>JAWLRI010000331.1:1771063-1868263 GCA_034781795.1 Crypturellus tataupa
CCATGGGATTCTTCCGAGGAGGTCTCTGAAGAGGCTAAAGTTGGCCCTCCTGAAGTCCATGGTTGCAAGGCTGCTTATAGCCCTGCCTCCTCCTCGTCGGATCCTGAACTCCACCAGCTCATGGTCACTGCAGCCAAGGCTATACCCCACCCTCACATCTCCTACAAGTTCCTAAGTTCCTCTCTATTTGTTAACACGAGGTCCAGTAGCCCACCTCTCCTTGTTGCCTCCTCCACAACCTGCATTAAAAAGTTATCATCAACGTTCTGCAGGAACCTCCAGGACTGTTTGTGTCTGGCTGTGCTGTCCTTCCAGTTGATGTCGGGGAAGCTGAAGTCCCCCATGAGAACCAGAGCCTATGACTGTTTATGGTCTCACATAAAGAGCAACTCCATCACCTTGCCTTCCCAGCCTGTCCTTCCTAAAGAGCACACAGCCTTCCATGGCAGCGCTCCAGTCGTGCCAGCTATCCCACCACATCTCTGTGATTCCAATGAGATCATGGCGCTGGGACCACACACAGGGCTCCAGTTCATCTTGCTTATTCCCCATGCTTCGCACATTGGTGTACAGGCATTTCAGGGAAGTAACCGAGCCTACAGGTTCCCCAGGAAAGGTGAAAGAGGGCCCTCTATAATCATTTCCTATGCTCACTTCCTCACTACCATCCTCCTGCGGGTAACAATCAGAACCAGCCGGTTCTGTGAACTCAACACTTTTCTCATGGAAAATGCTGAACTCATCAGCACTGGTGCAGGTGGTTGAGGATCCCCCAAGTGATTCCTGGCAAGCCTGGTGGAATTTTTCTTCCTTTAATACAGAACCAGTAGGTAATAGTCAGACTCGTGGACAAGCCTTGGGAGCCTTTCTGTGACATCCTTAATTCGGGCCCCTGGCAAGCAGCAGACTTCTCTGGATGAGGGGTCCGGCCTCCCTGCAGCAGGGAGTCACCCACTATGATCACCTGCCGTTTCTTCTGGGTGCTTCTTTCCTCCTTATGGGGAGCAGCCTCAGGATGTGGACCTGACTGCCCCTCTGTAGGCAGTCCCCTAGATGGGTCTTGGATCATGACCTCCTCTATCTCATCCACAAGTTCCAGGGCTTCGTACCTGTTGTACGTGGTCAGCGGTGGGGTGAGGTGGGCCGTGGAGGGGGTCTCCTGCCACCTCGAGTAGGGACCTGTTTCCATTGTTGAGCATGCCTCAATACCGTTAATTCTGCTCCCTCTGCCTTATGGCAAGAGGGCACTGGATTTACAGCCTGAATTGGGGGGTTCTCTGAGTGGCCTTCCTGGGACTTAATTCAGAAAGTAAGCTTCTGCTTCCCATGGGCTACAGGAAATCAGAGTCCTTCATGTGCTGTTGTTAGCTGCTCTCCTTTCATATGTTTGGGGGGATTCTATGTAACTGCGGTTTTGCTGGGTTTGGTGGCAGTTTTATTTTTTTCAGGAGCATGCATGAGGTATTAAGTGACAATATACAGGACAAAATATCTGTTGCATTAAGAAAAATAGAGAAAATCCACATCATTCATACCAGCATGTGGGTGACTACTTTAAGACCAGTAAGTAATGCATTAACTAAAAGATTACACATGTAAAAAATGTGGACTTGACAAAACGAGATAAAATTTCTTCCACAACAAATCTCTCTCAGCGGGAGCGGCTGACCTAGGTAGAGCGCTTTTCTCATGGAATTTAGCAGAGATTTGCAGCAGCACATTTTTGCTCTATAGGTGTTTCTGAAATGGAAGCTTGGAGGCAGCCCGTTCGGAAAGGACCTTTACACGGTCTCTGAGGGGGCATCTCCGTGCAGCCACATCCCTCGGCACTGAGTGCCCTTCACCGCAGAAGCAGAGGAAGGTGAACAGGCACAGCTTGGAAGCTGTTATAAGCAGTCAGTTATTCCAGTGCTACAGCAGCATTTGAAGACATGTAGACATGTGTATAATTGCAATTATTCCCTCTATTTGTAAATAGGAAGAAGGGTTCTCTTCTTACTTTTCATGAATATAGAGTTACAGCACTGATTAATGTCCTGATTAAGGTCCATACACTTTGTAAAGAAGAAAAGAAAGGAAGAGAGGAAGAGAGGATAGAAAAGAAAAAGGTTGTAGGTTTTGTTAAAAAAAAGTTCAAAAATAGCTTCTCAAATCATTTACCAGATATCTAAAATTTAGACAGTAAAGTGAAGTTTTTTTAATCAAGCAGTTGCTCGTTCTCTTACACTTTTTCTTCCTTCGCTCTCAACTACATCGATAGCACTAGGGAAAGCACAGCAGTTCTCTATACGTGCTAAAACATCTGAATAGCCCTCACAGTCGCCCCCAAACGCTCGTGTAGGTACCGGCCTGATTTCATGCGCCCACACACCGATACATTTCACAGCCCTTTGTCTCAGCTCAGACAACAGCCTTCTGCTTCTGGAAAAGTCAATTACTGAGTATAGCAGCAATAAAAAACATTCAAAGGATATGTCTTTTCATTCAAAATGATACCATGACCCTATTAAGATCGTAGGATCAATATGATCAGACGTATATATTTTTCTTTCTTTTAAAACTTCCAGACACATTGCAACAAAAAATATCAACAGAGAACTGTGCACAACACACACACAAGTGAAAAATATATATAACTTAGCTATTTGTATTTTGTCATATGGCACACTTTATAGGACCGTTATTTATTGATGGCTTTTATTTAGGAGAGAATTATAGTTAGGCATAGTCCATGGATCAAATGCCTTAATTTTATCATAGGGAGTTAGTTTAACTTTAGGCAGTTTTATATGCGACTTACCTAAACGGGATAAAAGGAAGCTGCTAGGAAAGCAAGGTATGTGTGTTATGTCCTCCTTTTTTTTTTGCAGCACAACAACGAAATGAGGAACTGGAAGTATAATCTATTTAAAGAAAAAATCTATACTGTTCTACTACTTGCATTCTCTTTGGTCTTGGGCTGTGGATGTTATTTTGTCTGATGGAAAATGTAGTATTATCATCAGTCTATTGATAGACTTTCACAATTGTCAATATTACTAATTCTGCAGAAATGAAAAATAATTTCCCAAGACTCATTCAATTTACCATCTATAATGCATAAAGGGTTATAAAGAAAAACATGAAGAATTGCTTTGCAAAATGAAGGTTTATCATGAAAATTAAATATCTTCTTTAATGAAAAGGCTTTCATATAACAAAAATCTCGCAGCAGCAGCTTCAGAGCACAGCACAACAAAGCACTGGCTTTGTCGTTTCCAAAAAAAAGGAAAGCGTATATGTGAAACACCTAGTAAGATACCTATTTTCTATGTTCTGTGAATACCAGTCAGAAGAGACACACAGTCCAGTGAACTAGTGAAAATACCTGGGTAAAACAGGACTCTGATCACTGGTCAACTCAACCAGTGACTCAAAATACCTTTACAGCTGACCCAAGTTATGAGCAGGCAGTAATGGCTGCTTTTCTGGCAGGCAGGTCCATGCACTCCCTCCAACCCTCACTAGCTTGAACGGGTGCATCAACAGCTCTCCTTTGTTGGGAAAATTCTTATGAAATCTGATACTGAGTTCTTCTGGGTCAGGGGATGATCTTTGGTGGCACTCACATCTCTTGGTCAAAACACAGGAAAACTCCTTGTTTTTGGAAACATCGATACATTGGTAGGGCAGGGTTGGAAGAGCTACGAGGATTTCTCCTTCGCTCTAGCTCTTTATTCTTACCAATGACAGCACTCAGTATTTCTAATATTGTCGCCACTTCCATCGTAATAACAAGTAAGAGTTAATTTCACATTTTAAGTGAAGAGATTTATAAAATTTCTCTGGTATCATCATGCGAGGGGCTGTGACCTGGGAACCTTGAAAATAACAAATAGATATAAAAAAGGTGAGATCAACCACCATTCAACTGAGCACCTACACGCACACCTATGTCGTCTCCCTTTACAACGAGCAGAGAGCAAGCAGCAGTGCTGGAGCCCCGTCGTCGTGCCTCGCCAGCACCGTGTTTACAAGTTAGCTCCTAGGAGGTCACTGCAACAGCTCGCAGGCGCTGATAATAAACACTAAGGGAAAGCGATACGAGCCGCTGCAACGCTGATAAGGTTATTAAGAAGTAATGAAGTTAAATGGACATCAATTGCTCAGTTCATTTGTTTCGTTTTGGGGTTTTTATCCAGAGCAAACGGATAAAGTGGGATGTGGAACACAGCAGCTGACTCCCCTGCTTAAAGGAGGGACGGAGAGGGGTTTTTCTGCTTTTGCCCAAATAAATGTCACTGCTGGCAGCAATGGAGACCTCTGGAGATGTTCAGAGATGAGGAAGCCTCTTGCAAGAGCCACAGGAGCTGTCGCAAAGTGCTGCGCTTCCCAGGTGGAGGCACTTTATACCTCCCCTGCTCGCGCTAACAGCCTGCGATTTGGAGCATCTTTCTGCCTGGATGTTCACAGTTACATCAAGAATCAAACTTCCTAATCTGCCTCCCATTTGTTCTTCAGCTCTCCCCAGCTGTGTAACACGCTCGCGAGCAGCCTCCGCTGTACGGGAACTGTCTGCTCTCTGCATAAACTGGGATTGATGATTCCTAATAAACCCCTGTTTTGAATTGTACGTATTCAGATTCAAATATGTGCTCAGAGACTGCTGACTGTGAGCCCGTCACACACCGGGATGCTTGTCTTGTGCCAGGAAGACACACATTTTATATCGTTATCTCTTCTTGTCACAAAAAACACTGAAAATGTAAAGTAAGCAGATGTAGGGTACACGGGTTTTACTAACTTTTTGTGGCACTGAAAAGTCTTGATTATAAAAGCCATGAGTTTAGGTACGTTACAGAACCGTCAGAAACACAGGAGGACAAGCATGGCACAAAGTTAGTCTTTGAGGCAGGCAGGATCTGATTTGTCCCTTGATCAGAATTACTCAGGATTGGGCTGCTCTAATCTATTCTAGAAGTTGCTTACTCTTGGGATCCATTTTGTACCCCTAGATTGGCATAGAATCAAGTTCTTTCTCCCCTAATATTTCTTCACTTCCATCCTGTATGCAAGTAATTTTTTACCTGTTTTTTTTTTTTTTTTGTTATTTATTTGTATGACCAGACATCAAATACGGAGCATGGAACTTTGAGTTATCTTTTTATCTCTATTAAAGTGCACAAAATAAAAATGAGGTCAATATTTATGGAGGAGGACAGCTAACTCCGCCCAACCACATATTATAAGTCAGTATCATTAAGCTTAAAACGCAAAAGAGAGTTCAAGTTTGCCACAGTGAACTCAACGCTTTTCTCATAGAAAACGCTCAACTCATCGGCACCGGTGCAAGTGGTTGAGGATCCCAGATGATTCCTAGCAAGCCTGGCAGAATTTTTCTTCCTTTAATACAATTTTACTTCTTTACTTTAGTATTTTACTTCACCATTTTTCTTCCTTTAATAGGTAGATCTCCATAATTTACAAACTGGGCAAGGATAATGAGGATAACCTGACGGAGTGAAATAATCTCTCTGATTTAGTCCTCTGTTTGCTCAGCTAAGTGAGCACGTTTGCAGGGTAAGTGAATATTTAATTCACTCTGCGAGCTGCTCCGCTCCCTGGGAGCTTCTCGGTGGTCCCGGGGGCTGGCAAGGCCCCTGCGAGCGCGTCGCATCCTTAAAGGCACCTCGGGCTTCGCGGGCACGGAGATGCACGGAGGTTACGTCAGCGCCCAGGGCGGAGAAACACCAACGCTGGAGGGAAGACAATGTCATCTCAGATGCTGTCAACGGAAAAGTCCTGTATTTCTTTCCTCTCCATAAATAAATAATAAAAAAGCATCAGATTACTAATAAACCTAAACAGGGCCGCAAAAGACAAAATTCCAAGACTAAATATTTTGTTTTGGAGGGGGAAGTGTCACAGATAATCTGTTTTTTCTCTTGGCATTAGTAGAATCACTCAAAAAAAATCTAAATCAAGAAATCAAGTATTTCAATGTCTTTGTGTGCATACTAGTCACTGTATTTTATAAATAAAATAAACCTATAAACCTCTAATCTGTGCTAGACTTGTAAGATTCCACTGTGTCCAAATAATCAACACTCCCAAAATAATTAGTGCCTTGATATTACCTAAATCTCCAAGGTATATTTCCATGGACCTTTCATAGCATGCACTGATTTATTTAATTGATGAATAGCTTTGTATGAGCTTATTTTTAATCCTACCCATTAATCTTATGAATAATTGCTATGTTTGTAATTATTCCAAAGAAATAATACCAATATTTTTAATGTTAATAATGAATGACAAGGCTTTACCAAGCTTTTTTAATGCTTGTATAACAAAGCAGTGATTAGTCAGAATGAAATATTTGCTCAGATAGTATGCAAGAGCTTGGTTTTTCAGTTGATCTCAAGTCAATATAGTGACATGCGATGAAGGCAACAAGTTGAGTTCCTCTTTTAAATCCACAGTGAGCTTTCTTTCACCATCCTGCTGTACCCTCAAAGAATACCAAACCTCCTATGCTTCACCTTAGTGTGAAGCATAGGAGGCTTCACTGAGGTTTCTATTATTAGGTTATTTTCCAAGCTTATATTAGAAATTACAGGAATAACTATCCGCTCCTTCAGTAAAGGGAGCATAGGCTTTTGCTCCCTTAGCAAGCCATGAGGCATCAATCCACAGTCACAGCCTCAAGAGCTCTCAGAAACAGCAGAGCTGGTGTCTTTGGATGGCTGGCCTTCAGTCTTGGCCTGCGCTCCAAAGCTCATTTTTAGCCCTAAAATAGGCAGAGCAGTTTGTAGAAGGGATCATTATCAAGTCACGTCACACGAGCCACGGGCTGCCAGTATCCTTATGTCACTGAAGAAGTCACTTCTTTTTCAGCCAAGTTCACGGACTACAGAGGCTATTTTGATAGTAGGTGTTTGGGCATTTCTATTTTGACATCCAAAGTCTTTCAGGAGACTTCTGAACGCTTTCAGAAAACACTCTAACTACTCGACCTTACATGTAAATAGTGTGGCCTGACTATTACCTCCTCCATCCCCCTCTGCTTCTTATAGCAAAACTTAAAACAGAATCTGCATTTTCAAACAGAATCTGCATTTTCAAACTATCTGACAAACCCTACTGATTTAAGAGAGACTGTGAGACATGGGTTTAACAGTATCTAATTAATTAATATTCATGTCACTTTAACTCATTAATTTTTTTATTATTTTATTAATTAATTAATAAGACCCAAATTAGAAATATATATGCAACTACACACATATATATGAAGCTCAAACTTTTTCCAAGTTTTGAATTTTTTACCTGCTTCACTCCCCTCCTCCTTCCCATCACAGGGTAAAGACTTTGTTCCTTGTTAAGGCAATCGTCAACCCCACAGCTAATATCTCTCTCGTTAATCTCAAAACAGGCCTTTCTGTTTCTGTTTTATCTGAACAAATGAGCACATTTTTTAGGATTTTCTCTATTCAATGCTATGCTGTTAGCTTTATACTAACAGAGTAAGAATTGAAGTATTCTGAGTATCACTGCAAAATGAAAAAAAAAAAAAAAGACAAAAGCAATACAAAAGCTCTTTCAAACCATGGAAAAGCATTAAGCAAATATTGTGAAAAAAACATATTGCAAGGTTTCTTCAAATTTTCAAAGACTTAGTATATTGGGGAACTTGCTATCTTGTTTTATATTGCCATCTTCTTCTTAACATGTACATGCATAGAAGCCGAGAACATAGAGTATATTTGGCTTAAACAGAACAGCAAATATCAGGAAGCTATTTCAGTTTAAACCAGATGAGTTTTCAGATTATGGCATCTCCTGAATAAAACTCCAATCAAGTTTTGCTTACTTTGAGTTTTGTATATAACTCTACAGTAGTTTCCCACAGAGCTCTTAGGTGAAAACACCACACCTTATTTTCTAGGTTAGGAGAACTTCTCCTGCCTCTCCCAATAAAACAGAAAATACTGAAAAGTCATAACTGTTCATTTTGCTGGAAAACCTCCACATTTCATTTTTTCAGTGAGGTTTTTTCATTGGTTAAAAAACTTAACTCAAGCTCTATTCATGAAATATTTATTCAAGAACTGAGGACATATAACATCTTATAATCCATAATTACAAATCAAGCCTCCTAGAAGCGTGTCTTCCTATATAATTTCAGTATTCTCTCAGCAATAAAAGTATAGTTTTGTTCGAGTATTTCATCTCTAATATTAGCTTTCACTGCCCTAGGTCTTGCATGTTGTTAACCAAAAATCATCTGAAATATCCTCAGAGACGCCCGTTGCGGCTCTGCTGTGGGTGATCCCCGCAGACACGCCGCCCTGCCTTCGTTACGCTAACGAGGGAGCTGTTAGCAGCACTGTGAGCCTCAAACGCTGCCGATGCTGCTATGCTCTCAGGTTCGCACGCTTGGCCCGCATGCTCTTACGATAAAGGATCCATTAGCTGTCCCCTGATAGGCGAGGGCTTCACCTCCTCGCCGCCCGCAAGGTTTATTCGCATTGGTAACATGGCAGGTTTGCAGCACCCAGCACACATGGGCAAAGAACAGTGAAAAAAAATGTGGAAAATAGTGTGGGGGGGAAGTTTTAGTCCTGGAGCCTTGAAAGTCTCGTTAAGCCTGGAATTGCTGGAAAATGCCTCCGCGCACACAGCCTGCCCTCGCTGCTACGAGGCGGGCTCCCCGCGTGCTGCAGGCGGTCGGTGACAAGCAATCCTTGCGCTGGCAGCTCCCGGGGAGCATCTCAAACACAGCCGCTCAGAGCGACTAAAAGATGAGGTGATGAGCACGTCCCCTTCTAACCTGTCAGGTTTTATAGGCCTGTCTATACTGCTCCCAGTTACAGTCAGCCCTTCAATAACAAATGAATCTGTGGCCATATATTCCAGTCTGTATGTACGAACCAACAGCAGGACATAGAAAAGCTTCCTACCTTTGATGTTCATAAAGTTATTAATCTTAAAAGATGCTGGAAGTCTGTTTATTTTAGCTTTTTCAGAGCTAAGTTACCAAGCACAATAAAACACAGTACTGGAAACAGATCTCTATTAGCGATGACATACTCTAGATAACATAACAGCTTCTGTAATTATATTATCTAATAAACAGAAAAGAGAAATATGGCAAATTCAATGTGACATACTGTTAAGTACAGGATGGAGATGATATAAATAATTTTCCTTGGCTTCAAAAAGATAGAATGAACAAATACTGACCTTGAAAGGACTCAATACAAAAACTATTAAAAGAGCAGCCTGTTTTCCTGAACATCCTATAATTGGCATGAAAAGTGGTTTTATATAATTAATTGCCACTGTGCCAAAAATGTTTTCCATAAAATAATTTCTCTTCATACTGTGCTTGTTCTATGTAAAACTATGTTGGGAGAACACTAAGAAATAGTATTCTCCAAAGAAACTGCAACAGAATGAGGAAGGAGCAAAGACAGATAGGGCAGGGTAACAGCATAAGGGTTGACTACTTGCCACAGGCTCAGCAACACTACCAGGAAAATACTGTACATCTGCCGTAGGAGCTTTTCATGTTTAAAGATTTTCTCTTCAAGGGTTAAGAGAAGTGACATCTAAATAACCTCCTGCTTTAGTGTTTCTACACCTTCTTATTCTAGTCCTTTAATCTCTTACAACTTAATATCCTTCAATTAACATTTGTGTTCAGACAAACAGAATTCTTGGACTCACAACGTCCATCACCTGTTTGACATAATGCCTCCTTTTGACCTTTTTTTTTTGTGTGATTTTTAGCAAAACAACACATAAGTCCAAAAGAAGATTCTAAAATCGGACTAGTATTCAAAGACTATCCCACCTAAAAACTTTCCTCCAGTTTATAGTTTTTTACATTGCCCTAAAATATTCTTCATCAAATACTATGCCTGAAAAATGCCATGACTTTAAAGGTTCGATCAAACGCTTAATTTTGCTCTTTGCCAGACTAATTCCAGTTCTTCCATAAGAAAAGTCTGCAGCCAGAAAAAATACATTCTAGACATTACGTACAGAGAAAGCCTCTATTATACTGTATTATATTCCTTGGAGGAATTTAAAAGTGTTCCTCTTCTCTTAAAGAGTGATTTCATTGAGGTTTGTAAAATATTATAGTTCTGTAAAAAAACAGAGGCCCAAGTCTTGTACTAGGCCCTATTCAAAGGAGGAAGAAACACAGTAATCTCTGCTCGAAACTAATTACAATCATTAGAAAAATGAGAATAAAAAGAACATGCATGTCTATGAGTTTTAAATGCCATTTATTTTAAAATCTTAGACTCTCTGTATATGTGGAGAGAAACTGCATGCCAGTTTGTTGGTATTGTTGAAGGCATTCATAACTGTTTCCAAAACAGAAAGTGCCATCTAAACTTCCAGATATATGGAACGCGCTTAAAAGCTATCTGGTTGAATGTCATACACAAACTATGACTTAAAGGAAAAAAAAAAAAAAAAGGAATATTAATGACCAACTTCTAAAAATAAGTACTTAAAACCTTACAAAAACGGCAACTCCAATCGCAACATTAACCAATTTGCTAGAGTTCTCAGCAACGATAAGAAAGTAGTAATTCCGTCAAAGGATTTAGCCTACTTCTAAAGCTGAGGGAAGCGAAACGCTCTTTTACCCCGAAAGTAAAGCCAGTGCGACGCCACTCAGGCTCAGCGCGCTCCCAGATAAGGGAATAGCGAGCAAGCAGGAGATTGGCATCTTCGCTTGCGATTTCCCACCCGCGAACTCCTCGCCGCCTTATCGAGGGCCGCGGCAGCTCCAGCTCAAGCCTTAGCAGTCTGTGCCCATCCCCAGCAGCCTGGAGGCACCTGATAAATACAGCTGCAGAATAGGACAAACCAGGGCAGAGATGCAAATAAAATATTAACCTACATCCGTGGGACTTTGTGTGCCCAAGTAGACCACGTGCGTTATGCATGTAACTTAATTTCATGTAGACTTGGAATTCAATGGCCTCATCGAAAGGAGCCCCCTTCTACCTTCCTTTCAAGCAATATGGGTCAGTTTAAACACGCTTAATGCTGCTGTGTCCTTAGCAAATTTCTTTCTGTCGTTTAGATCAAAGCCATGCATCTGCAGCATTTTCCATGCCTGCTCTATCGATGCACATACACTACTTCCATGAGAAACTGGTACTAATGCTATTGTAATTGTTCCGAAAACACTAAAATCACAGAATTTAATGCTGCGAAAGTTTCTCTTTAATAAAATATTATTGTTTTTTTCTCACAACTATGCTATTATTTATTCTTTTCATGCAGCTCGTTTCAGAAGTTTCAAAGTGTTTGACAACAACAAAAAAAATCAATTAAAAGCCCAAAGACAACAGTGCAGTAACATGAAAGGACAAATCATAAAATTAAATGCAAAGTTCTGAATTATTCAAATTAAAAGTTTTTATAGGTGTCCATAATAATAAAAAATAATAAACAGTCTTCAAAGGAAGAAAAAAGACAAAAGGTTTGAAGACTGATATTTGTATTAATATCTATAATAAGTTTAACAATTTGGCAAGACTTTCATAGCAGATGATGACAGTAGTTCCCTGCATATAGAAACTGCATATGCATTTAGTTAAACTATATATTTTTTTTTCTTTTAACTATGCCTGCACCCTTTTACAGATCCCTGACTCTGCACACTAAATGCAGGAATATCTTGCGCTTTTATGATACCTTTGATCTGGTATCCCAAAGCATTTTAAGAGAGCTTAACACGCCACAGCATCCTGGAAAATAAAATTATGCTTACTTTGTAACTAGGGAAACTGAGGCAAAGGTCTCTGTCTTCAGGCACTTTACATACATATTCTCGAATAAAAAGGACAACAGTAATGAAAGCAGCTGTGCCAAACAATCATATTTTGCAGCAATACATGTATCAACACATATCAACAACGGTACCTAAAACATAGTATGAACTACGAGTTAGCTCTCCCATCAGATCCTGCTCATGGGAAGGGGTTAGATACAATCAGCATCTCCCCACTGAAAGAAATCTCTTCTTCCAAGAAAGAGATCAACACCAGTAAACTATTTCTTCTGCTTTTGAACAGTAAAGTCCTAAAAACTTCCTTCCTACTTGTTTTACTCTTCATTAAAGATATGTTTTCACTCAGTTAGTGGTTGCATGACCCTACCCATCTGATTACTTCTATTTTCAATCGTTTCCACCAAGTCACACAAACCCTTACACGTTGGAATTACCGCTTTAGTAATGAACCCTCATCTGAGACACTGTGATTCTTCTGATCTGGGCTAATTATAACTTTGCCTCATTCTATTTAGGAAACCTAATCACCTCTCTGCAAACATAAGCTTTTATGTAGCTTTTATGCCTTAGTCCCGCTACAGGTTCACACTGTCTTCCTTTTGCGTTTCTTTGGAGTTCACTGGGTTTTGCAGTGCGAATACATGGGTTTGACTGAGGCACTGCTCCATCTGGGAGCAGAAAACACAGCACTCACTTTGGTTAATCTCTGCAGTAAGAGCATTTACTCGCTGTAATTTTAGGTGAGATTCATCTCTAACTTTGAAGAGCTGCAACACCGACAACAAAAGGCATTCCACAGGGCACTTGAGTTCAACCTAGGGAACCCCAAGAACTAGCTCAGATCCAGCCATCTGAAATTGGTTGGGATAATTTTACTCTACTGACATGTTGTCTTCACATACCGCATCTCTCTCAATCACGTGAAGAGAGCTGACTCGTTCATCTGTCATCCTGGGAAACACTGCAGGAACAGCACTAGAGAGAGCAGCAGGCGGGCGCCAGCCACGGAGTGCCAACATCGGCGTGCAAACCATATTTAATTACTCTCAACTAGAGGGGAAAACAAGAGCATGATTGTTCAAAGAGGTCTAGCACGTAATTCTGCCTCTTCCAATGTTTTTTCCAGAGCATGTTACATACCCAATGAAAATCTTCCAGGGACTTAATTTAGAGGGTGGTCTAATGCACAGAGCTGTCCTCACTGATGAGTTATGAGCAACTACACAGTCAGCCTAAGACAGAGCGACTGTGATCCAGCACTGGGCTTACCCGGGGCATAAAGTGGCGGTAATGAGAAGCAGTGAGGTTGACTGCACGCTCCATTTCTCTGTGCTCACATTCAACAGGTCATTTAACTCCTCCGTGCCTCCATTTACCTTCATGCAGAATAAGTAGAGTGTATTCACATCTTCTGAAAAGGCAGTTGTGAGGTTTTACAGATCAGGATTAAACTTTGCTGCCGAATACACGTGAACTTTTGTTTGCTTCACATCTGGATCTGAAATCAAAGTTCAGCCCTGCTGCCCATATGCATAATTTGAGATGCTCAGCTGAAAGTGCGTATTAATATTAGAATTCGCTTTGCACGGCCTTTTCTGGGACATGTTTTCTAATCATTGACATTATCCAAACATGCCGCATTTCATCTTTAACAAGGTTTTACTGTGGGATTATCTTGATTGATGTGGATAGCAGCACCGCTGTGAAGTGTGGTCTTTTATGCATGTACTGCAGCTCGCGCTAACGACTGCAAAGATTAGGAGTTTATACAGCAGGTATTAACAGACTTTTCCTGTTATTAACCATTTAGGTCAGTATTTTTTCTGTATATTTTGTTCATGAAAGCTTTATGTTTAAGTCATTAAAAACCACTCGTATTTCATGATTCGGCATAGTTTTTCTCGTTCCCTCGTTGGACAAGCTTGCTTAAGTCTTGGCTCACCTTTGCATATTTAAGGAATTTGAAAGATCTTCAAGCTCCAGGAAGGCGAACACAGTGTATCATACATTATGGATGAACGTATGATGAATTTCCACATTAATTTATGTGACTAAAACAAGCTTTCCACTGAAGTCATAGCTTTACTAAAATCATTTGTAAAATGATATGTGCCACATCTTGAATATAATCCTCATCAATGTCACCACAAGATATTCCCAGCTGAATGTACAGGATAGGAGGATATGAAAGGTAAGTGTTAATCCCAAATAAATAATTAAATATAATTCTAAGATTTATAGCTGGTTCTATCCTGACTGTCTTGACCTCCAGATTATAACCTTCTCCTCTCATGCCTCTTTTCCCCCCAAAACTCCCTCAAGTCTTTAATTTTTATTTTCATCAGAGGGCCTACAAACTTTTCCCACACTTATCTCGAATGTTAGGTTTGTCAGAGGGCTCACAAACTTATCTCAAAGTAAACCTGTTCCAGCATCTATCCCCTATTATCCGGGCATTGGAAATGTAAGAGTACATAGTACATATCTTCTGATATGATGATACCAATTATTGGAAGGTTAAAATTAAAAAAAAAAAAAAAAAAGGAATAAAATTAGGCTGAAATAAGTATATTCATTCCACTTCTTCAGCAAGCTTGTAGCTTCCAAAAAACCTTGGCGTTTGCATAATAAAAGGAATGCTCAAATGAGAAATTTTACATGTAAATAGGTTTCTTACAAATCACACATGTATATGGCTTATAAAGCATCCCAGAATCTTTATGGCTGTGAAATGTTTAGTTGTTGACCTCACTTCATTCTTCCTAAGGAGAAACAGATGGTTGTGATTGAAATTATACATGATTTTAAAGTTTTGCTTGATTTATACACTTTGATACATCTCTTGGTTATTATACAATAAAGGAGGGATTTTTTTTTGTTGACGGTGATGATTTTCCCTTTGTTTTCTAAAGGCTGCATGAGCACTTGGTGCTGGCAGCCATCCCTGCTGGGGACTGCATCCGCACGGCGCCCTTGGTCCAGCCCCAGCCCCGCGGTTTTGGGGACCAGAAGCCTGTGCAGGTCCCTGGGCCAGGGCTGGGGGGCAGTGGCTGCGGGAGAACGGCCGAGTTGGTCATAGGTGATGGGAGGACGTGGAGGGAAAGGGGAGCGGGACGCAGCAGGGAGCTCTGCGCCTGCTTGAGGAGGCAGGAATACTGGAAAGGAAGGAGAAACCGCTGATGGTTTTATGCAGAGCAGAGACAGTCCCCAAAGATGCTAAATAATAAATGACAGATGAATGGAAGGGAACTAGAACCACTTCTAAGAAAATAATGGTATGTATTTAAGAACTAGGTTGGTTTTTTTTTTTTTTTTTTTTTCATTTCTTAAAGCTATGTCAACAAATCTTTGCAGGAAAACAAGCTCCTGCTGTTTGGTGGCCTCCCACTACGCCATGAAGGGCAGCAAGAGCAGGTGGAGCTGGAAAGTCTCAGAGAGGGCGGGCTTCCCTCCACAGCGGCTACTACACAGTTTCAGCGAGGTGTTTTCCATTACGCAGCACCAGGGCGATACTCCCTGCGGACGCAGAATCATTATTTTGTGCCCCAGCTCTAAGAAACACAAATCCTTTGATTTCTGTTTGGCAACAGATTGAAAATGCATTTTTCCTGCACAATTTTAAGAAGAAATAAATAAAATATAATCGCTGCAATTCCTTTTAGATATTTGCACAGGTGATAAATTTCTTTTTAAGACTAGGTAAAGAAAACTCTTTCCCAGGGGATTAAATCTCACCTTTCTTTCCTATTTATACTGGCTTAAGCTCTATAGGATAAGAGAGCTCAGCAGCAAAGCTCTGCTTGGCAATATTATCCAAGCTCCTCTGCAGTTTCCATCCCTGCCCGTCACTGGACTAACACCAAGGCAAGTTGCGGGATTGACTTTAAGATGCTGTTAAGTCCTTAAAAATCAAACTAGTTTACTGAGCATTTGCAGTAATTATGTAAGCAGTGACAAGGAAAAGAAGGGCTACCAACTCTGAGAAGAAATACAGTTAGCAGAATAAAGTGCGTTTTTTGAAAACTGGAGAAAACATTGGGTAGAGCAATATGCCTTTAGGTATCAACCACTGAAGGTCATTTTTAGGTAGTCCTGTTCACAGCAGGGATCATTTTGCATGACGCTGGCAGGGACAACATGCTTCAATGATGGCTATATTAGCTTGCAAAAAGGTAACTAGCTTTCTAGCACTTTCATGTTCCAAGAATTACATAAATTCGATTGCGGTGTGCCTAAACATAGATTAGCACGGTACAGAGCTGCCTGAACTGCTGCTCTCGAGTGATCACTTTCTTCCTCCTTTGGAGCCTTTTGCAAGGGATGGGAAGGAGGAGGCACCTCAAGGGCCAACTGTTTCAAAGAGCAAATCCTTGCATATTTTTACACCCCTTTTAACTCCTGCAGCTGGATCCCAGCCCTGCACAGCAAATGGGGCACTGCAAACACGTGCAACAAAGCGCCGCGAAGCACCAACGCTCCCAGTCCTACTGCATCGACATCATGCCTGACGATGCCAAATAGCCCTGATTCAACCTTTGGAAAAAAGACAACCAGCAAGAGTCCGTAAGTTACTTTTCTCATACAGAATTTAATCACTTCTCTAAAATGTTTGAATGTCCTTTCTGGAAGCACCAAGGCTGAAGGCTCTTATTCAAACTTATTTCTGCAAGTGATAACCTAAACGCTCCCATGTTTTTGGTGGCAACTCTAATACACTACATGGTTAATAATACCTACCTTCTGCCTCAGAGCTTGCTGAAATCAGGAGAGTTTGCCATTGATTTCAACACTCGCTGCATCAGACTAGTTGATAGATAAAATTTCACATCGACTTATCGCCGTAAAGGAGAGGATAATGAAAATGAAAGCCTTGCTATGATCAATTTTATCATTCAGTTACCAAATCTAATCTCATGAATATTTTCAGATATTAATTCTCAAAAACATTTATAAGAGTCTATTATTTTAAGAAACATGAGTCCATTTTCCGCATATAAACTGAGAATAGTTTTTGGGCTCGTAAGAACAGTAGAGAATTCTGCAAATTCTGAGACTTTCGATACCATATGATGAGAATGTAGGGGGGAAAGGGGAAGGAAGAGGGAACAGATCTGCTCCTGGTCAATGGGAACCGTTTTAATTTATGTATTTTCAGGTGGTCGCCGCGCTCACAACACAATGCCCTGCATGGCCTGAGCGCAGTGGATGGACGAACGGACCGCGGGGCCAGTGGCGGCCTTGGCTTTGCCAGCACGTCCAGCTGAGCTGCGGGCGGAGGCTAAAAGGGAGAAGCTTTATGGAGATTAAGAGATTATAGTTTCTCAGTAAGATATAATTAAAAGAGAAGGAAGCTTAATTTCTCTAATTCCTAAAATGGAATAAATCAGAGTGAAATATTTTGTATTTTTATATTCAGAAAAATAGGCATTAATGCGTGTTTCGCCGAGCACAGTATCACTGCACATTTCCTGCCAGAGCAACAAAGCAGATGCAGCCATTAACAAACACCTGCTGAGATAAGCACTTTGCACTGTACTAATTCATACTGCTGTCTATTATATATTGTTTTTATAATTTCATCTAACTTTTTAATTCAGTAATGTACAGCAGCTAAGAGCTGGCAACGCAACAAAGAGCTGGAGCAGTGGCAATTTTCTGCAACTTGAAGCAAAAACGGATCCCTGGGGCAGATTTACATTGCCATTTGCTGTGACCATTTCAGTCTCCAAAGAATTATTGGGAGGTAATTCCTGATCATAAGGAGGAAGGAATTTTTGCTTGCTTTTTCAGTGCCACATCAATAATCGGCCAGAATTGTTTTTTTTCTGTTTTCCACAACACTCAAGGACTAGGTTTTTGCGTTAAACTCCTGCACGTATCTTGCTTCGTAAGAGGAGGTGGGCAAAGCACCATTGGGAACATGAAGAACCCCCCAGAGATGGGGGTGACACCAGGAAGGAAGACCGCGTCACATAACACAACCAAGAGACACAAAGACCTCAGGAAGGATTTTAGGAAACCACCAGGACACAGAATCACAGAATGCCTAAGGTTGGAAGGGACCTCTAGAGGTCATCTAGTCCAACCCCCCTGCACACGCAGGGTCACCTAGAACACGTGGCACAGGACCACATCCAAGCGGGTCTTGAAGATCTCCAGAGAAGGAGATTTTCTGCTTCTGTTTGGAATCTGCATCTGCTTGGAAAAGGCCACTTTTCCCTGCCCCTACAGCAAGATAGTGCTCACACGATGAAACCCACCTGTAGCAACCTATATTCGCAAGATTATTATCCAAAATGGCATCTTTTGCCTTTTATCTCCCTCCTCATCCTGTCCATATTCTAAAATATGGACAGTCTAAAATATATATATATATACACACACACATGTATATTTTGAAATATTTAAAAAGGATGTAAGACTGAATTGATGCTTCCACAGAGAATATAAATCGATCAATGTAATTTCATTGCAGGGTGTAATTTTATGATAAATTTAAATTCTATAATAAAGAATGTTAAACTCTCTATATTTTTTTCTTTTTTATTTCATGCATCTAGCAGTAATGAAAACCTGTTTTTCTTAAGGAAGCAATTATGAACAGAGTATAGTTGTAGAAAACTTACCTATTTACACTGAAAATATTATTGTTTACAGAAACAAAGTACCATGCTTAGGGAAAAGTAAAGCTGCAGAGAACCCTGCACACAATTCCTATGATTAGTTTAAAAACATTTCCATTAAGTTACAGCAATATCCCATACTGCAGCAATGGCAAAACCTAAATACCTACAAAACTACACTTTGGGGGTGCCCTGACATACGTGTAATATGCGTAAAAAATGTAAGAGCAGGCAAAAGAATAAAGTAATACTAGTAGAAACAATTCAGACCATAAAGGTGCACACATACAAACGAATGTGCCGTGGCAGCCAAAATGTGGGTGGCATCAGCCCATCTCAGAGGTGCCGGTGCCGAGCGGAGGGAGCACCCGCATCCCTGGGGATAGAGCTCCACAGCCTTTGGGGAGGCTCATGCCAAAATCCCCAGCACACCCATCGGACGGGCAGCTCGCAGGGAAGACCCAGAGAGCTGCAAGGAAGTCAAAGCAGCAGGGGATGAGGGCAAACAGAAGATGCTAAATGTGCAAACCACCACATTAAAAAAAATAAATGAAGTAGCCACAAACAGGATCAATTTAAGAAGCAACCCTGGCACTGAAGTGCACACCACCACATGCAGCCACACAAAGTGGCTCCCCGCACCCCATAAGGTGGCAGGGAAGGAGCAAGGGCTTTCAAGCACGTGGGAAAAACAGTGCAAAATGCAAAATATTAATTCAGCAATTAAGCTGCCTTTCAGTGAAAAGCGTATTTTTTTCCCCCTTAAATCACAGATTTTATTATTTTACTAGTACCACCATAAAGATTGAACTCTCTCAAATTCCTTTTTTTTTCCTCCTTTCCTTTCTCTCTGTAAAAAGAGCTACAGGGCTCAGATCAGGAACCAAGCTGGTGAGAGGAGCTACCTTGTTCAGTAAAGAATCCCTGGAGTTGGCTAATAGGAATCAGCCAGGGCAGAAGCGCGGTTCAGTGCCCAAGCCTCTCTTTTAAGCACTGTGCGGCTTTCTTCTCTTTCTTCCCCCCAAATAAAAGACAAGTTGCACTGGGGGGGCATTAGGCCACAGGGTGAGGTACCTCTGTTCCCCCTCATGACACAAATTAACGACAAGATCGCTGCTCCGGGCTGCACGAGCCCCTGCCTGCACGAAGGGAACTCAGCCCTGTCTATTAAGGGGTGGGCTGGCACTTCCATCGGGGCATTCTCTGCTCTTCAAGTACAGGATGGGAAGCTATAGAGAAAATGACTCTAAATTCAGGATTTGGGAACAAAGTGGGCACCTTAACTGGAAAGGGAACTTCCAATTCCTGTTCCAAAACCCAGTATTTTAGTAGAGCTGTCCTTAGTAGAGAAGCCAGAACCTGGGACTCTCAGACGGGTGCTAAGCGTTAAACCTCATGCTCAAAAATATCCTCGCTTCACGCCCGCTGAGTCATGAACTATTTCTGCCTATTAAAACCAAGACATCCGCGGCTAAGGAAATTCCTCGTATGTGAGAAGAGACTTTCAACTAGTTCAAGTCTCAGCTGGCCTGGCTGGATGCTTTAACCATTAAGCAAGCGTATAAACAGGGAGGTTTTCTGTACTGACTGGCAGCCAACTGCCTCAAATACAAGAAACCGTATCTAGTGCTTTTTTTAAAGGGGATTTTTTCAGTATTCTTGGGACAAGACAGTGTCACATGAGGAGAAGAACAAGTGCTGTGCTTGCTCCTCATCCCCTTCTACCTCCCGAGTAAGGCAACTGTTGCCAAAAGCCACACTGTATTTTAACATTAATTGCACTACAGCCAGTTTGGTTGGTTGGACCATCACTAGTGAGCTAGAAGGGGCCACAAGGAGGTCACTGTAACCCGTAGAGTGCCTGAGCACACAACCAGCTCACAGCACTATGGGGTCATCACAGACCTTAATCAGAGTTTGCCAACTTTCTTCCTCCCGAAACCCACTGGATTGCAGAGGGAGTCACTGAGTGAGGCTGGTGGCCTCCCATTCACAAAGGAAAATTAATAAAATTTGTCAATACCAGATTTAACCACATCACAACGATTATGCCTTATTGCTTTTGCGTCAACTACAGCAGTCTGCTATATTTGCGCCACATCCCTTCACATGCTTTTAATATACAAATTCCAGTCACTATTTCAAAAATCGTTAATAGCAGCCATTCTCCCCTTAAAAATAAATAAATAATAAATAAAAATCAAGGGAGTGAGAGAAGATGAGTGAGCGAGATGCCACAAGTTCAGAAGTAAAATACTGTTATTATTCTCAAGCAGGAATGACATCCTTGCATTAACACAGTATGAAATCATGGTAGCAATTTTCATGCCATATTATTTTGTTTTTGTCAGGTCACTGATTTTCAATTTCATCAATACTATATAAAACTAAAGAAGATAATAGAATAAAAAGCATCCATTAGGATCCTGAAGCATCTCCTGAAGCAAGAGCATGTTGCTGTTTTTGTGAATTTAAGCCAACCGTTCCCCCTTAGAATAAATGAGTTATTCGTGTCCTGGAAAAACATAAATAAACTCTAGCATTACAACAAAAGCAATACACATGGAGGCAAACCTGATATAATGTGAAAAAATGTACATTACTATAATTTACAAGTTCGCTTTTTCACTCTTTTAGTATGCACTCTTACCAAGAGGACCTTGGAAAGTCGAAGTCGGTGCGCCGTTTCTCTACTCTACACCCATCAGGTCACAAGTTCTTATACTTATGCCAAGCACTAACCATTTAAACTACCAGGGAAGTCACACCAATTTTAACCTTCTAATGGTCTTGCTACATTTTTACACTCTAGCATTAGGACTGACCTGTCCTAAAACTCTAGTTCTGACAAAACACAGAAGCAGCAGAAGCAAAAGATGAGTCATTTTTTAAGTGCACCTGAAAAGGCAGACTCTAGTCTATAGATTAAATGTGTGTAAAATCACAATTGGAGTGATCTTCTCCTCTGTCCTGCCAAGGTGGACTGTCACACATGTGCTTATGAAAATGCCATAGATTACACTGGAAATTCCAAGATGTTTTATAAAATAGGATTCTTGGAAAATACTTAGTTCTTCTCCAGTGCTGGATGATTAAAACGTAACTAACACGATGCTTATTTTACATGATCAATGTTGGTACAATGAATAGCACATGAATTAATAATGTCTAGGCACTTTTTCTAATTGTTTCCTAATGTTCTGTTATTACATATCCATTTGATATTCACTGTAATGCCAGCGATCACCACTTATTCATTTGTCCCACAAAATCACACACATCATGGCAGCACTTTGCAAAAGAATTAATATCAAGTCATCTGATTTCTCCTTTTATTCTCAACTTCAAAAAAGTTGTAGAGTCGCTCAGCAACATAAACCAACCACCAACAAAATAAAAACAAAAAGCAAAACAGAAAACAAAGCACACAGTAATGCTTGCATGGAGAGCCAACCTCTTGAAGAGGATGCTGAAAAATCGTCCAGAGGGTGATGAGAGTTTCCATTGCAAGGGAACTTGTCACCAGTATTGGTTATTTCAGCATAGGAAATATATGCTACCTATGTTAGCTATGCAAAAAAGATTGCACCACATAACCATATTGTGTCTGCAGGAGCAGTTTCTGCTACTTGCTGGTGTCTAATCTATTCACAGCTTGGTCAATCCTGCTGCAGAAACTGCCTGGGGAGCCTGCAGGGCCAGCCAGGTTGCCTACCCAGGATGTGCATCCATTCCCTGCAGCACACAGGAGCTGTTGATGCAGGCACAGAATGAGCAGGAGCTCCCTGAGGAGCCCAAAATTCCCGCCTGGAGGCCTCCTCCAGCCAGCGAAGTGCTTGGCTGCAGCCAGGCCAAGGAGCAAAGTCCGTCACTGTTTCAAGTCCGTCTGTTGGTCATCTCAGTCTCTGCCAAGAGCCAAAGTGAAGGCCACATTTCTGCGTGAGGGACTGATCGTCCCGGCTGCTATTTGCTTACCACCACTGCAGCTGCTCTTCTCTGGGGGCAAACAATACCCAGGGAAATGCAAAAAAACACAAATGGAGAAAACCCGTATTTCTGGTGCGACAAACACAAACTAGCCTGCACCATCATGACCCATCCTTGAAGAACACTAAGGGCTCTCAGGATATTATTTTTTTCTCTCCAAATCACATCAGTTCCAGCAGGACAGTTCACAGGGGTGTACATCCCACTGGATTTGGTATTTTTCTTACTCTTCTGCAGCTCAAATAGTTCAGGCTGGGTCAACCTTCTTATGAGGAATGATTGCTCATCCTTTCTTAGGTTGGGAGGTATCATGCAAAGTAAATCACACTAAACGGGCCACAGGATCACAAACTAGATCTTAAGCAAAATTTTCATGCATAAATTAATGTGCATTTGAAGGAAAAAAAAAAACTAATGAATTGTAAAAATACTTTTTTTTTTTTAATACGATGCCTGAATGTGATGCAAGTAACCAATCTGACATTCAGCTAAATGTGCAGAAGTGCTGGTTTTCTTTGTCACTAGGTTTTGTCTGACTTGGTTAAAACTGACAATAAAAAATCAACTGAGAGACTTTTTCTGTGGACACAATGCCACTAAATACCCGATTAAACACAGAGGAAGAAAAACAAATGAACAAACAAACAAAACACACACACAGATTTTGTGACTATTAACACCCAGTGAGGCAGCAGCTCACAGGGTATAAAACATAAGGGATCACTCTAAGCTTTTTGTTTTGTGCTCCCCTCAAAACATCTGATCATGCAAAATATAAAAAAGTACTTCACATCAATATCTTATTGAAATTCTTTCAGAGAAGATATATACATTATACTTTCAAGATGAGATTCATATTATTTTAGTAGCAGGAGAGAGCAATATAGCTGACATTTGACTCAGGATTTTTCTTTTATGAATCAAAATTCATTTAGCGATAGTAAAGTAGAAGAGGGTGGCTAAAAAAAAATAAAATCAATAAAAATGCTCTGTATTCTAGTTATGGTACACAGAGATAACCCCAAGTCAACATTAATGATGCCAGCCTGTGTAAACACTGACAAAGTCGAAGGAATGATTTTAAATAATAGACTTCAACAAGCGGGTATCAACAAGCTGTATTAACAGCGGATGCTGCTGTATTTTATGATGGTTTTAATTTACTCGGCATGTGGAAATGATCAGCAACTCTTAGTTTATGGCCGTAGGATGATGTAATCTGGACAAATTTTTCAAACTACATTACAATGGTCCTCTCTTCCTTTCCACTAACAGCTCTGAAACAATAAAATCAGTTTTTAAATACTCAACATTTATCTCCTGGCTTACCCCGCTCCAAGCCTGTTGCCAAATGCAGTTTTCTTTTTATTTTTTCTTACTGACATTGAACTCATTAAAATTACACCCTGGATTAAGTATCACATGCAATAATAAATCAGCTAAAAGTCCATATAACCAGCAGGGGAGAGTTTTACCCATCCTGGCTATCAAATGGTGGCTACTATCGGAAGGGATTGCTTATGCCCCGAAGGGGCAGCATGGGATGAGAAGCGGCTGATGTGAAGGTGAGCGGCCTCCTCCACACACGCGGGATGCTCAGCTCGGAAAGGGACCACTCTGAGCAAGGGCGTAAAACAGGAGGCTGGGAACGTGCAGTGTTTAACAAACACTAAGAAGTACCAGAAGCAGTGCAGAAGAGTCCGACACACATGCCAACTCATTTTAGCAAGTATTAAGCCTAGGAACACCTACTCTTCCATTTGGGGATTTGAACATTTTGTTTCTACATCCAAGAAGTCTAACCCAACTCGTTCATTAGACATTAAGTAAAAATAATAAAATATCAATTCCTATTTTGGCTTTCTTAAGGGAGCTGATTGTTATTAACCCTTTGCCTTTTTGCTCCCTGCATGGCTATTCAGATACCAAAAAGTAATTTCTCCTCAACTCGGCTCGCTCAACTTGAGGGATCTCAAGAACTGCTCTGTTTCAACTAAAGCTTTGGAGCGTCCAATCCACTTAATTTTCAGTTTACTCAAAACCAATTCCATTTCACTGCTCCAAGTGCACTGCAAAGGAAGCTGTCAGACTTACTGACAAATATTTAGCTCAGATCTCCACAATATTTTGCTTATTTCCTTAAAACTAGCATCAGACAGTCATTTCTAAGTGGCAAAAAAGCCATGATAACAACAATTTGTAATTATGGACTCTCACAAGTATTGCTAGCAAGCAATATACTGACTCATACACTTTTGAAAATTTCAGGTATATTATATATATATATACACAAACACACACAAAACAAAAGAATGTAAATTAATACAGTGCATAGGGCATTCTTTTAATTTCATAATTAAAAACAAAAGCCTTGTGATTATTGTACTTTTAACACAAGCATTACCACATATTCAAAATTTCTGTAAATAGCATTGCCAGTAGAATTGACACAAAAATAAGTAGAGCAAGAAAGTCCCAGATAAAAGAAAGCACCTTCTCTCCACTTAGTTTAATTTCTCAATAAGAAATAAAAATATGGTTATTATCCTCCATCAAGAATTTATTTCAATTCCACCTTTATGTTTATGAGTGAATATGTAGTTGAATACCTAGTCCTAATAATCGATATTTTACCAACCCATATCCATACACACAAGCTACATGGAAAATGTTTCCCTTGAAACCCAAAAGACTCTCTCCTCTCAGTGACAATCTGTCTTTGTGGACAGGGAGGAGGAATGAGCTCTGTCACAGGCCAAAAATACAGCTGAATGTGAGGAAATTTTCAGGGCTGCTACTTGCAAGCCATGGAAAATTATTTTCCATAACATGCCTTTTGAGGCAGGAAGGCAAAGGTTCTTTTCTTCTGCCTTCTATTATTATTATATTATAATACCCTTTCCTATGTTATCTTTATTGAATACTAATACATTCCATAAAGAGAAGTTAATTATTTTTAGAAGAATAAGCAGTGAATAGCCTCAATGCCTAATGATAAAAATGCTTTCTTATTCACCACCCTACCATGTGGTATTTCTATATCAGCTATTTTCCTTTGTAAAGATGTGGGGAAAAGCTTCTGAAGCATTTTCTGCTCACACAGGAGAGAATAACTCAATATGTGTGTTTCAGAAACCATTTCTCGGGATCTTTCAATTCTATTTATTTCAAATACCACTGCCTCAAGAGTAATAAATATACAACTGCCTGGGGACAAAACAAAGTGTTTAATCTTGATGCAAGAGGTTGCACAGTTGTTAAACAAGAGAACCTTAGAATTTGTTTCTTTCAGACACAAGGAGAGAAGAATTTTTTTCAAGATACTTTGTGATACCCAGAAGAATTAAGAAATTTAGGACAATTTTAGAAATACAGGCAGATTAAATGAGTTTATTGCGCATAAAGATTTCCCACACTGACCTTACAAACAGTAAGTCAATAAACTCAAGGAGACCAACTGGGTAGAAAAGAGAAGTCTATTTTGCAACAGAGCTATGCATACCTGCTGATGTTTCCATATTTGTTAACACCAGCTCAGGAAAAAATGAACGTTAATTCCCCCACAAAAGTCTCACTTATACATTAGCCATAACCAGCCACATCATTAAAGATGAACAACGTACAACATTATGGTTTAGCTTCAACGGGTTAAACACAGCTTCCAGCACACAAAAATATTTAAATATTTACACAATTGTATTTTGGAGGTCTGTATATGCTCCAAATGAAGGGTATTTCAACCTTACTTTTCTGATTCACTGGCATTGACACACCAAGATCAGTATCACACCAGCATCACCCAGAGACCTGGAAACCCTGCCCAGCCAAGCTGGCAGCAACCACTTCCCTTCAGGAAAATTCATTTTGATGAAGGCCAGGAAATCCACTTCAAGGTGACTAAGGGGGGTCATGAGAAGATGAATTTCACTTTTTGAGTTTTGTTTTTTCTTAATTGGAGTATCTTTTTGCTAGGTGAGCAACAGCAGTACTTGGGTGGCCACAGCAAGAGTGGACAAACAGCAGAGTGGTGATGCTCTCGAGGAGTCACCCAAAAGCAGTGCACAGCCTCACTGGAGGCAACAAGGCTATGAATGTTCATTTCAAGCCAGGTTATTGCCTGTCTTGAACGCTATTGTCACCACACTAGAGGCTTGCTTGTTGAAATCAATTTTTTGAAACCTGAAAGCTGCAACTACATGCAAGCATTGAACTTAAACCAAACCTCTTCCTCCGCATATAATACAACACATAAATACTAAAAGATTCAGTACTGCCAAGCACTACAGACACAGGTTCTGTCCCTGTGTTACAAAGTACTACCCTGAGTGTGCAGAAAAAAAAATCTTCATGTGAACTAGATGCCAAGCACTAAGAAAGATCATTAGGAAAAATCTGATTTTGTTCTAAATTAGTCTAAATTGTCCTTACTTGTATTTTGTCCCTTTTAAGAAAAGATTTCTGCATTTATTAAACCAGTTCAAAAACAGTGCTAGTAGATAGTGCAATTTGGGGAAGATATTGGTATAAAATAAAGCATTTTCTTTTTGTCAGAATACCCATATTACCATATCAACCTAAAGAAGCAAAAATGTTCTATAAAGAATCTTTTTTTTTCATCTGAAAAAAATAATACATTCCAAGAGAAAAAAAAAAGTCCTCTGAAATACAAAGGTGAATAAAAAATAAGCTGTAGAGAGAGAAACAGCAAACTATGAAATTATGACACCGTTAAAAAAATGCTCACAGCACAATCTTTTTTTTTTTTTTCATTTTTGCCAGAAGATGGTATCACTGCTGTTAGCACAGTATGGGCCAGCCCTGAACAAAGTAAGAAGTAAACATAGGTATATCCAGTCCCTCGGCACCTTAATGCAACGGTAGGATTCAGCACTACTGTGTAAAACTGTGTCAGAAACTGGTTTCATTCTGAACTCGCACCGGTGCAAATCCAGCAGCTACACTCGGTATCAGCCACAGACATGGAACTGGCCCTGTCAATCTCAGAGCACTGTGAAGAATGTCACAAAATGCCATTCTAGCTCTTATTTCACTAAAAAATACACCTTAAATATATACATACGTATATCTCACAGTATTGCGTATAAGATCCTCTAACATCTTAAGAGTTTACTTTAAGTTCCCTAGTCTGTAAACCACAGCACCGCACAGCTACGACCCTCAGCAAGGCTCTGAAATGGATAACATAAAACCTCCTGTAAATATTTTTCCTCTTTTTTTGACTGTAAATAGGGTCAGGGTAAGAAGACAGCACCTCTGTGAGGGTTTCACGTCCCTGCAAGAGGCCTCGGCGAAGGTCTCCTCCACACGGAGCATGAAACCAGCATCTCCAAACGTGTTTATTTCTCCCCCAGGGACTCATTTCTCCCTTGGTCTGACTTTGCCACGGTTCCGGTGGCAGCAGCTCTGGTGCCTGCTCGGAGAGTCAACTCCTGTCAGGAGCTCCATGGTAGCTCCATGGAGCTCCATGGTAGCTGCCCTTGCACGCTGCTGCAGTCCACTTTCCCAGAAAGTCTTGTTTTTATTTAGTTATTTGTGAGCAACAGTTTCAATTATGAAAAACAAAACAGTCATCAGGATGAGCGACAAGGAATCGCTTCTCCAGCATCAGGTAGCAAAGAGCATCAGGCAGCTACAGATCCGGGGACAGCAAGACGACCCTTTCCTGCAGAAATACTCTATAAATATCTCTGCTGGTGATTTTCACCTTCCTCCTCGACATTACCAGAGATTCCTGTGCATTAAGCAGATAAACGTACTATCCCATGGCAATCCCAGAAGGTAGTGTGAAGCCAAAGAAAATGGCTCTGAGGGTTCTTGTTATCATTTTATCCTTCTAGAAGAAAGTATCGAAGCAGAAGACTGCACGAGTGGCGCCTGCGGCACGGAGGCCAGGACAGCATCACCTCACACCCCACCGTGAGGGATCGCTGCAAAGGGGCTTCCACACAGCAAGGGCAGTTCAGCGACCAAATCCAACAGACCAGACAGAACAGACGTAACCAGAGGCGTACGCATCTTACGTAAAACTCCTCCTAGCTATAGAGTTGGATTTTGACTGCTTATATATAAACCACGTAGTTAAAAATAATATTGCGCAGTCCCTCCCACCAGCATGGAAAGACAATAAGGGCCCCAGCTTCCTAGAGTTGAGAGTAATTCCTATCGGATGTACCACACATGTGCTTCAAACCAGAGGAGACAAGAAGTCCTTGCAAAGGGATCAGTGAGCTCATTCAGACTATTCAAATCACTTCTACAAATGTCAAGTTTCCAAAAACCAAGAACCTGTGCAAAATATATCAGTACAAGTTTACTTTCAATAATCTGCTTCAGAACACAATCCTCTGAAACTGTTTTTTATTAAAACCACAGCACTAGTCGTCCCTGCCAATAAGTAATGCTGATCTCCAAGCTGCAGCTGTAGGTACCTGATCAGAGAAGTGCCATTTTTATTATTAAAAACTGCTATAAAGCCTTATGAGGTAAAGAAGAAAGCTGCGTATCTTCTTAGAGACTACAATCATAATCCTACTGAGAAACAATCATCTCTGCTTCTGCACGATCCACACACGGCTGGAAAAATATTTGACTAAATCCTCACATTCACTTCTAAATTCCTAGGCAAAATTCCTTGCTAAACCGTTCTGAACATCAACCAGGTGTCCAGAAGCAACTGAAAACCTTCTGAAGCATCCTTCTAATACATCACGCTGAAGAAGTGATTGCTTCGACGCACAAAGAGTTTGGGACTTACTTCCCACCCCTCTGATGCAGAAGTTGCACTGAACTAGATATCAGAGGGGTGAGGGAAATGCAGCGTCACCTGTTCTCCTGCGCCAGCAGAAGGCACCTGAGCAGAGCGCAGCCGCCCAGGCCAGAGGGACGTCACTCCGGTGCTCGACGTGCCCTTTGCTGTGAATATTCCACAACAAAAATATGGTTCAAGCGTGTGTGCAAGCACCTGCACACGTTTCCTCCTCGTGTCTTAATTAAGACAGGTCCTTTAGGTTTTTCTAGTTTTTTTTTTTTTTCTGCTCATTTTGTATGATCCCAAACAAAAAGCACCTAATTGTATTGCTCGGCATGCTTTATATAAAGATAATATTTTCATGTCTTTAACTGCCAGCCAGCATAAATATGTCTTCCAGCTCTAAGCAGGGAAGCTCTTTTTTGTTCACTGGCTTACTTATGACTATACAATTTAATTAAGGCTTTTGGAGTACCTTTTTTGCCAGATAACGACTCCTTTCTTCAACTTTGCTTTTCAAACACACTATATAATAAATCACCAGGGAAAAAATCTTTATTTTTAATATTTCCATTTATGTATTTAATGAACATTATTGAATTTTTGCCAAGTAATTATTGGAAACTTAGAATAAATACCTGTGAACTAGTATTTCATTTCTGTCTGTGAGGATGAAGTGTTCTGCTGACACTAGAAATTTAATAATAATTAGCTCCTTTAGTAGAAATCTGCTTTTCATTTTCAGTAACATTATAAAAAGGTTGAGTCTTAAACTGAACCAGAAATCGAAAGTTTTTTTTTTTTTTTAATTGAAGATTTTCTATGCTCAGAATATAAAATTTAAGAAAATCTTCAAACAGGCTGTCAAATGCCAAGCTGTGCCTAGTACAAGTAGCAGTCAGCACCGAATTGGGAGTATTCAGTATCGAGTACTGGCCTACGGACCAATCTGTTGCATCTTCATGTGCTTCATCTTCCTTAGATGCTCCCAGTGCCTTTCTGCAGGGAGGATCCTCCTCTTTGCAGCTGCACCAGCTGCTCACTTGCAACCTCGGTTCATATTCATTGACTCTGCAATGCAACTGCTCACCCTCTTCCATGCAAGGTGCATTTCGGCTTTGCCTGTCTAAAAATATGAAAAACTGAAAAGCCAGCACAAACACCAGAAATCTAGCCCACAAACTCCTCTGCCGTATCTCCCCAGAACCACTAATGTCACTGAGCTTACAGGAGGATACTGAGTGACAAAATGGGATCTACTATATCCAGATCTCAGGTATAGCATCAATTGTTTAATTATGAAACACAACAAGCTTTCTTTAGGAAAAAAATGACTTTTTTAATAAGCTGCGTTATTCTCAGAGTATTTCAGCGGTAGGATGAAACAGAACTCAGAATATTCAGAAGTAATATTTCTTGCATGCTGAGACTTTGACAGGATCAGGTCCTTTAAAATAGAGCTTTTAGTGCACAGTCCTTCATGTCTGCGTGTAAACTACCATAGTTATCTGAAGTTTTCACACTTAAAATGAATCTGAAGCATCAATTATAAATCAAAGCGTTCAATGTTCAGTAGATTTCAAATTATGAATGCTCTTGATCATATTTCATCTTACAGCTTCCTTGACAAACTATAAGACAAAAGATTTTTTTTAAAGCCTAATCTTTACTAAATAATTGGGGATGTAATTGTTATGTTTTTGCATTTATGAAAAGGAGCCATATATTTCCATTCTGAATTCTTTTTTGGTTAAGGGAACAGCAAAACCAAAACATAAATCTTGGAGAGCACTTTGCATACTTCCCCCGTTATGAAGGACGGACCTTCTCACAACAGCCACAGATTCATTAGGGAAGAAAAAATAAGAAAATAAAAATAAAATTGTCACAACAGAAGCATTACACCTCATTCTAATTTTTTGTGTTAGTGACATAAACAAAACTTCATCTAGCCCTATAGCAGAAGGACTGTAATGAAAAATTACAGACTGGCAAATATCCGTGCCACATTATTTTGCTATGTAACCCTGGTAGCATTAGAGGTGGAAATCAAAAGTAATCAGTTTCAAAAGTAACCTTTTCTCACAAAAGCTCATTCTCTTCTCGGCTCTGCCTTCCTCCCCCTAGTCCCTTTTTTTGCCATACCTTCACCAGATTGTTCCATGTTTTCCTCAGAGCAGGGAGCTGGCTGCAAGGACAGTAAGTGAATACTTCTTTTTACACCATTCTGAATTGCAGAGATTCTGGACAGGATTCGCTATTAACAAAATAAAGCGGACAGTCTGGCACTGATCTCCATGGATAAGGAATCTAACCCTCTGTCTGCAAGTTACTGCTCTTAGAAGAAACCCTGGAAGGAGTGACTCTGGAAAGAACGCCAGGAGCTAGTACAGAGTCATTTTTTCCCCCTTGGGACTTTTCCCCTTTCCTTATATTCTGACACTTCTCTAGATTTGTGAGCAATTCTAGGCTTTGAAGACAGCACCTTCTGGAATTTCTAGAAAAGGAAGATGGGCACAAGTTACACTCAATTTTTAGTACAGGGTTAGATTTAAGTATAGTTCAGACACTGGGAACCTGGCACATTCTCTGGGTTACCAACATATCCTAGTTATAAAATTCTTTATTGTATTTGCTTAATTTAACTATGATTAAGTCTTCAGGACATGAAATAAGGTTCTAAATCCCTAGTACCAACCTTCAATGTTCCCTTTTCTAACGGGGAACAATAACTCTGAAAACATGCAGTGTAAATGCTGCAGAAATGTTTGCCTACATTTGCAGAGAACCTGAAATAACAACTATATAATAGTTTTCAGGACCGTTAACTCAAATGGTAAACGATCCCTCAAAGCATCAGTGTAGTTAGCAGTGATCACCAAAGCTGCTTGGAAGCAGAGGAAAGTCTGCATTACTAGGATCTGCGCAATCTGTGAACAACCTCACATTTCCAGGACAACTGGCATTATTGCAGATGGCTGGGACTGACTTTAAAAGTTGAGCGGAGTTGCATTTGAAATGGTCATGTATAAACACAGAGCAAACAAATGAACAAAAATTTTACTAGAAACATATTGTATGTTAGTGGAACACCAAAATGTGACTATTGTTCTTCTACTTTCGCCTACGTGATGCCATTTCAATTAGGCAACTATTAATTCTGGTATTCAAACACTTCTCGAGGAACACATTCAGGACATACACACATGTACACAAAGTTTTTGCAGGGAACTGCTTCCTGAACCACTAAAGTGGTGGGAAGTGGGTATCCTATCAGTAATGTTGCACAACGAGAGCCTGGGGACACATTAGACTAATGATGCAATAATCATTAAGAGCCTAGGAGTACGGAGCGTTTTTTAAGAGATGCTTATTGAATGCAACGCAGGGTAAAGCAGAGCAACAGCCCACTCCAAATTCTCAGACCTGGCAGAATATCCGTGGTACGAACCACCTCGGAAGAAACAAAGAGCAACATTTTAAGAAATCCAAAACACTATTAAACTCAGTTAAACGCTTTTCATGTGTCACTTACCTGATATCTGGGTGTTGTCTGGGCTATTTCAGACAGATTGTACCGGGATACATGGAAGATCATCCTTTCCAGTTGTCAGGCTCTTCAACTACAGCCAAGCTGATAACGGTTCCCCAGATACCCGCTAGAACTCTTGAACCTCTTGAATCACTTCTGGCCATTTTCCCCCCAAGTTTCCCACCAGATCCCACCTGCCCAGCAGCTGCAGCCATGAGAAAGCCTTCCTGCCCAAGGAGGTGCTCTCCTTGCTGCCTAGTTGGCCTGGAACGGGATGTCTATTAGTAGCAACAAGGGAGAGATTAAGCACCAAGGAAATCTCTTTCTTATTTGATGCTACAAAAATCATCATGTCCTGATACTGTAGAAAAATTCACGGATAACTTCCGGAGATTTGGGAAATGAAAGAGGAAAAAGTGAAGTTTGCTCCCTTCCCCATGCACACACATTGACTGATGCTGGAAGACAGCAATATTTTCTATTTTGCTGTCCAGCTGATGAATTAAAATCATGAAATATGAGCATTATACTGAAAAAAAAGTTTAATTCAGTCAGATGACTATTTGTGCCGTTTCAAACTGTTAAATGTGCCTATATTTTATTTCTATGATATTGCACAAATTTCATCACTGCAATAAGTTCTGAGAGCCATAATATCCATAATAGATAAAGTTACAAGTAGCAATGCCAAACAAGTCATCCCAAACAGACATATTCATTTTTCATGATTGCAAAATATACTGCAAGTTCCTCTGTTCTTCCCGCATCAGAGTGAAGCTGTCCTCAAAAGTTACCGCACTTGAACTTGGAGCATTGACATCTGTCACCACACTAACTCTGGGGAAATTGCCTCTAGACTTGACACTGTATATATGTAGATATATATACACACGCTGCAAGACCGTGTGTGTATCTAATTTCAGTTAGCCAAAATTATTAATTCATAACATATTTTCCCTAATCCTTTCCTATATTACTTTAAATTATAATAAGACTGGGGAAAATATTGCTACTACAGGGAACAGACTCTAAGTGGTTGAAAAGCAGAGAAAGCTCTATGTTTTGTATCTGAATTAATGGTTATATGTATTCAATAGCCCCTGCACACATCATTCAAATATCCATAAGTGTATGTTATGTACCTATATACTAGGACTAGATAATCCAGCAGACAAGGACCAAGCTATAAATCAAGCTATTGATGCAACATCACCGACTAGCAAATGCAGCTACTCCCCTATAGCTTGGGTCATGCAGAAAGAAGGAAATTAAACCAAAAAATAAGAAAAAACATGCATAAAATATCATTGGTCAAGGCTGGCATGTATATATAAAGCTTCTGTTGTCTTTGGACAGTTTTGCCTGTAAAAATGAGTAACCAGCATACAGTAATAAAATTTTAACCATAACCACTCCATTGAGTCAGTGGTTAAGTATGAACCTCTCAATTTTGATTTATTTCTCGAGGACAGTAATAAAAGATTTGTGCACAAATGCAAATAAAATAATGCTAAAACATACTGCACATCCAAAACTAAAACCAGATCTTTACATATTTGCAGTTGATCTACATTGTTCACCCACAAATACTTTATCAGATGCAAGACAAAGACTGGGGGCAAAAGCCATAGGGAGAAGTGTAGGCTTGTTTATCCAAATATCTAAAGCCCAAATCTGATCATCAGATAATTTATACTGATTTTACATCTGGGATCCAGGCTGAGTTTCTCTAAAATTATATTCTCTACACAAGTGAAACCAAATCCAGATTCAAAGCTTGTTTCAGGATAATGCCTGTAAAAATGTGAAAATGTTTGTATTGCATAGCTGGAGGAACACATGAATTTTGTTATCAGGATAACAATGAAAGAAAAAAAAAGAAAAAAAAAACATGAAGAGGCAATTCTTGTATTTTCTGCTCTTGCGGCCTTCAAAGAACAAAGTTGCTGAGCCCATGGACTGAGAACAGTATAGAGATTATGCTCTTTAAACCACTTGAGTGTATAGAAGGCTCAGTTTCAAGAGGCCAGATGTGAACATGAGAAGTGAATGCACAGCAAGCGCAATCCTCACCAGGAAGACTCTCAAGTTGTTAGAAAAATAGTTACAAAACTGAGCAGCCTCGTAGACAGTAGATTTATACTTTATTGGCAGTAAAGCACCACAGTAAAACAGCTGGTGGGGCGGAATCGCTTCTCATGGACCATCAATCAGTTGCTTTTCAACACTGCGATGTTCAAGGAGGTAGTACAGCCAAGACTACTGCTACTGTACCTTGCAATTGGAGCAAACCTATAGTGGGTTCTGGAATTGCTCAGATTTCCATCCCACTTTTGGGAAATAATTACATTGTCATGAAGATGACTAAGCATATATGCACGTATATGTATTTTTAAATATATGAATGGCATTATACAGTTCCCACTCGTTACATGGCGCAGAAGTTCTGATCTTGTAGTGCTTAAGTAATATTGGATGCCCATTCCTGCTCACATGCATGAGAATAATTCATCAGTAAAGTTTATTCATGAGAGCAAATATTTACAGAATCAGATGTGCTCTTTGGCCTTCTCATTATGTTGTTGCATGCATTTAGAAAACACGATATTAACAGCCTACACTTTACAGCTTTGTATTTCTGTACTTTTAGGAGATATTTTAAAAATTACAGGTGGACTTCACAATACTTTTTTTCACTTACTTCTCTAATTCTTATATATAATAAGCATTTTATATATATATATATGTATGTATAAAAAACAGTGAAATGAAAAGAAATGAAGGTTTGCAAGATGAGCCTCCAGATCATATTTTAATCTGGATTGCCCAACATAGTTAAAATTAGATTTTTACCTGCATAAGGTCAAGGAGATTGCTATTTACACTGCTTGTTTATTCTCATTTAACTGAATAATGTACAACAGCAAATCTGTGTTGGCCTAACACTCACAAGAACTGTTTAGTATTTGCAAAGAGCAGAGGGAACATTAAGCTTTGTGGAGAGCACGGGATAAACGGAACGAGCGCTTTGCATCACGAACCAGTTCTGCTTGTGCTTTCCTTGTGCGGGTAGGGAGGAAGAGCAGAAGCATCACCTAAAAGGCAACGGTGGGGGCCATGCCATGTCCTTTGGAAACAGAGCAGAGTTATAGAAAACACTTTTTTAATCAAAGGGAAGAGGCAAAACAGGGTAAGAAATGATGATCCCTGTGAATGAGGCCAATCAAGTGAAGGTCTCGCTAGATGGCTCTGGTGACAGGAGCATCATGCCCTGGGGAGATGTGGTCCCGATATCCGATCATGACTTTGGCTCAAGTTTCAATCCACTGCAATGGAAAAATGAACAAGAGAGCAAGAGATCTGTTCCTGCAGTGAAGCCCTGAGCAGCCTTGTTTACCAGTGACACTGATGACAAACTTGGTAATTTCATTTCTTCATAAATATTTGAATGCTGCATTTTGCTAGGTAGATATCTGCTCATTTGATCTAATGGCTGTCCTTTGGAAAATGTCACAGTGAGCCATTAACATAGCTTCACCAGTGTTAAATGGGCAGACGTAAATGGTGATTGCTGAGAACAATATCCTTTGCCCACAGCACAGTGATGTAGGGTTGAATAATTTTATTACCTCTAATAGCATTTGCAGCTATGCAAGCTAAGCCAATGATATGGGTAATCAAATCTCAGGCTTATAAGATGACCACCTGTGGCTATCAGGAGAGGTATCCCCACCATCTCTGGCCCGGCACTGCTGCAGCCGGCGGCCCATCGTTACGGAGAGGGCAAAGGGACAGGGGAAAGGGCCGGGTGGATGGACAAACGCACGTAGCTTTCCTCCCAACCTCGGAAAATTAAACACAAACTCTGTAAATATCCTGCAGCGCCCTCGGATTGAAAAAGGTTGGAAGTGCAAAGTTTCCAACTGGAAGCAGCGGTCCTGGATTCCAACTGAACACTGGGAAGTAAGAGAAAACTGGACTCAAGCCTAGTGAGGTAAGGCAGGCGTAAGAAGTGGCTTTCAACAGGCACAGCAGTTCCTTTACTTATTTCATAGTATTTGGGCTTTTTTTTGTGGTCCCCTCCTCTGCTTACAGGCTTGCGCTCCTCCCCGAGCAAGGCAGAGCAGAGAGGACGAGGTGCTAAACCAGATAAACAACCAAATACAGGGCAAGCAGGTAGAAGGCAAGTCAGAAATATCTGCTGTGTGAAATTAGCAAACATGAAGGTAACTCCTTGTTTATGATGTGCTCCAGCCTAAGAACTCTGCATTGCAGAAGCATTTCGCTTGTCATGTTCTTCTATTATTTTATTTTACACTTCATTCGTTTCTATTACATAGTCTTGCACTTTATTATTAGGGTGCTCTACTGCTGCAAACAGGCTGCAACACTGAATTTTGATCCAGTTATTCTGATAGAAATTTTTTTCTGCCTTTAAAGTCTAAAACAAATGAATGACTGGTGACACTCAATGTTTTTAATCATGTATTGTTGACTTGTGGGTATTCGTGCCCTTTAGATGCCTTAAAATGCATTTATATTAAAAAAATTGATTAATGAGTTGTATTTTTTAAATAGTCAAACCAGTAGCTATTCTTACAAAGCAACTTGCTATAAATCACTTCATGTATAGAGCACATAAACATGTAACAAGCAAACTTTCATTGCAAAATGCTTCCCTCTCATAAACATACATCCTCTGCTGTCCTTAGCAGTGGAGGACAGACAGGCCAGCTGTCCTTCCTGACATACACCCAACAAAACTGATGCATAAATAATCACCAGGAAAGTTTCAGCAACAGAGTAACCCACCTGCAAAAACAGTCTATACTCGATATGCATAAACCTTGTGATTACTGGAAATTCTAACGCATTTTTCTTGAGCTAAGGTATGTTCGTTATTAATTATGATATTTATATCTATCTGCATGACAGCATTGTCAGGCAGAACACATACTAGACTAGCATGGCTGTAATGAACCAACATAAAGCATTGCTAAGGCAGCAAGACTCCAAAACTCTCAGCATCCTCAAATTCAACTAGACAACCAACATCAGGTGTAATAAGTATGTTCCAAACCAATCCATCCCATAAAGAGGCAAGGCAACATACATCAATATGTGTAAGAGCTGGAACAGTAGGGTGTTACAGTACTACAGTAACAATAACACAGCAGGGTGGCTCACAGAAATATCACCAAATATTAGAGCTGAGTTAAAGCACAGTTCTGTACATAAACTATGCACTAGGAAAATGTGAATAAAACAAAGTATAAATCCACACTGTTTTATTTGTAGATTCACCAAATGTAATAGGATACGAATCTGGTATATGAAACATGATTCAGCAGTCAGAGCGCGGTAGAGCCCCAAGCCCCAGAGCTGGGTAACCCTCTGCAAGCACAGCACCCAACAAGCACAAACCTTTCCTCCTCTGCCACTCCAGACTCAAGCATTTTAGCAGGTTTGATTTCCCCACTTGAGGTTACTGCGCTTAAAAATGAAAGGAACTAGAGAACTGCTTTCCCTACCCCTCCATTCACTTCATCTTTATCACTCTATTACACATATTTACTAGCTGGAGGTCTCTTGCTGTGATTCCCATAGGGTTCACAACCAATAAAGGTGACAAGAGTCTCAATCTATGATACTCTTTAAACCCCTCCCCCCAGAAATTTAACTTTTTTCAGTATGCTTACAAAATGTGATAGGAATGGATACAATAAACACTATGCAAGTAATAAATAAGTATTGGAGTTTTACTTAATGGTTTCTAAGAAATTTCTTTTTATACTCAAATACTTGCCTTTTGTGAAAAGAAGCATCATCTTCTCAGAAGGCTTTACCACCACGTTTGCTTTGTAACTCCTTAGGGAACTCTCTTGACTCTAAGCTGCCTATTACTTGAACAGCAGCTTCCTTCCATAATGGGCACTTCCCACATTCTGAGGTATCTTCCTCAATTGCTGAAATAACCAAAACATTATTTTAGAGAGGAGAAAAAACAAACACCCGCCACCGTTTTTATTTGAGAAGCTACAACCCAATGCAGCAATGCAGTTCATTTATGCACTTGCCAACATGAGCGTTTCAGCAAGTAACTTTCTCTTTTTCCTCAGCAGCTCTACCACAGGAGAGTCACTTACAACGGAAGCTGTTCTAATGCAACACACAAGACACGACATCCTTAAATCTGGAAGCCTCCCCATTCCCAGTGATCTACTTTTGGACACAATTTCCTCCTTTGGCATGCCTGGTAGCACTTAGGAGAATCGGCGGCAGATCAGAGAAGGTACTTCTTCTTTGATATGTCTCTTTTGCAGAAAGCATTTAAAGTTCATTTTCAGTGAGTCAAACAGTTTATGAAAAAGGACAAATAATTTATAACTATGCAAATGATCCTGATTTATTCATGCATATTGACTACAGAGCCAAGGTATGATTTTATTAGGAGGCAGTTATTGGAATCAGTCACTAAAATCCTTTAAAAAAATAAAGATTGCCTTGCAGTTCTTTAGTCTCCATTCTCTCCACTTGTAAATATTCAATAGATTTTCTTTTGGAAAAAAAAAATATAATCACATTTGGTTAGGGATAATATAGTTTTATAGCTCTATTCCAAACTGTGCCATCCCAGCATTTGTTAGAAGTATATAAAAGTGTGTAAGTTTAATTATTGTACTCTAGAATAGAAATGCATTTAAGAGCACAAAATTAATTTCCATTGTCAGAATCAATGAGACTTTAAAAAATCATATTTAATAATTGAGCACATTTTGGAAGAGTTCGGTGGCAATGTTCTTAGTTGCATCTTTAAGATAAAGAAATCTTAAACAGCTGCAGAAACATTGGACATCTTCCAGGAGGAAAAAAGAAAAGGAATATTCACAGCTTTCTAGAACACAGAAATTACAGTACTTCTTCACAGTCAACTTTGAAATAACATTTAGTTTATTAAGACATCTCTTAATTACCAGTTTTAGGAAGCCTCATAGCACTAAAGCTCCAGCATTGCCACACAAATCAAGAAAAGGAGTGGCTGTTTGTAAGATTACTCTCAGCCTTTTCAGAATGATTTTAGGAAACCTTGGTTTATTAAAAAATATTTTCTTAAACATTCAGCAAAATACATGTCTTACTTATTGAATCAGTTATTCAGTAGCACAAAATTTAAGTCTGCATAAATATATTAATACTAACATAAAAAAAAAATTATACATAACCTCAGCACCACCAAAATTTATAGAGTTGACGGTCATAGAAAGAGAGAGAGAGAGAGAGAGAGAGCTGCTGGAGCAAACTCGGACCAGGATATACAAGGGAGCAGGTGCACCAAGGGCAAGGCCATGGACTAAATGTACAGTCTACTTTATGTTAGCATCAGTGGCAAATAAACCACTTGGTGAACACAGGAGGAGACCAACAAAACACCTGCCTTTTATGCAAATGGCAGGAGTCTGGTTTTGCAACCACTGGGATCCACTCCTAGCTCCCCTGAGGGAATTTTTACTTCAATGTTTCACGTGCTGCCTCAAGCACCGCGATTTGCTGCCAAGATCTGCATGCGGTTGTGTGTCATTTAGATCCCACCTGCTGGAAATTAAGGAAATCCTCAGCTCTTTTCTACCACTTGTGCCAGGTGCACCACTGAAAAGCCCTTAACAGATTTCCTAAATTCAGGTTAATTTTATCATGTAATCTCTTTATTACAGCCTCTAAAACAGAACTTACTTCCTCATAACTTGATCTTAATATTAAGAAAAAAAAGCTAAAAACAACTTTTAGAAGCTGAGACCTAAAATTTCAAATTGCTAACAAAGGTGCCATAGAAAATTCCAGACACAATGTCTGTTGACGTTGTCCAGGACACAACGGATGTTCCCGGTGGAATTAAGCCCCCTCCATCAGGGCAGGCGGCCGCAGCGCTGCGCCGCGGGCAGAGCAGGGCACGGGGAGGTGCCTTGGAGCGGCCATCCATCATCCACCCTGGGATGAACAGCCCCTACGGAGGTGCCAGGCGTGTTCCACCTCGTAACCTTAGAGCAAATGCTTTTAACGTTTATTTACATCAGCAATCATTCCAAGGCAAGGTATAAATTTCCTTTAGGATTAAGCCATTAAGCCTGTGATTAATTTATTTGGTTTGAGATTAAATAAGGAGGGGGAAGGGGGAGACAACATAAAACAAAAAGATGACAGAATTTTACATTTTTTCCAGCATGGATTGAGTGTTACAAGCTGACACTCATAAACATTACACCAATCTGGTCACATCTAATCTCTTTCTATTGCTAATTGCACTGGCCTCGTGTATAGTTTTATTATTGCCAACTTCAGCCATGAAATAGATGAGAGTGTTTAAGATCCCGAAAAAAAAGTGGGAAAAGCCTAACACAGGAAATCATCACAGCTACCTCACTTAGCACTCCGAGTAATGGACTTTATAACATAGCTGTTAGAAATGATACCCTTAGACTCCCAATATGACCTGCTTTATAAACTTCAAAATTACTTACACAAGAAAACAGCCGGTTGTGTCATTCACTGGGAAACTTGCCTAGCAGAGGCCAGTACAAGAGACGGGCTTTGCCCCTCCACTGGCTTTTCCTTAGGCCTCTTTTGCACTGTACATTTGCAGCCAACACCTCTCTTTCCTCATCGAAGGGTAGAAATCACCGAGGGGTAAATTATTAGCATTTTTCCTCAGAGTTATAAAATAGAGACTAGTATAGAAGCACCTTTGCTTTCTGGAATAGGAAGTACTTCCACTTCCTGCCTTGCTCCTAGCATCATGGTGAGACTCTGCTGCACGTGGTGTCTAAATACGTGTGGCAGTAGAGGAGAAAGGAAGCTGCGTGAGCGAAGCAGACGGGAAGAAGCCTACAGGCCTGTATGCGGGAGCGAGCCGAGAGGGGCTGTGTGCTCCAGCAGCAAGAGAACAGAAGTTGGAAGCAAACCTGTCTAATAGCCTCTAAAGAAAGCAAGCGTGCCCTTGCTAAAATGCTTCAAAATGACATGGTTTCAAGACAAGCCACAATCTAGGCTCTTTCTGATAGAATCCGTTAATCAGCAGAATGAAAACTGCTGCTAAAATGAGACGCAACACTGATTGCTCCTGAGTCACACTGCCATTAATAAGTAAAAAATCTATTTAGTAAATAACTTATTGTTCAAATTATTAGATTTAAAAAACCTGAAATTATGCAAGGAAAGATATAAATTTAACTGAAAACATATTCAAAAACCAAATTTCATTTTTAACCATAGAAGAGGAACACATTTCCCTTCCTAGTTTAGAAGCACGTGCAACGTACTCGACCATACACTTCCATATAAACCTGAAGTCCCAAACAAGCATCTATTTCATATCACCACCAATCATTTTTATCAGGAACAGACCCAGCTCATCTAGGTATGAGCTGACCAGTGCATAGCCTTGATGTCTCCTTCCTCTTTTCGACCAGCTCCCTCCATGCCCAAGTGCATCCCTGGATGTCCCATGTATTCCTGGATGCAGCTGCCTTTTCCTAGATCTGCTTTACTCTGCTGAGCCAAAGGACTGAGGCGCAGCAAGCCACATCACCAGGGAGCCCCTGGTGGTACCCAGGAATCAGCCATCTAAACCAGAAGTGCTGGAATAGAAGGCATTAGAGTGGGAGAATAACCGGCCCAGGCACACAGCTGTGAGAAAGCAGCAGAGATGGAAGAACAGTAACCAGTAAAATACTGTTTGTATTTAAATAGCCTGAAATGACACCTCTAGCAGATAAAGCATGTTATTATTAATTCTATCAGTGCTGGAGATGCTGACAACTAATTATTGCAGTTAATTTTTTCTTTTTTTTGTTAACCATTTTACTGTCGATCAGTGCCTACTAAGGAGCAATAAGGTTTGATTTTGTAAGAGTATTACTTGCGTCATATACTGCATGAAACATCTCATTTGCTTTTATGAAGGGCAGATGTTCACTTCTGCATTGATAAAAAAGATGTTATTCCTACATTTTCTCCTGGTATCATCCCCATTTATGGAACCTACACAAACTGTGCTCAACTGCAGTGTTGTAACACATCCCACTCTCTCCAAGCTACCCTGTGGAATATTAGGTGAGAAAATAATTTTTCCTTACACACCAATTATTTTTCTCATGGGCTCTTCAGTCTCTTAGTATATGCCTTAGAATTGTATTGTAACCACTAACTTAACTCATAGTAAACAATAGCCCATAACAATATAATGCAAAGCAAAGGTTCAGCTAATAATATATCTACGTTTTGGCCAAATACAATCTTAAAAGATATGTATGTGCTTAAGAGTTTTGCTTGAGTCCACTACCTAAATTATGACAATTTTGATGCCTGCATAATTTTTACACTTCTTTATAGATGGTATTATAATTATAATTAGCAATAAGCACATATGAGAGAATGAAGAGGAAAAAAAAGTTGAGAGAAAATCTACCTGCATATTTAGTAAACTTTATATTATAAAATGTTCTCTGCAATAGAAATTAGAATTCTGTAGGCAGATATAATTAATAAATTACTGAACATATTGACATTTCTCTGTTTTATTTTTTCCAGTAAACATTAATATTGCAGTTAATTTGACAGTTTCTCACAGTATAAACAGATTGGCTTGTTTTAAAACTCAGAATGCAATATTTCCATTTAATTTTCAGTTACACCTTTGGATGACATTTTGATGACATGATTAAATCTTGTGTATTTTTCATTTCTTCTTAGCTTATAATTATATTCTATTAAATACCATAGCTTAGGGCAGTATGCTATCATGAATTTATAGGGCTAAGATCATGCAAAAATGAACAGCTTGGGGGGAGAAAGAAAGATTGGAAAAATCTGTATTTAGCTTTACCAAGTTACCTGTTCTTGTCAGCCTGAATTCAGCAGCACCAGGAAGGCAACATCTGCTGCATGATTCATTTTGTGGGTTTAGGTCTAAATTAAGCCAAGGATTTGGCATGTAAGTATACAACATTACTATTTTTGCTTTTATCATTACTAAAGAAATAAGAAAAGTTACATGTTTTCACTAATGGACTCAGGCTTTTCCATGCAAGCATTGTACTAGTAAGTTCTTGTACAGAAAAAAAAAAAGAGAGACTATGATAACGTATGGAGATACAAGCACAGATTACAACTAAAGGTCAACCTCGGATGCAAGGAGTGTTTTTCAAGCAGAATCCTCAACAAATATTAAATTCAGTCAGATGTTATCATCTCCCTCCTTCTCCTTGTCTGCTTTATATAAAGCATTCATACAAAACATGAAAGGGTGACTCTGGATGAAAAACATGCATGTGTGTGGAAAGAATATGCATCAGCAGAAATCAGGACATCATTGTACGCCCTGCTACCATGTTACTGAACAGGCAGATTGGGATACAGAAGGATATTGTACCTGGGATGCTGTAGGATGCGTCTGTCTGTCCCCATGAGGAGGCCCAACACAACGGCACAAACTCACCCCAAATACCGCCAGTACTCCGTTTGGCCAATGCGTTATGCAGTTCATGAAACACCCTATCTCCACTCCTATCTCCAACTGAGACGGGTGCTCTTCAGCCCCAGGGCACTCGCTTTGGGCTCCCTGGCACACAGCCTTCACAAGCTGAATCATCCCATGGACACAAGGAAGCCACTTGTCCCATCAGGCCATGGCCAGGAGAGCTGGGCACTGCTTTTTCCAGGGCCATGGCACACGGGCACACATCGGTGCCCTCCTTCGGCTACACGAGACTGCGCTGAGCAGGGCCGGCTCTTACCAGGCCTCTGGCTATGGTGGGGACTTGCAGCGCAGCAGGACGTACCAAAGCTGATCTTCAAGGGAAACCACCCACGGATCAACCGTCGCCGCCTCCAAACTTCTTCACATTCATGGGCAAGAAAAATAAATAAAAAAGCCAAAACCTTCTGCAGAAACTTAGATGTAGGTTTATGTGCTAGAGGACTAGTAATTCAAAACTGTCTAAGGACAGAATCAAGATCTTTTATACTTTTATTCTATCGTCTTGATCTGAAAGTCTGCACAGTGCCTTCCTAAGGGACAGGCTATTAGGCGACCAAGCAAAACGGCTTTATGTCACCTTTGCACCTTATAACCTGTAGGGAGCTGCTCACAGGTCCGCTGCTCCACAGTCAGAGGCAAGCATAGAATATGCAAAAAGAGAATTACAAACCAAATCACAGTTTAGCTGCAGAATGGCCTAAGTTTACTCCACCTCAAGAGAATAAAAAAGTACTAACCAAGTAGAATTAGTGAACACCATGAAATAAGGTATCTAAAACTATTTTTCATCAGAAAAAAAAGAGGTTATATTATCATGTACTATTATTCTATTAATATGAGACTGTATTTGGAAGATGATGTTTCAATTATTTTTAAGTAAACATCTCCAACGTGAATAAAATGTGTATGCATGAAGCTTCTAACCAATGATCTTTTAAAACAGATCGGTCACATCTGAAAATATACAGTAAGTACAGAGAATTTTGATTGCACTTTGAGACATATTTGAAGTACACGTTTCCAAAAATGTTTCAGCACAACAGCGAGTCTATTTTAATTGTTTTGTTTTCATCAATAGCTAATATAAGTACCTAGAAAAAAAGATTTCCTAAATACATCCCATCCATTAAGTTATTCATGCCTAAAGTATAAATATTGTTTCCTAATTATGATTAGCAGATTTGAAAGTATAAAATACGACAGAGTAGAACTCTCACCGCAAACAGAGTGGTAGAGCCTGTACCTTAAAGGTTACATGCCCTTCTCTAGTACAATTAGGCAGAACAAAAGAAAACTGATGCATTACACTGTGTGTGTTTGTTCAGTTTTTCCATCATGATGATATTTCCTTTGATTCTACTTTTTCCTTTTGAAGTATTGCCTTAACATTTAGCTTGCAAACTAATGTGCATATTAGCATAAACCTGTACTTAACATTTATTCTATAGGCCTCTAGACAAAAGCCTGAGTTAGCGTATAAGGTCAGAAAAATAGACTTTGTAAATGTTACAACAGTAAACCACAAGTTCTGGAGAAGATCACATAAATTGTGCGGAATTTTTTAATTTCTCTGAATCAAGGTTACATAACAAACTACTAAAAAAAAAATCAATAAGCAATATCTAAACATATGTGAATAGTATACAGAGAAGGATGCTCTACAAAAGTTAATAAAGTGGTTCAATTTAGACCCGTGTTAACAGTTAAGAAATCCTGGAACCCAAAGCGTACTTTTATTTACTCTGATGAACACCCAGGTTATATGAGTAGTCTTGATACCCCTGATGCTACTACAGTTTTCTACTGCTGTAACTGAGAATATAATTTAATTCTAAAGCTTACTTAGTACCAGCAATTCCCTACCCTAATAATATAGTCATCAGATAAATTTATATTATTACAGATGTTCAGGAACAGCTGCTTGGAAGACTACAGAAAAGCCATTTCTCATAAATACAATTGGAAAGAATGACAACAGACATTGTCAAACGCGGCTCCTGCATCTACACTGCAAATGTGCCAACATGAAGGACAGACCTATAGACAGAGAGTATCCTTATGCACATCCTGACCTGACTGCTATACTACCCTCTGAAAGTTACTTGTTTTAGGCTTTTGTAGTACATTTGGGGAAAGCCTGGGACTTTGGGACACACAGGACCTACCTAAAAAAGGATCATTCCCTGCCGCGCCATACAGAAGTCTGACAGACACTTCTTTAGGGAACATGCTTAATAGCCACTAGCGGAAAATGACTCTCCTGAAATAATTCTTAACATTTTGGCCTCCCCAACACCAGAAGACATGGCTTCAAAATACTTAAAAAAAAAAAAAAACACACACTTTAGAGCTGCTGCTGCTTAACTATAGTCACCGTCTGCCTCTTTGAACTAGCACTGTAAGAAAGAGCGAGCAATCACTCTCTATTCACCTTTTCTATACTCCTGATTTTTTAAGTCTCTGTCTTCCTTCACCTCTCCTGTAAATTTCTTCTAATTTGAACAGCCAGTTTGTCTCCTCTTCCACATGCTGTCATCTTCACTATTCTGGACCCATTTTGGCTCTCTAATATGATTCCAAGCTTTGTTTCCTGAGTGCTGAGAGCTAAATTAGAGCCCAACACCGCATATATGTTGATGCAGCTGTTTTATCTTGTCCATAAGTGCATTACTTTGCATTTATGAATACTGTAGCTCTGCCTGTCTTTAAGTCATATCAGATGAGCATCTTCAGAAAGTCAAGTATAAAGCTGACTGAACAGCTGTGTATTTAACTAACATCATGTTGCTATTTACCCCTTTCTTTCTCCCCCGGATTATTTACGGAGTTTTGCCAGCACAGCTTCCAGCACACATCCTGTGTTGCTGCCATCACGAGCATGGCAGGTCAAGCCCACAGAGAGCTGTCATTTTGATACAGGCTATTCCCAGTGGACAAGAATTACAAGTTACTAATTACAGAACAAATAGCTCTAGCTTCTCCATAGGAATAAGTGTAGTTCCTGTCACTTCATATTAAGAGGAAAATTGAATAGTTTTATTTTTTCAAGACTGCAAATAGGCATTTCCTTTGAGGTTGGCAGTTCATCCCACCTGCTCAATGGTATTAGCCATGTTTAAAGAAAAAAAAGATACCTGAGGGGCTGCAAATCCTCAGCGCAGTCAGTTAGCTGCCACGTCTCATACCCATCTGGGTCTCCAAGTTCTCCTGGCAACAAGTATTCTCTTTGATCCACAGGAAATCTATCCTGAATCCAAGGGAAGCTCAGGGGCCCGTTCCCGAGCAGGGCACTTGCCAGTTGACACAGAGCTGTCCCAGCCCAGCTCTTCCCAAACACTTGGCAGAAATGGAGTTAACTTGCTCTCTGCTGCAGTATCACATGTTTTATATATGTTATTATTAGCTGAAGCTATTCTTTTTTAATATCCAACTCTTCTTACATGGATTGCAGGGCATCTGTTCACTTGCAATATTATGACTCACTATGACTTTAGTCTTACGTTTTCCTTCCTATCCTATTTTTTTAATCTATCCATCCATTACGGAAGAGTTTCTCTCATATATCCTACATTCTTCCCCTTCTGCTAGATACCATTCATCCTAGCATGGAGCTAGGGTAAGGTTATTAAGTATGAACTGACACGTCAGTGTCAGTCTTGCCTATCTGGATAGTATGTGACAATGCCACTGTAATGATTTAAATGCTACAAACACAGTGGGCAATTAAAAAGCTCCTAAGAGAGATATAGGGCAGGAATTCGGAAGTTTGAATGATTAAACCATAAACCAGCCGATGCAAGCAGCCTGTTCTGCTGACCCCTGTGACTTGCTAAAAATTTGTGTCTCGGAACATTAAAAAAAAAGGTAACTGTAACTCAACGTCCATGCACCCTTCTCTCCAGAAATACAAACATTCAAAAGACAGGCTGCTCATCCATCCAAGGCAGGTGCAGGTAAGTGCTGCCATCTGTCTTATACTTTTCTTTGTAATATCACTCTGAATGTCATATATTTATAATTGTCTGCCTCTGCCTTGCAGAACATTTTGGTGCCCCCAGCTGAGTGCAGACATTTAGCAGCAGCTTCTACCCCTTCTTTCAGACCCCAGTAAAACAGATATGGACTGGAAAGGCTGCTCTTTGGTGTTCAGCTATTCAGTGGCTAGCATCTATAAGACATAATTTAATCAAGGAATACATATTCAGCTTTCTTCTATATCCACATGATCTTTACACATAACATTGGTATAATGGTTCATGGATATGAGCTACGCGAGTTAAACAAAAGGTTGTTTTTCTTTTAAAAAGAAAACTGGATATTAAATTCTGCCTTTTTTTTCCTGTTAGCTCTCAGCTAATGTTTTGAACAGTGGATAAAATATTTCAGAATTCCTAATGGTAACTCCATTTCTTAATTAATAAGCAGTGCTAATTATAGAAGTTAATGTCAAAATGTCACTTGAGAAATCACATGTGATATCAAAGAATTAGGTTTAGTTTTCCCCTCTGTCATCTTGCATGCATATTATTAAAGCAACAAATAATCTAAACATCACTTATATAACTGTATTATCAAAATGTAACTGTAACATGCACATTTCTATTCCAATGGGAGTAGGTCTCAAACAATTTGATGACCAGGGAACACAGTAACACGACACAGTTGAGGGTTTTTTTTTGCGGGGATGGGGATAAAAAAGCAAATCAAATTTAAAAACCAGAAAAGCAACTGATCAATTGATATTGATGAATCTCCTCTTTCAGCAGCATGAAAATAAACCAAATTCCTAAGAATATAAACAGACCATAAACAATGCTCAGGATCCCAAATCATCAATCCTTATTACTTTTCATTTACCTGCTTTGCATAATCAAAGTTTCTTTCTTCTACCTTTACAGCTATTGTCATTTTTTTTATTGGATATCTGTCCTCTCATCGCTGACTGTGTTTTGAAGCAGGATCTGCAGTTTGGCTTTGCAAGTTTTTCATTAAAAACAACAATAAAACACTACCAAAATTATTCACATAGCATTCCTTGTTTTGGGGAGGGGAGCACAGTCAAACCCCTTTCTGCTTGTCAGAAATGTGTGACTCTCCTGCCAGAACGCTGTGCTCAGCGCACAGGGCACTGCTCACCGCTTCTTGAGCTTCGTGATTCAGAAAGGAAATCATCAAAACCCAGATGCAGATGTAAGTGAACTGTTAAAATAGTATTAATCTCGCAACCCATCTTTCTATATCACTGAATGAAACAACACACTTTTAACTGTTTTACACTGACCATAATTTTTATTTCTATCATTTCCCATTTTCATAATATATTCAAATAGAAACCATTCAAGATTTTAAACAAAAGCTATTCTTGACCTTTTCAGGAAGAGGAAGTAAAATGAGACTTGACTTATATTCACAACACTACTAAATCATACCACCTGAACCCTGATGCTTCACATTATCAGCTTCTTTATTACTTATCATGAATTTCTTTATGATCCCTAAGATAATTAAAGAGATTGCATCATTTTGTAGATCATTCAGTCATAGCTGAAGATATAAAAATACAAGTTACCTACCTTCTCTCCCTAAAGCTGAATCCTTGTGCTGAGCTTTCAACAAAAAAAACATTTTCTACAATATCATACCCGAGGAAAAAAAAAAAAAAAAAAAAAAGAAAAAGTTCCAGTCATTCAGTAAGAAACAAAAAGGGGTTGCAATATATCAAGGTTTTGTCCCATCTGGAAGTGTGAAAGTGTGCATAATTAAGCTGTGCAAGTTAAAAGATTTAAAACACGTTTCATTTAATCATTTACATCTTGCAACACTATTTTATTAAATAGTAAAATATTTATAGCCTCTAAGGCTCTAATTAAAATGTTTTCTCAAAATTACTGTGCTTATTTCATGCGAAAACTTAACGTATGAAAACAGACAACCCAGTAAATATTTGAAAGGAAACAGTCCATAAATATTCAGTCCTGAATAGCAGGGTGATGGAGAACACACACGCAACAGCTACCCTAAATATCATCTTCTCCAACCCTGTAAAGCACAATCAGCTCTAACCCACACAGATAAAACAGCCCCTACCTCACACCTCTCAAAAACGCTTTGATTACGCAGGAAGGCATGGAAGACGTGGATGAGCAGTGCAATCTCATGCCCTGTCACAACATAAACGTGCAGGACATTTTTGCCTCACCATTTTCAAGAGCAACACGGTGATAGAACCATTCTGTTGAACCCCTCAAATGCTGAAGGGCAGAGAAGTCAGGTAAAAGCATGGGGTTAAACTGAAAAGCTGCTGGATCTGTTAGCAGCGTTACTGCTGCTAACAAAACTAGTCTAAAATGTCTAAAAAAAAAATTCTGAAAGCCTAAAAATAGTTACTTCAAAGGTGCTTTTACTTCTATAGAAATAGATTAAAAATTAACCATGCAACCTTAAAAAAATAGCAACAAATATGTGTTCCCTCGGAAAAAAAAAAATAATAATAATTCTGGTCATGTTTTAAAACATTAAAGATTAATAATGAAAATAATCATTTGGACAGAAACAAGACTTTTTTTTCTGACAGAAACAGCTATCTTCCTTCAAATACTGAGCTATTTCCACAAACAATAAGCAAAAAGGTCTAGAAAATACCTATTAAAAAAAAAAAAATGACCTTTATTTTATGCTACCATAACTGCATCAATTAAAATTTATTTATTCCAGCTTCACAGTAAAGCTATACTCTAACCAGAAGAGGGAAAAAATAAAAATAAAAAAAAAGGCAAAGCACTTGCAAAGGATAAGCAGAATTTATTCAGGTTCTTGCAGAGCTCAATCTGCTAACATCTCTCACGCCACCAAATCCTTGGTTCCTGGATGCTACAGAACATAGGCAAGAGCATCTGTTGCGCTTTGCTGTTTAAAGCACTCAGTACTGCACATGTTGCACCTCATCTGGAAACAAGCCTCAAATTTATAATACTACAAGATAAAAATATTCATTTTTACTGCCTTCCTAAAGCTTTGGGTTTCATTACTTTTCCTTTTTTTTCTTTTTTATCACAATAACAAGAAATTAACTGCCTCAAATACCAAGAATTAGTCAACGGTCTATTTTAAGCTTTGAAATATTACATTGAAGTGATAACTGATTAGTATTCACATTTTCAGATCAAGAGAATATAAAGGCAAACACCATCCGCAATACAGAAGGAAAGGAGCTCGAAGCTAAGCGTGCAATTCAAGCAAGCTAAAGAGACACAAATCACTAAGGGTCATGCTCATCCCAAGGAGAAACAGAAGTCAAGGGCTGCACTTTGAAATGGGTGTACCAAAAAATTAACATACACACACACACACTTAAATAAGAGTGTTGGCACTAACACTACAGTGATTAGGTTCCTATAAAACAAGTTGCATGACTATTTTGGTGGCGGAATTACATCAGTCTTCTTTTTATACCTTCTGCTACATACCAAATCAACGATACTTGTGTGAACGCAAAGACAACAATAAAACTGATGTACTGCCAGACTGTTGTGGCCTCACAGAAGGTATTTATGGACATAACTTGCACAGAATAAGGATCCAGCTCAATCTTTAGGTGCTTTAGGAGATGAAGAGGAGGAGTTGACAGGCTTTAAAAAAAAAATCTAATCTATAGATTGCCTTTACACACTTAGACAGAATTAACCTTAATCCTCCAATACTCTCCTAAGGCGCTGAAGTTCATGATTTTCAATTTCCTTTTTGCATCTATACATCTTCAGATACTGTAACATTTTTTGCAAGCAAGGACTGATACTATCCTATTACCATGATTTGCACATACTATTTCACTGCATTAAAAAAGAAAATACTATGCTGTATACTCTCCCATCTTCTTTTTAAATGGTTGAGGAAGTTTCCTGGCTTTTAATGATATTCACTCCAAAAACTCATTGCAGCAACAAAATGGGTCACACTCTGTTCAAGTAAAATGTAAAATCCATCATTACTTAAGGAGCGGCAAGTAGCGGCACTCGGAATAAATCCCGGCTGACAGTCAATCAGTTACGATTTTTGCCACTTGTCCGCACACCTGTTGTTAAATTAATGTTTCGCACCCGCTCTCCCCAAAGCCCCTGCAGAACTTTATGAAATACAGCGACACACAGTCCTTGTGACAAAACACGTCCTGGACGACACTTCATCAAGGGATGCCATGAGCTCAACACAAACCCTTCAGTAAATATAACCAGGCCGAATATGTACAGCTATTGTTTTGGCCATAAATTTTGTGAATGCTTTTTACTGTAGCAACAGACGGCTAATAAATCCAGCTTGCATTACCAGAAGCATATAAAGGACGGGATGCACTTCGGGGTGTTTTTCCAGTGTCCTCTCCAAGCTGATGCACTCAGGCATATTGTTTCCAGGAACATTGCACTTAGCAGTGATGCAGCTTCCCCCCTACCTTCTGAAGAAGAACACAAGGGGGAAGCTGATGGCAGGCCCTCGCCTGGCATTGCATCCCCCTTGCAGAGGAGGGAAAGGAGGATTCTTGCTTGCAGCTTGTTAGTTTTGGCAGAGACTATCAACATTATTCGCACAACCATCCCTGGGCACAATGTCCTGCATCTCGAAAAACATAACGTTAGGAGAAGCGCTGTCCCTGCTAAAGGTCAACATTACACAGTTTTCTAGTATTCAGCCAACACATAGGTATTTAATAGATGGGATGGACAGAGAAGTCACAGCTAAGGTTACTCTGTGAAGAGCCTCAGTAAGGGAGTACAAGACAGACATCTCATTTACACCCATTTCATCTCAGTGGAGAAGTGATTCCTCCTCCAAGATCTCAGGGAGGATCCACAACCCAGGCAGCTTTCAGCCCTACAAGCGTCTTCTTTCTTTAGCCTCATACTGCCATCAGAGAAACTGATGGTATTTGATAATCGACTAGAAAGCTGGACTACATAAAAATAAATAAATAAATAATCCTGATGCCTTAATACTAACAGAGATTTCCAGTTTAAGTTGGATTAAATTCCAAACTGAACCAAGTTGAACGTACAAAAACGCCACCAAGCTGTGCTCCATGCAATATGGGTTAGCTACTGACCAAGACCACAGCGCAGGTACAGCAGAAATGACAGCTCCTTCCCAGCCTGCTGCAGTTCTGATGCAGCTTAGCACAACATTTTCAGGTTGGGAAGGCTGCAGATTTCAAGTTTATCCCAGGACATGCAATCGCCATTGCACGGCATCGCGGCCGACGCTCATCCGTAACAAGCGCAATGCCGCTGTGCTGCCCTGCTGTCCTCAGCTCTGCAAGCAGAGAGCAAGGGCGGTTGGAAACGGAGGGGAAAGACAGTCCCACGGATCCCAGCTGCTCTTAAAGGAAGGGATTAACAGATTTTGGTAGGCAAAGAATGGGAAGAGAAACTAGGGGAAAAAAAAAAGACAACCCCCATATAAAGCTTTTCATCAAAAGCTTTATGTCAGAAAAGATGATTTTCAGAAGAACTTTGAAGTTTTATAGGAGAACTAGTCATTGTGAAGGATGCTAGATTCAAGAGAACAGTTGGTTTACACTGCAAATATGCAGGATTAACTGCACTCACTAATGTGGTAATAAAAAACAAACACAACAGTGTTTAAGGAAGTCAGTTTAAATATATATATATATATATATTTTTTCCTCTGCTAGAAAGTTTGCTCCCCTAAACACACAACCTTACAGAACTGTATTTCAAGTGTACATTTTTCCATCAAGGTTAATAAAAGCAGTAAATACTTTGCAGTGCTATGAAAGCATTAGACTCAGTACCTGGCATGGGGTTTCCAGGGAAAGTTTTAGCAGCTTTTATCTCGGTGAAGAAATACTGCTGGAAGCTCCTGGAGAAAATGGAGCTTCAGGACATGCTGCCACTGGTATCTGTGAGTTAGTATTTACTAACAGAGACCAAATAGGTATATAGGTTTGGTTCAGGGCAGTTTAAGGGAAAGCTGCTTATTCTTTTACAAACTAATCCCTCTTCCCTTGTGTTCAGTCACATAATAGTCTGCAGTTCACAAGTACCAAATACTAGCTAGCATTGTAAAGATGGAATCAATAGTATAATCCTATTAAATTCTGCAAAGCAGGCTACTTTTGAGATATACAGTGGAATCCTCTTAAATTGATTTTTTTTTCTTTTTTTTTAAGTAAAAGGTAGGGTTATGTGAGACCCTAGGAATGTAGAAAAGATTGCCTGTGTAACTCATAGCACAGTTTCATCTGTTTACTTCTGTGCAGTTTCTGCACACCAGCCAGCACACAATTGTGATGCTTTACTAGATGGGCTTCTCATAGAAGGAAAAAAAATAATAATAAAACACTCCTTAGTTTCTGTTACCAAACAGCAAGGAAATAAGTGACAAACTCACTCAAGTAACAAGGCTCTATAGGAACTGACACTCTCATTTGTATGTGAGCTACTGACACCCATAAAAGAAATTCCTTCCCTAACAAGATCAGATCACTCTTATTTAGACAAAGTTAGTGCTATCCTTTGCTTGAGGGTCTTATTTCTTGCATACACATCCCTTTTGAAAGCACCCATCTTTTCTTGAGCAGGTCCTCTTACTTAAGAGTTGAGAATCATAGAGTCTCTATGTTTTGAGCAACAGGAGCTGTATGGAAATTTAAGCTACACACCTCACACAGCAGGAGGACAAGGCACCAGCTACCTGAACATGGGATCGACAAATAGGCATATTTAGCAAAGAGGATGGATGTTACCTAGCCCAGGTAACGCTGGTCACTGTATGAGCTATGCTCGTATTTGCTGATGGCCCGATTACATCTCCAGTTTTGTTACAGCATCCACTGCAAGCCACACTACAGCCCATGCCTGCACCAAGATAGCCTGACTCTGCTCTCATAGCTTCCAGAGGCAAGAAAATACTTGGACAATTTTTGAAAAAATTCTTTAGTTTCCTGAAAAGAAAAAAAAAAAAAAAAAAAAAAAAAAAAAAAAAAGTATCTTTAAGTGCTTTCCATTCCATCTCTCCCAGTGCTATCAACATCTCCCGCTTGCAGCCAGTACATATTAGAGGATGCATAAAAAAAGGAAGATAGGTCCTTTACGATACTTCAACTATATTTGAAGCATATAAAAATCTGCAACTGCAGTTTGCAACACAGAGAATCTTAGCAATTCCGTGATCAGAATGACACACTGGCATCACCAAAAACATGAGAGATTTCTCATTTCTTTGCCCCATAATATATGCATTCAATGTGTTTTGTAGATTAACCTTTACTGTAGTTTCACAGCAACACCAGAATTTCTATACCCACAACTCAGGGCTAGCAACGCTAACATGTATGGTGCCAGCTAGACAAGCCCTTTTCCAAAAGGGACTGAAGGGCTAGGAATGTCCCACGTGGACCACCAACATGACAGGTCCAAGAGGAAAGCCCAGACTCAAGTCGGCCATCCCGTTTTTTATGCCTAACCTCTCAAAGCCTCACAACGCGTTTTAAGGGTTTCAAATTAGCAGATGGGAAAAAAAAAATAAAGGAATAAATAAATCCAAAGCAGCAGTGTGGTTGCCTCTAAGGGTTCTTCTCTCAAAGGCTCTCCACAGTTTTTGAGGAGGAAAAGGTGCTTTATGAGTCAGCAATAGCTTGGTCCCCTCCTGAACATCTACAGTCTTGATCTCACAAACATGACTCTTGAACTACTTTCCCAAGTCCTGCTTAATCCAAATCTGTTGAATGAAATGAAAACCACCTCTTGCGTCCTCTTGCCCCACCACCTTTTTTTTTTTTTTTTTTTTTTAATGCTTGGCGCAAGATGTGCATCACTCCTCCTTCCTGCTCCCTTCCTGTTCTTACAAATAATTCAACACAAAGCTGACTTGTGAGAGGAAGGGATAACACAAGTAGATCTTCTGACTGGAAGTTAAAGCTCATCTAACACATTTTGATGAATATTTGAATACTAGGAGCTAACTGGTCCTGTACCTTATGATGGACTTTCTCAAGTCTTTGAGCAAATCTCTTACGGTTAATGGCAGTAGTTTTGATCAGGAGCTTGTCTTAGTTTGTGTAAAAATCGGTTATTTCTTTACACTAATTGGAGCATCTCAACAAAAAGTCATTTATAAATGTTTATCTGCACCAATGAACAGAAATGAGCACAAGTACTCATTTTCCTCTTGGTTCCCATTTTACCTCAGCATTTAGACACCAGCCTCTTCCTTGCCCATTTCCATACAGCCAGCCTGAGAGATCCTTTTCAAGAGAGTCAGCCGGTGAAATAAACTGAACTACTGTGCTGTGGCCATATGGATATTTAACATATTAAGTTTGTAATATTGTATTTAATATGTTAAAAATAATAAAAACATAAGATTGCTATTCTCCTGCCTCACATGAAGCCCGAAGCAGCAGCTAGGGCTCAGCACAGGCTGGGGGTGTGAGGCAGGTATGTCAGGTACTCGTTCAGAAGGTCTAAGGGATTATAGGAGCTTTTATGGGTGTTTGATCACTTGAGTACAACTTTTGGTCACTGAGTTTCAGTGTTGTGATTACAAAATATTAAATATTTGTCTTCAAAAGCTTCTACCAAGCTGCACCCTTCAGAAATATGAATACATGAATATGACATTAAGGGGGAAAAAAGTATTCACTTAAAACATGCAAGAAGTGAATGATTTTCTGATTAATAGATTGCAAAAGGAGCATGAATTTAATGAGCAAAGGAATGAAAAACCACAAAGTAGAGGTCAGGTTTTAATTTGAGGTTTCTACTACTAAAGACTCGCTGCTCACTGCAATGAGCGTTGATTGCACTAATCCCCAGGTGCACCCACATATATTTCCCTTCTCCCCAGTCCACCCCCTTGCCTTAACACGAGATTGGAAATGCAGGAGCCGCGGCTCAGAACAGAGCTCAGCATCAGCACGTCAACCCCACATCTTGGGCATGGAGGACCACCCCGCTCACTAACAAAGCACAGGAAATCCTAAATGCCTACAAAAGCCTCAAAACCACAAAAACAAAATAAATACAGAGTAGCATATGCACTGTAGTGTAATGTTCAGAGACCCAACGCTTCAAGGAGTCTAGGAATTTCTGCCCCCTGAAGGGGCACACAAACCTGAGCTCCTAGCAGAAAGTCTCTCAGCATGAAGAGATCTATATAAAAGGCATATTTGCAGACCTCTGACATGGGACAGAGCAGTAGGATGGTTTTCCATGAACAGCATAGCCGCTTCTTACGAAAAAAATTACAGAATTAGCAAATACAGATTTTTCAGAATTTTGAAAATTATGAGTTTCTTAGAGGCCTTTACATTCTAGGATTGAAAATACAGTAGTGCATAAAAAATCCTCATAGAAAATGGCTTGAAGAATATCACACTTCTGCTGAAAATCATTTATTTTCTTACTTCCTCTTTTTTTTTTTTTTTTTTAAGCGGACTCAAAACAACAGTGTTTTCTAACTGAGATACTTGACAAATTGACAGGGAAAAGAGCCTACATATTTTTCAGATCACTTTGCATTATTTGCACATGTACAAGAAACATCAGAGAACCAGCAGCATTATATGTAATCTGACTTCTGATTTAGCTGATGTTACTCAAGGCAAAGATGATAAAATGTAGCTTGCATGTGTGCTCAGGGTGATTCATTCTGAGTACAAAAAATAACTAGAGAAAAAAAGAAAAAGCATTCACAGAAGTGAGGTGAGAAACATGAAATCATTCTAATAAAATTAAAAATTCCAATGAAATGTATGTGCAACCAGGTATGAATACAATAGGATTTTTTGACTGACACCCCTCTGCTAAATAAAAGAAAAAGAAAAAGAAAGGTGGAGAGAAGTACTCTTGTAAAGAGCCATTTAGTGAGCGCTATACTTTTACCTTGGCCTTAAACCAAGAACAAAAATAAATAAATAAATAAATACTGAGAGAGAAAAATTGTGATTCAGAAATAAATCTGACTCATTTTTCCCTGGAATGACACTTCGGAAAAGATAGTTTTAAGTCTGCCATATTCAAAGCTATTCAAAGTTACCATAAGGCAACTCTTAGAAACGACAATTGCTAATTTGTCATCTAGGTTCTGTAAAATAAAGGTTCAAACTGGTGACCCGGCTTTGCACGGCCTGGGCTTCACCTTCTGATGAGGAATCTAATCTGTAAATGAGCCAACCCTTTCTGAAAAGGCCAGCTGGGGCCAGAGCCTAATATTCCTACCCCAGAGCGCGCCGTATCCGCGGAGAGGGCTTTGCCGCAGCCCTCCGCAGCTCCTGCCACGAAAACCACAGACGGCTCCCGGAGACGCTGCTGCAAACTGATTTCATGTCCCACTTTCCTGCTCCTTCCACCCAAGCCGCGCTGCACGAGCCGGCGCTGCAGAAACCGCAGCACAGCATGAGGTTTTAGAAACACCCAACCAACACCGACATTTAGAAATGCGTGTGTATATATACAATACCCATATACATACACAATACACATATATATACAGCTGCACTCCATTCAGTATGTTTTGCTATCTGGTGATTCATTAACAGGAACCCCATCATAAGCATATTTTGTTCTCATTTATCTATTTATACTTTGTTTCTACATAGTTAAAACCAAGTCCTCTGTGATACTTATAGCACCCAGCACATTTTTCCCCCTGACTCATACAGAAGAAAAAATAAGCATATTGTCCACAAATTATATGCTTTTTGTCATCGGAACATTTTCAGCTAATTACCAAGTACAGAAGATTTTAGCAAGCCTGAGCAAGCGAGCGCAAGAGAGGAGTTTGGGGTTACTAAGGGCTGGCATCACAGTCTGCTGAACACGGATCTAGGAGCAGAGAATTACCCAACTCAAGGACTACAAAATTCAGCCTTTCCCAGGTATGGCGAAGTAGTCACAAAGCAATTTGGAAAAAATATTGCTGTTTATGTAATTCAGACATGGAAGATTCAGTTAATTACCATGTGCAAGCCCAACCTGCGACCCTCTCCTGTACGCAGCTTGCATCCAAGTCTTAGTCATGCATCCCTAGCAGCTTTCCTACTGCCCTCCCATCTGCCTCGCTAATGTTAAAAGCCGTCTTGGGAAAACTCCACGTACAGCTCAGCAGGCTCAATGTCATATTTGTCCTGCAATGAGTGGAAGATGACTTGCAATGTACTCTAAGTAATTATAAACTGTAAGATTTCTTTTTTCTTCACTTAATTTATTTTCCTTACGTAATTAATAATAACTTGTATCTAAGTCATAGACTATAGCCCTGTTGCAGCCGAGGTGCTCCCCATCCTTTGCAGCAGAGAGGACAGGTAGGTTCAAGCAAACCCCAGTCTGTCAGTGCTCATATGGGTACCCTTTCCCATAGGAGTTATGCTCTACAGAGGACAGTGCAGCAATGCACCTAAAGCTATAGAGATTAAGGACTCAGGATATATTTGGTTCCCCTAACAAAAAGCAACACATTTTTTCCCTTCTGCTCTGTACGTATTTCTGCAGCAGTCTTCACATCACATCTGGTTTAACTTACAATGTGGCTCTCCCTGTTTCCCGCACCCTCTGCTGTAAAATGTTCAAACTCAGGACAAGTGTTAACTACAGCAGGCGGAATAGCTTGAGTCCTGAAGATATGCTCAGAAATTCAGAGGAAACACTGCAGCCGCGCTGGTAATTTCCTTAACTCAATGATACCAACAGAGAAGAAAAGATTTGTACACTTTCACAGATCTAGCGCATATTTTCTAGCACATTACATATTCCTAGACCTTAACTGCTTTCTTATGCCCTCAGCAGACACCATTTAGTTTCATTTGACTTTTTTGTCCATCTTACACTCTTAAATCAACCTGGAATTAGAACCAAGTCCAGCTAGAGACGCTTCCAAATTTTGTAACGAGGATGGATAAGGGTAGGGAAGCTGGTGAATCATCAAAATGTTATAGAAACCATTCTGGGCTCATTTCTATACTTCCCACCCCCACAGCAGTGTTCGAGGCCTTTCTAAAACTAATTAGCAGATGTTCGGATGGATACCTTCCAACACGCACGTATGGGAAGAAGGTCCGAAGTTCTTCCGTTCATACCAGGAAAAACTTAGAATAAATTACATAAGAGAGTGAGCTCTCCAGCTGCCTAGACATAGACAGAATGACCTTCCACAACCTCCTTAGAGTTTTCTTCAATTCAAGGCTTTGACAAAGCTCCATCAGGGCTGCCTGCTCACTAGCCCCTCGCTAAGAAGCCCTGCAACAGCAAAATATAAATTTTCTGAGAGTGACTAGCAATTTGGAGAGTCCCTGTTTTTTATAGTAATTTGAAGCTTCTTACAAAGAAGCAAATCAAGGAAGGATTCAGTCCATACAAGAAATGTGAAGAAGCTCTCCAAACACTGAGGAATAAATTTAATAGTCAACCTTGACAATTTAAGATGATACATTTTGCTGTTTTGTTGCACATTTAAATTATTCCTCAGAGTGCAATATATTAAAGTTCAAATTCTTTAAAGCAAAATCAATATTATCACTAAAGACCAGCGATATATTATATCTTCTGTGGTAACCCTGTGCAAAGAGAGTCCTCAGAAAGGTTAGGGCCAAAGAAACAGAGAGACTTCTTCCCAGAATACATTTTATATTTAATCCGAAGAGCTGCACAAAATTATTGGTTTACTTAAACTACTGTGCTGAACACCCAGATGTGCATTTTATCTGAACTGTTTATTTCTTTGCTTTTAGTTCTTAAGTTTATTTTTGTACATCTCCTGAGTGTTCTTTGGCTCTTGTTGCCCTTCTCCATCTCTCTAGTTACCCATTTCTGAGATTTAGCAAACACGCAGAAAATCCTAAAACCTTTTGCAAATAGCTCCCGTGGAATTAACGGATTAGGCACACTAATTTTTCTTTATTGGTTTACTTCTGTAATGAGAGAAAGAAAAACATTTTATGCTTTTAACAGAGGTCACAGTAAGCATGCCAGCCCGTGCTTGTACTGTGCTGCCAGCTCCCAAGTATTAGCATAGTCAATCAGTTCACTGCCCATGTTCACTGACCATGTCACAGTTATCACGCGCTAAACTTGAGGCAGCGCAGTGGCTACTCGAGGTTTTTCTGCAGGTACAACCCTCCCATATAAAACACACCATATTTTTATATTTACAGAAGACTTGTTCTGAAAATGATGAACATCGGACCCTTCTCAAACCACCAAAAGCTACCATCGTGCAGGGACTACGTGAGGACCAATGTGTCACGGGGCATTGGCTTAATCTTAAATCTGAGCAGAAATAGAGGGAAGCCAAGGAAAAACACTCATTTGCAGAGTTTGTCAACGGTGGAGTCAGCTCCCACGAGAGGCCAGGACGAACCATGAGCATCTTGAGTAACAGCACCGCTATTTCACGATTGGACTTGGACTACTACTTGCTACAGTTGCCCAGGGAGATGCCACCGAAGATGCTGCATTCGCACAAACTGCTCGTGGCTCCCGACGCTTAGCCCAGCACGTCTTAGATACACAACTGTGGGGCTTTGTTTAATTATCATGATTCTCCTGACACTGTAGTTTTAAAGGTCAAGTAGGGCATTTCTAAGCAGTTTGCTGTTTGAGGCAAACTAAGAAGAAATTAAAATGGAGGGAAGGAGCAGAGGCGCGTGATCTTCTTTTGAACTCGGCCATGTGGAATCCAGTGATTAGAGCGGAATTAATATACTGAGGAATAAATTAAGCTCAAGCTTGCAAAGGGTTCATATGTACATCTTCATCTCAATTTCTCAACATCTTTACATTAAAGGAAACATACAGTATAAATAGAATGTAAAAAAGAAGCACTGTCGCTCTGCTAATCTCCTGCTTGGCTCCATGCTACCACTAAACTCCTTCTCTTCCAAGTTCTGATCCAACCCTATTCTTCTGCAATATACTCTTCTCCTATGTAAGGTGGTAAAGTGTGTTGTTTAATGACTGGACGATCAAGGACATTCCCCACAAGCTTACTAGCAATTGCTTGAATAGGAAGAGCCATAAGAGAAAAATGTTATTTTTTCAAGTGTTTCCAATATAGCACCTGTATTCTAAAACACATGGTTCATACAGATAACTGCCTGCTTTCATGTCCCTGCCAGGAAGTACTGAAAATGTGTCTCTGACATGATAGAGAAGAGCTTTGTTGATATTAGCATCTTTTCTATGTAGTCTTACTGGGAGCCTCTCTTAACCTACTGAAAATAAATAAATAAAATCACAGGCTTATCAAAACTCACTGATTAAATCATGAGCAGCAGCTACAGGCAAGGCAGCAGTACTTTACTTTTTTTTTTTTTTTTGCTTCCCCCCTCCCCTTGAAACCTTTTAAAGTTACTAACACTGTAGCGTTACCGTTACTGCCACATTTTTCTCCCCGTTCATTTTTAAGATAGCTCCTGGGCAGAACTGTTTTCCTATTGACATGGTTATGTGGAGGAAAAAAAAATGTCCTAGTATTAACCACGTGACATCTGGGCTCAGGCACGAACGGGTATCAGTCCAAGTCTGTTGGCCTCAATTAAATATTTGGGTATGTTTGTCCATGCGCAGACAGATACAAACAGGTAAACATTTCCCACTGAATTGTACAAGGGACTCATGCCAGGAAGTCCAGTTGGGCAGTAAAATATATCTTTATGGATCAGACAGCTCTTAACCTCCTCCAGTGTGTCACAGCAATATTTGCATCTCTGAGGAAGTCTGATAGCTCCACATTTATCAGGGCTGTCAAGTACCTGTCAAGTAAGATCAGTAAACGTCAGGGAGAAACGACAAGAATTTAAACTGAACCTAGTGGAAGACTTCAAGAAAGGGTTCCTAAAGAAACCTGTGAGGTTTTATGTGCAGAAATTCTCCCTGGAAAATGTATCCCAGGGCTTCAGGAGCAAAAAAGTGAGTCAGTCTTACAGTCTTTTTCTGCAAGAGAGCAGTCCTGAAAGAAGTTAGAGGATTGCAGGTGTAGGGTGAGCAATCTTTTAGGTTGTATTTCTATGTACAAATAGCTCTCTCATTTCTTCCCTTAGTTCTAAAAATATTAGCACCTGTGTTACTTATTTTGGAAAAATGCAGATAAAGTTATTTGCAGCATATCTAATCTGCTTTGCAATAAAGGTCACTTCCAAGTGAAAAAAATACCTAATTATTCACTAACTGATGTGAAAAATCCAGCTACTAGAGATTAAAAAGCACACACATCCAATATAGGACATTTTAGGAGATAAGAAGGTTGGTTACAAGGTCTCTCAACTTCAGAACTAGCAGAACAAGACTTAAAAGAGGAAGAAGTATCTTCCAACAGTCACTGATATCCTGGAGATCACTTTGGTATTTGTCAGGGCAGTAGAGCTAGCAGGGGAGTCTGTCTGTCTGCATTTTATTTTTAAAGTTTTTATCAGCTCCCTTTAATGAAAAGGAAAATATTGCACTCATCTGGTTCTACTTACAGTAATCCCTACCTTCATACCACCAGCTGTAGCTTGCCCAGTCAAGCCTTTGACAGGCAAATGAGAATTGGCTTCAAGTAAGAGAGTCGATCGCGAGCCAGTCCTCAGATCAATCTGATGCTGCCCAGGAATTAGGATGTATCAAGCAGCAGCGCTGAACTCTGAACATCACCCACTGCAACACAGCAAATTAGGCCACTGCCATCCCATTGATTCCTGCCCCAAACAAGGCTCAAGAAGCCACTTAAAAATCAATGGAGAAAAATTGAAGGTTATTTGTAGCCTCCACTGAAATGGATAAAATCTCTTGCACAAAGCCTCTTCTTGATCTACCTATGAGCACTGTCATAGTTATTTAAGAACATTAATGTAGAAGTGATTAAAAGTTCAATAACAGGAAGTCAGCCACCCTTGGCCTTAGAAATATATACCGCTTCAAAACAGCAGGGGCTTTGAAAGCTTAACACATGCATTTTCTATGACAACATTACATGAAACAAGGCATAATATGAAGAAATCAACATCGGATGACTTTTAAACAGTCCCCATTTTCAAGTAGGAAGATGATCGAGTAAGAGAACAACCCAAAAGCTAAGGAGTTATCCATCTCCAAATCTTGTTTCAAGGTGTATACTGTGATTTAGTCACATATGTGACATGGGTCATGGCAAACATCCTCCAAAGCTGTCCAGCATTTTAGAAGAGCAGAGACCACGACTACTTCACTGGGGACTTAGCTGGCAAATTTATATATTATTGGATTTGAGGTAATATGTTACTAGAGGTGATTTAGGCTGCTTAATGCACATGCAGAAGGCAAGGGACGCTCCCCGGGATATCTCAGGAGGGCAGAGGGCTGCCAAAATACCGCTCCGAGGGACAATAAGCCCTTAACTACACCTGCCAGAGCAGTGGGAAGAGCTCCCTGCTTAGCTTCCTTTTTGGGTGGATTTTCTTTTGCTTTGTGTGTATTTTTTGTGTTTTTTTTTCTTTTTTCTCCCCTCTCCACTCAGTAGAACTATTGATACCACAGAATCTATAGTTCTTCAGTTTACATTACTAGAAACATGCCCTTAGTTTCACTGAAAAGATACTTTAAAGAAAAAGAAAGAGTAAATAAGTTTAACAGGCAGCTTCACTTCATTCATTTAAAGGGTGCTTTTCCAAGACCCAGCTATGGTTGAGAAATGACTGTATATTGTGTGTCAACATCAGTTGTCCAAGATGATCAACAACAGATGCTCTATTGAATTTTATTCCATCCTGATGGTCCTCAAAAATGCACCATCAGCATGCACCAAGTTTAAAAGAATTAAATTAGATTTCAGCAGATGAGAAAGCTGTTGACTAGTCCAGTTCTCTCCTCTCCCCTGGATTTTCTCCAGATAGCAAAAAAAATTGGTGCTAACCAGGTGGTAATTCCTTACTTAAACATTTTTGGTCTTTGAAAGTAAAAAGTTACCCATTATCTTTTACAGATAAATACTCGCAATTAACGGACATTTTCATTGCTCCACTCACATGACTAAAAATCATGTATCAATAAAGAATACAGTAGGATATAGACTTATCTCAACAGAATTAAACAGCTTGTGACTGCTGATACCAGCAATCAAAATCAGATGCTTCAGTTCTTATTTAATAGCATCAAGTTCAAACAAACTAGTTATTCTGTTTTATGTTTGCTACCATATATTTTAATTTTCCAGCCCGTCAAAAAAGTCACAACTGTTAACACATGAATCTGTAAGTCTTTTGATTACACAAATTAACTTCTTTTATCACTTAAGTTGCTGCAGTTTTATTAAAATACAAGTTTGCTCCTGGATTTTTATTAGCCTCTAGTTAATCAAACTTAGAAAAGTTTTACCCTAAAACACATTACTTCACCCGCTAAAGGAAGGATTCCTAATCTTCTTGGATAATAATCTAACTAGCATATACTAATGTAATTGCAATGCCTTTCACCTCTATGAAAGAAGTGGACTTTATTTTTTCCAAATTACATTTCTCAGACCTCAGTTCAGCATCTGAACTTCCCTGAATTCATCCTGCAGCTCAACTTCCTTGCTTTAAGTGTCCAATAATATGAACGGGATGTACACTTCTCATTTAAAACACCATTGCTGGTACTTGATATCTCCTTTTCCAGAACAATAGCAATAACTAAGGGTTTCCCTTTAAAGCTTTTATTTATTCCCATTAAAGATTTTATTATCTGCTAATAATTAACCTAGGATATTTTGTGCAGGTAGATTTGCTAGGAGCAAGCACTGTTTGCACCAGTTGTCATGAGCTGCTACTTTAAGGAGCTGCAGACAGCTATGGCCTTTTGCAGGAACCCCTGCCGCTTCCCAGATTTGAATGATGTCCCTCATCAATATTTCTCTGCTCTACTTCGTGACAGGAAGAAACTTAGTGAGTAGTAAAAAGCAGCTTTACTCCCCTAATGTGAGCAGCCAGTGACAACTGCAAAATCATTTTGACATTTGGAGAGTTGTTAACATGCTCGCATTCTCTTTAGCATCCTGAACACACTAATTACAAATTTCATTACAGAGAGGAGGGGAGGGAAAAGAAAAAAAAACAAGAAAGAAAGAAAAAAAAAAAAAGCAGCAAGTTCAAAGCTCCGTTTCTGTATCTTTGGTCCTCTCAATGCAATATCACATCAGAATAATGAATAAAATAAGACATCAGCTTATTGCACAAGAGCACTACCTCATTGAGGAAACAACACAGTCTTGCTAAAAATCTACAGAGAACTAAGCTAATTTGGTGATATTCCTGCAGCAAATGGTACCACAGTTTGCCAGGGTCAGAGGTAATGCATCCTACACCCTAGCCTTTTGCTCCCACGGCCCCTGGACAGCAGCACCATCCAATTCCTTTCCCACTCCTTAATAAATAAAAAAAAAAAAGTGGGAAGGTGGAATCTTATTTTGTGTCATTAAACTGTAACCCCCAATTCGTTTTTGTTTTTTGCCTACGTTTCATAACACTTGAAAAGATCTGTATGTGCCAGTAAGGGAAATCTTGGATTCCCTTGGGTTTTAAAATGTAACTCTACTACACATCTACACACTACCCAGTATATAAAGTTGATGATTATTTCTTCTCATCTTCTAATTACCCTAGATTGTGATGATCTATTTCTATCTCCATAATCTCCAGAAATAAATCCTTAAATGCAGTACAAAATACCAGAGGACTGAGACACCAAAAGCCATCCAAGATTTGGCAAATACTGTCTTTTTCTGCACAGTTAGCAAATTGTCTTTTTTTTTTTTTTTAATAAAAAGTGACGTTTTATGGAGAAAAAGAGAGAGAAACTAAATGAGGAAATCTTTGTTTTTAAACTTAATGCAGAAGTTAACAGTAACCAGCCTGCAGGTTGTTACTTAGCTTTTTGAGCGTGAATGCCTGAATCCCTTTAATGTTACATTGATTACTATTAGAAGACTGATGTCAGTCAGTCTGCAACAACGACACTTTTAAGTTTACAAAAGGGGAAGCCTTACAAGGCTGTAGTCCGACGTGGACGAACGTTCCCGAAATCCCCACCCGGCTGCACTGAGTATTCCCAGCGCAAGCTCCAGAGCGCACATGGCAAGACTTGACCCTTGCCGTTACGACTCGTCTTCATTACGCTGCACAACAAACAGCATGAACAGGTACTTGAACCTGTGCCGGGCAAGTGGCCTTGCCTTGCAGCCCCAGCCTGAGTTACTGAGTTAGCGCAGAAGACATAGGGGAAACGATTCTGCAGAAGGCATCACTTCGTTTGGTGCCCTGCCCAAGGCACAGCGAATTCACAGCTTATGAAATGAAAGCAGAGCATAAATCATATCACCACTATTTCTTTTTTTTTTTCTTGGTATCCCCTTTCCAAGAATCTTCTAGAACTTTTCATCTTTTCTTAATTAGCACCTATCAAACTCATCCAGTATCACAAATGGCAAACACTTGACTTCAATAAGGAAAACCATTTTAAGTGCAACAGCATTAGCATGCACTTAAAGACAGTAGTTTCACGCTCCGTTCTTCAGATGTCTTTCACCAGTTCTTCAGTTCTTTCTCTCAGTTCTTCAGATGTACTTCACAAACCTGCATTTTCTTTTTTAATAACCATAAAGCTATAGCAAACACTTCTAGAGCTTCTCCATGACAGAAGCCGCAAGGGGAAAGTGAGACCTGTAAACAGGCAGTTCAAAACAAGGTACCTGCATGAGTTGCTTTACTCTACTGGTTCTAAAATAGGCCAGTTCTTAGTCTTCCATAAACAGGACATACAGGAGACGATAAACCCACCCAGATCAGAATGAAGACAACTCCTTTGAGGATGTAAAAGGCACAGAATTCTGATGTATTTTTATTACTGAAGCCTCAATTGAAACTATATCTCTCATATCCTGCAGCCAAAGAATTACCTCCTCACAAAATAGAACCTTAAGCAGCTTAATTGCAAATGAGGAAGAAGGGGTGGGGGGGAAGAGACACTGGATTTTCAAGTAATTTTGTCTTAACAAGATAATGTAAATGCTAACACAAAATATACCTTTCCATCGGCAGCCCTTCAAAGCTTAGAGGTGATTAATGCCGCTACATTTCATTTTAGTGCTGTCAAGATCCTTCTGCACACATCCTTACAAAAACGAGATTTACAAAGCATCTATTATTTATTCTGAAAGCAAAGGGACTTTGCAAATGACAGGATGAGGTCTTTGCCCAGGAGCTGGTTTTGATGGTGGAGATCAGAGAGTCCTTTTCACTTTTTGTTCCATACTCATTAGCAATGTCAGAAATAGTCGTAGGTGAGAAGTCTTATTATTCTGCTCCTCCTCCTCTGGGAGGCCGGTGATTCCTAAGATTGACTGACACAATTCATCTTCTAAATCTATTAAATTTTCTCTTGCTTTATAAAATGCATTTTTACCACTTCCTTGTCTCGACTGCACTGTAACCTTACCTGTCAGCTCCTCTGCAATTCAGCACTTTCTAGTGTATTTTGTTCTTTCAAAGCAACCAAAAAATTGTTAAATCTTTGCAAGATTTGTAATTAACTTTGATAGGGTTTTTTTTTCATCTTGCTATTAATTCAGCTAAAAATTTGTCCCTGTCCTGTATGAAACATAAAATTGAGATACACGGATGCCCTAAAAAACAGGTACTAAGTATTTGTGCAGTATGCAGAGGCCCAAAGCTAAATGGATGTTAATACAGGGCAGTAGAGGGCATCTCTAACAGAATTTGGATGAAGGAAGCAGAAATTCTACGTGTTTTGTGATTGCTATTTTTCATCCAAGCTTGCAACTTTTGCTAGGTGTGTTAGTCACAGAATTTTCTATTGGAGTAATTTCTCTCCAGTGCATGAAGGTATTACTGGCATTTTGTGAGAAGGCCAAAGGCTCTCCTCTAGCTTTGACCCATCATCTTGGTCTGCCACAACAGTCTTAGTTGACTGTTTTGGGAGACAGATGCCTACAAGAGCAAAAAGTTGCCAAAAAAGGCTGACAGGGAAGGGGGTTCTGCTCCCCTATTTGCAGTTTCATCCTGAAAGCTACATTATTTCATTCCTCAGAACCTTGAGGAGTGACATTGGTAACAGATATTCAAGTATCAATTTGGGGAACAGAGCAGGTTCTTAGAAGTGTTTTCTTATTTTCCTACTAAAATTTTGCAACCTACCCGATTGTCGGAGAACTGGCCAGAGGAGAAGGTTAAATAGAAATTTCATGCCCTTCCACCACTGAAGTAGGAGATGAGTGTTTAAATAAACAGGAGCAAGGGGAAGCATCAAGGAAATTATGGCTCACTGAGATACGACAGCTCTGTCTGAAAGCAGATTCCACATCCATCCATTACACGAAACTTGCACCCAAGGCAGGGCAAGTGTTTACATATGATACAAGTTTGCCAAACAACATATGAATCTGCAGACAAACAGTTAGTAGCCAGTCAAGTATACAATATCCCTGACCTCTGACTGGATTTTCGGTGCAAAAAGGAATAATCCACAAGTATCTCTGGTTTTGCTTGCCTAGAGCCTTCTCTTGTGTTCCAATTAAGATGAATGTGCTAGTGAAAGTTTGTTGATGTTGTAAAAGTTAATAATCCAAGACATGTGTGTAAAATGCTCTTGAAGTATTTGTAATATTGTTAAAACTGAGCAATAGAGAGCACCATCGACAAAGGTTGAAACAGCTGGAATTATATCTGCCTACTCAGTACTACCATGGAGAGCCTCACACGTCCTTGCTGTCCACCTGTCGGGAATTGGGGGGGGAGTCTTCTGGTTACATAACAACCATTTTTAATCTCTACCTCCATACTCAAAAATTACTGATAATTACTAATTATTTAAAGGTCTGTGTGTTCCTCTTATACCTTTGTACAACAGATTCGCTGTCTGGAAGAACTTGTGTAGAGAGGACTTCTGACTCAAAACGGCGGATGAAATATTTTTAAAGGATAGCAAGGACTAGGAAATTAGAGCTACTTCAGATTACAGAGCTAAATCTCAGATGAGGATGACTTCGTATATTTTTGCAGCGTTCACCATTTTGCATGGATTCTAGTAACAAGTTAACAGCTCGAGTCCACATTAAGACTCCAAAATTGTGTCCGCCCTGAAAAAGAAAAGGTGAGACTATCGCAGCCTGACAGTTTCTGAGGCACAGATTCTATTTCTGCATATGCTCTGGTATCTACCAGAGCACAGTTTCGGTTATTGAACAGCACAAATGAAGTGATATCAGAAAAATCCAGACTTACTTCTGTGAAGGGTACTGCTTCACTTATTTCTGCTACATCATTGATTACCATGATGAGAAGGAAAAGGTATTAATTAATACTATACTACAGCAAGCATAGTTCCGTGCACTGCTAGAGTGATCCCATTTCTTTCATCTAAATAGATGAACATAACAGAAGGTGCCAACGTAACAGAAGGCCATCTCTATAGGATGGATAAAACCCGCAGCTCAGGACAGGAATGCTTCATCAGACTGTAGCTTCTCCTTTGCTTCACCAGATAAACAATTCCAAACCAACAAACAGGAAAAAAACATCTGCTACTGAGGATTTTAAAAGATTTGGTTAGATAAATAGAATAACTAGATAAATAGCATTAAACTATACATAACAAAACTAGGATATATGATATTTACGTGTAGCTATCTAAGAAGATTGCTCAATTCAAACAAACAAAACAAAAAAAAAGCCAAACCAAAAAAAAAAAGCAGAAGCCTCTTGGCTTCAGCTCAACGTTAGCGGCTGGTGGCAGCTCAGCAGGTGCGGCCGAGGAGCAGGGAAATGTCCTGGGATGCCTAGAACAGACGTTAGGTGTTACATGCCCGAGGGAGATCAGAGTTATCAAAAAAAATGCACCGTCACAGTCACGCCTTTCATTTCTGAAAGGCAAAACCCTGTACACTATTTTTAAGAGGAAGTTACTTTAGAACAAAATCTTAACCTGTTATATTTCAAATAAGTAGAAAACTAGAGAAACAATTTCCTACATATCTGCAAACTGAATTGCATTTTAATAGCTTGCTTCATATGATGCAAGGCTAAAGAGTCTAAATTTCAACTGCATCAATATAACTGCTGGAGAACACTAAAAACACATACATATACACACATACACAAAAATAAATTTATTCCTTAATTGATTTTAGTGTACCAAGCTATCACACACAAAGAATATTCTCTATTCTGTTTTGCCATTCCCAAGCAAACAACTTATGCATGCATGGGTCTGAAAACTTGACTCTTTACTCAAAGACAGCACAGCAAAAACTTCCTTCTATTACGTTAAATCACAAGATGATATGCTCAGCAAAAGGCAACTACTTCATTCTTGATGTACTGAAGTTATTTTTTGTTATTTCTATTCCTCAGTACCTCCATAACTAATACCTTTTGCTACTTTCTTTTTCAGGAGTTTCTTCCCAGGATTTGCACTGAAATATTTCCTGCACAAAATGTTAGAGAAGCAGTTAAAGATTTTAGATACTCTCAGCAATCATCAGATACACACACAGCCCTCGAGAGAACCATATTACTGAAGAAGCTTTCACTCCAACACTTTTCCAGGATAAAACCATCCGACATATGCAGTACATTACATCTCAGTTTTGCTGACATACTCCTGAAGATTTTTCAGGATATCCTATCCATACTCCTGTACCTACTTTGGACTAAAAACTCACCCCACTCATTATTCTATTGAATGACCAAAGTGCTGATGGAGAAGAAACCCAACCTCACGTTCACATTTCTTTACTAGTAACTGAACTGACACCTATTCGTTTCACACATACAAAATCCATAGGGTCACCGTAAATCAGCTGGCAGGAAATGCTGAAATGACTGCATCCCATTACCTGTCCTTTGACCACACTGGTTACCTGCTGTAAGATAATACACTCGCAGCAGAGTCATATTCTAAAAAGTCTGTGCATGCCTATAATTCTTCAGTGGAGAATGGGAAAGACATTGGTGCAAAAAAGAGTAGGCACCCAACTGATGCATGTCTAGTCATTTTTGCTCATTAAAAACTTAATGACTCTTTACCATGGCTTTGCAGTCTATAAGTTAAGTGCAAGTCTCTCTCAGTGTACTGGATAAATTACAATTCAGGTTGCAAACTTCATACCTGCAGCTCCTTTGGTCATCAAATCTCATAAAACACATCAGCTTCAAGTATTAGTGGCACAGAAGCCCTATCAGACCCCACTTCCACTTCACCTTCTACTTTCACTCCTTCAAGTCAAATCTAGCAGTTCAGGCAAAGGAGGAAAACAATCGTAGGTTTCACCACAGTAGCTGACAGACTCTGATGTGCCTTCTTACTTACCCCGTTTAGGATTTAGTTCACTAAACCTTGATCAGACCTTCAAATTATATTCTGTATTTCACTGCATCTAACAAATGCAAGTAAGAGTTTCCAATAAGCAAAAAATGTAAATGGTGTTTCCCAGTTACATATTTTCCTAGATGTTCTTCAATCAGAGGAGAACAATTATCTATCTTGAAAGAGTGATATGGAGAGAAAAAAAAAAAAAAGCTTCTATTTTAAAATATTTACTTCATTAGTCTAAAGCTTTAACTGCCCCTGTGTCTCCCCCCTTCTCCACAATTTACCTTCTCAGGCTGCGTGAGGGAAGTGCTCAGGCTACTCCATGGAGTTTTTTACTTTTCTTATAGGCACGAGGGTGATATAGTGGAGTAAGTTTATTAACTTCAAAAAGCTCCACAGGGTTTCAGTGGCATGAAGTTGATCCATTGGTTTAACTATCCATTTTCTGATGCTTTCCTTTATTATCCTTTAAATAATTAAAATCCTTGAAAGACGTCTCCATTAAATATCTAACTTCTGTCTCATTAGTTGCTTGAATGGCTGAAAGGGCAAGCATAATATGAGCTATAGGGGTTTTTGAAAAACTATTCATTTCTTTATGGTAAATGGCACCCACAACTCCTGTCAACATCGGTCTTTACAGCCTATCTAACTGTAAGGTAGCTTCTGTAAAGCGTCCATATGGAATTAAGATTTAAGTCCAGTGGCAAAATACCATTGCTATTAATCATAATCTGATGCTAAGGAAAGATATATTAAGCTCTTAAAAAATTTAAGATATTTAAGTTAAGCACATTTGCTCCATTTCTTCCCACATTTTCAAGTTATGGAATAGCTTCAATCCAGCTGAAAGAGGTAATATTTTTTTCCTCAGATTGAATCAATATTAAGCAGGTATCAGTTGGCCTCACTACATAGATGACAAAGAGAAATCTTGTGCTCAATGCACTAAAGCAAAACAGGAATCGCTTCCTAGCCATGAATAGGATCAAAGAGGAATTGTACTATTCCTTCTCTCTCTCCCAGATATTCTTACAGTCTCTATATCATCATTAGCAGAGACAAAAAAAAGGAAAGAAATAAGTATCAAAATATCACCCTCTGCTTTTCTTTAATCGTGTAAAGAAACTATCCTGCAAGCATTACTCATTGAGACACTGTCTCATTTTCCAGAGCCTCGGGCCAAAGGAAGATACAGATGGGAGGAAGTTAACAGAACAATCTATAGAGAGGAACTTGTCACATAAAGCACCGTTTCAAAGGAAATGGGAAAGAGAAGAAAAACATTCTGCACTGCTAATTACAGGCTAGGATATAGCCATTTTAATGCCTCCATGGCTATTAATATGGGCCTGTCAATTCTGCAAATCTGTTTCCAAATCAAGCAGTTTTGTCAGATCATACTGACATATCAGGTCTAGAGTTCCCACTGTTTTGTTTTCCTTTCTCTGATGATCCATTTGGATAGTACAAGTTACTAGATTTTTTTCTGCAAATTATTTTTTATAAGCATTCTTTAACATAATTTATTTTATGGAATAATGGGCTGTTGCAACAGCATTAAAAATTTATCACAGTATCAAAGATTTGGCTTTTGAGAAACAGGTGATGGGCGTACTACAGTGGTAACACTCCTGCATCAGCCATTTCATCCTTCAAGTTAGATTTATCCAAACACAGCATATAAGCAGAAAGACTCAATGCTCAAATGTAACATCTCTAAGTAAAACTTCCACGTAAAGTACATTTCAGTATTCATTTCCTACTGCTAGCAGAAGCGAGGCTATCACAAAACGCTGGGGATGCCTGCCAGGAGCTCGCAAAGTTTTGCTACGCTGCTGAACTCAGAGCCACGCATCCCAGATCACCTTTCCTATCCGAAGTGACACGCTTGCAGTAACACTCTGACACTCGAGCGCTAGCACATCTACAAACCCTGAATCCAGGCTGCCAGTGTAATCTGCAATTATGTAACCAGTGTCAAAACCTGCCCTGGTGTTTGAGAGACAGGGTACTGATCTGACCAGGACAGTAAAAATGAGACATTTTGGACAGTAAATTGTTCCTTGAGCATTTACCTTAAAAAGAGAAGAGTTAAGCAGAAGAGCTCCATTAGTGATGAACAGCTAGCACCTGGATAGGCAGGAGCATAACCACTCTGGACACAGTAAAAAGATCATGGCTATGTATCATTTATAAAGGTTTGCTAAGCACAGAATTAAACAAGAATAATGCTGGTTCAAGACGTACAAATCCAGTTCTGCAAGATAAATTCTGACTTTTTTCCTCACACTGGCAAGCAGACTCTAATGATTATTTAAAATTTATGTAAGAAAATCCATTGCCTTTTTTTTTTTTTTTTTTTTTTTTTTTTTTTTGCTTGCAAAGTGTGGCCATTACTTATTGCAGGATGCGGAAAAGTGAGAACAATTCCTTCGTCATATCTTAAAGGCCACCCTTTCCAGATGCACCAAGTATACCCAAGTTTTGCTCTGTACTGACATCCATACTTTGGTCTATACTGATATCCGTATTTTAGTCTATGATTCCCAAAGTGTTCCAGGTGAGCCTGAAACTACACAATGTTGTCTTCATTACAGGATTCCCCTCCCTGCCCAAAACAACATCAGAGCCAACTGTTTAACAGGGAACCAACACAAAGAAGTCCCAAACTGACGTTTTGATTCCCTTTGGGAGATGCAGTTTCAGATCTCCTGGTCTGAGTCAGATATCAGCTCACCATTGGTGCACCTTCCCCAGTCTGATCCAGTATTAACACTGAAACCATTAACTCAGCTCGGTAAAATATAGTAAACACTATGAGATGATAGCAGCAGACTTAAAATACTCATAGTTATTAGTGCAGGACAAAGAAACTAAAACTCTGTTCTGGCTTTTTGACTAACCCAATATATAGTGGCGCTACTGGCATTAAAGGTCAAGGGTACACTGATGGTATCTAAAGTCTATACTGCTTTCCACTGGTGCTCAAAACTGTAATTACCACCACTATTTGGCAATCCTCTAAAAAATAACTTTCTTACACTTAATATCTTGAGCCAAGAGCAGAAAGCTCTGTATCAGTATACGGTGCCACTTTTCTCAGGTCAGTCCACTCCTAATAATCAACATAATAGTATATTTAAAAGTCTTTCCCATATGATAAACTGTATTTCAGGAACAGGTCTTTAGATATGACTGAAGACTGGATAATTTGAGAGCAAACTTAAAAACGTAACTTCACACTCAGAGTTCATATTTTGGCAGAGCCCAGACCTCTCCACACACCATTTCCAGGTCCTCATCACACAGAAACCCTCCCACCGTGAGGACAGCCCAGGAACCGTGTGCACGAGGGGCGCACAAGGAAGCTGTGCTCAGCACGGCCTGGCCAACCCAGCACATCAGATCATGTCAATTCTAAAACTGAAAAGGCTGCTGCCTCCTGCGATGATGGCTCAGATGATGGCTCAGACACTTAACAATCATTTGAGTTTTAAGATTACATTTTATTGCTACATTCCCCTTGATAGATCCCCACAACTACAGGCCAGAGCATGCCTTAAGGGCAGCCCTTGCTCTCAGAAACACAAGATCCTTTTACACTCTTCACTTTTGTTTTTTGCCACTGTACAATATGGCAGCTATTACCCACTGGAACATTATACAACTGAACAGCACAAGATACAATTCCCTTGCAGAGACACTAAAATAAATTTGCTGAAGAAGGAAGAGCGAGTAGGAGGAGATGAAATGCACGCTCCAGTTTCCAAGGAAAGCATGTTAATGCCTAATACATGGGGTGGGGGGGGTGAAAAAAAAATTATCCATTATAAAAATGTTGCCTGAGTGCTGCCAGGGGAAGATCAGTGAAACCTACGGTGATCTGCTGAGTAAATGCTGGTCATGCAAGTTAAAACTGCCCAAGAGCAGCTTTCAATGACATATCCAATTTCAGCGTTTACAATGCATGAACTATTAAACCCAACCAATATGACTCTTTATGGCAGCCTTTTTCAGCGTTATATGCTGACTAACACTTTAATACAGGCAAGTATTTTGTTTGCTTTTCTGAACATATTTCTCAAGAGAAGTGCTAGCTTGTAGTACAGACTGATAGAGATCCTGATGAGAGGAGAAAAATACCGTAAAACAAAACTGTTGATATAAAGACTCCTATTCACCAGCTATCTGCAGACCAACAAGACTTCTAATTTTACGCTGTCTTCTTTGAGAAATAGAGATGGCAGCAGGTAAAATTTAGAACTATCAGGTGAGGTTTGGTGTTTTTGCTTGGGGAGTCAGCCTAGCCCAAGCACATATGCAGCATTGTTATGGGTCTAATATGACTAAGATAAATTGTTTGTCTATCTAAACAAATGCCATAGTTTTTTGTGCCTCTAAGAGAATGCTACTGTTATTTGAACACATACCACCATAGTGGCACAGGCTGGCCATAGGTTAAAGGCTACTCAAAGGCACTGCTCAAATAAATGAGATCTTGACTGCACCTGCCCAGCTCTCTGATTAGATTAAGCCAAAATAAACTTTAAAAATAAAAACATATTTAAAAAAAACCCTGTGCAGAGCCAGCAACAAGGACTGAAACACATCCAGCTGCCAAAGGGAGTGCCCTGCTTCCCTAATGTCAGCTGGAAATGGGACTGGAGACAAGCAGAGGGCATCAACAAGTGCGCTTCAAACAGAAACTGTCATCCACCCCAAGCCCATCCCACTTCGTAGGGATATTTGCTGGTTTCATATCACCGAGTGACGTGGCTCGGCTCTTGCGGCCACTCAAGTCAACCCTCTGTAACAAAGGCTCTTTGGAAGTCAAAGTCGCTCGTTACCATCATTTTCTTCCTACTTTCTTACTAATAAGCAGGCTAACTTATGTGGTGCAATGAAAAGAAAATGAGAATAGAGAACAAAAATTGTTCTTTTGGATTATTTCCTTTTGCTCTTTCTACATTGTTTGAGGTGCTGGCAAAAAACTGAAGGATGGTTCTACAGACTCTGGCAAGGCTGATTCCACTTTACACGCTGATACAAACTAAGTCTTTATAGCACCTGTAGGACCATACTAGTGACCCACCAAGATATAACTGCAGCTATATTAACTGTGTAAGGTCATTGATCTGGTGGGATTTAATGGAAGATGTACTAGTGATCTCAAGCAGGGCAGGATTTCACTTGTAGAAGACATGCACTACATGAACATAAACCACACACACATAAGAAGTGATTTGTTGCTGATCCTTCTCTAGCTGCATCGGTAGCTCTTGATTACTGAAGCACCAAGGGCCATTTTGTCTGCCCCCTTTTTGTGGGTGGATATATTTTAAAGTATATTGGTACCTTACCTGGACCACCAGGTACTTCCAGTAACATCAGTGACAGCGTGAAGAACGCAGGTAGGGAGAGATCAGAACTGATCCCAAGCGCGGAGGTTTGCAGGTAACATTGCAGGGAAAAAGGTCATTTTCCAATTTTAACAAAGTTCTTAAAATTCTAACGATCCACAGTTCTGTTCCTGCATGGCACGTGAATGCATAGGTCCAAGACAAATACACATTAGATGGTTGATATCCATCATCTCTGCTTAGCTGCAGTGCCAAATAGTCTAAAATACTTACAAAAGTCACAAGATTTATCCGAGTCTCATGTACACGGCACATTAGTGAGACTGGCCCTTTATTTCACACTATGTACAAAGAAATGCTTAGAAAAACAGAAATTCCTTAATAGAGTGTTCAGTGACTCGTGTAAGGCTAAATTAGCTTTTAATTTTAGGAGGCAGCAGAGTTAGCTGCCACGAGAGAAGAATCAGGAACAGGCACGAGGACCCGTGCACAAACAGCCTCTCTCCAGAGCACTGTCCTTGGGCTAGGAGAGCACTGTTCACCTCCTGCTAATCTTTGCTTCAGGAAACTTGGCAATTCTTCTACAGAATTACTTGCTGTGAGCGCAAGTATCTTCCCCAAGCGTCTAGTACTGTATTATTTTGTACTTGTCAATAGTGAAAACTCTCCTGCTATTATCTACTGACCTAAATAAACCTCTGCCAAGCAGGGAGCGCCTCGGGCCCTTCCTGCACACGACTGGGTGGCTTCGTCCTCCACAGCGGCAGCACATTTGCTCTGTCTCTACTCCACGTGCTCCGTTCAAGCTAGAGCTGCTGAATTACGTGATATTATCAAAACGCCTGCTACAACATAAAGGCAGAAGCCAAACAGCTATTTGCTACAATTATTTGAATAGCTGTTTTTTTTAAAAAAACATCTGGAAGATTCATTTCTCTTTTGTCTTATACCAACATTGTAACACCGTCTTAGATACCTCGGAGTTAAATATATATCTATCCTGTTTCTAGTGCATTAAAATACAGATTTTGAGTAGTCCTGTTCACTCCCATTGTCCCTCAGCATAATCAAAAAGATGCTGAAGTCAATCCCTCCATGAGTCCAGACGGACTCTTCCTGAGCCTGCCCAGCATCCCACCCCCAGCACCATTTGGCTGAGGTGCACTAATGGGAAAGTGCTCCTGCCAAACTCCTCCCAAGGAGCCGAGGAGGGTTAAACATTCAGCCCCTGGGGAGCTCCCCTGCAGACTGCAAAATCTGGGGAATGCTGCATGTTCCCTCCTACTCTGCCAGGGCCAGGAAGTGCCCTGAGACACTAACCCCTCTACCCTCTCCTGCTCCCAGCGCTGCATCATTAGCGCTGGCTGGGCCAAGCGAGCTAAGGACCAGAGCCGTCACCGAGCGAGGAAACGGTTCAGTGCAGTAAACACCGAGCAAGACCTGCCTTTTCTTAGCAGGGCATTTTAGCACCTCCTCAACTCCATGATAAGAACATCAGCACATGCATACCGTATTTAAAACCATATTTAACCAGAGCAACACGTAGCAATCGTACTACTACCTGCAATCATACTCAGGGAGGAAATACAGGGAATTGCTGCACTGGAATAGCCAGAGAAACTGGCACTCGCCTGAGCAAGGGAGCCCAGTGAAAAGCATAAATGCTGCTGGAATCATTTGAATGGTGATGGAAAAGAGCAACATACTGCTCAAACTTTGTTTCTTGCACTCAGAAAACCACTATCAGAAGGCAGTGTCTTGCACATAGACAAATGTATTAACAACAGGCAAAAGTTCCCTTCCTCCACTCCATCCTTTGAGGAGCTCTAATAGCACCGAGCTAAAAAAAGATGGAGTTAAACTTACTCCCTATGATCATTTTGCAAGTATTTGGCACACTTTCAAGATGCTCAATCTTTACAACTTCCAGAAAGCGTTACCAGCCAGCAAGACTCCTGCTGACGAGGAGGCCTCTACCCAGCCTACGACTGGTAGGTTTAGAGCCGCAACAGAATCCACCCCAAACTGCCCTTGTACAACTCGTAAGCAGAAGAGTTTTCATTATCAAATTCATGCACGCAAATAGCAGAATGCACACACACAAAAAAATAAAACAGCCTTGAGTAATAAAACATCTAGTTGTGTTCCAGAAAGCTTGATATTGTAGAAATTGCTGTCCTGCTACACTAACATTTTTTTCTGTAATATGACTGCATTAACTTAAAAACAGGACAAAAGAGAAAAAAAAAAAAACCACACACATACACAACAACAAAAGCCACAACGCCCCAGGCTGTGCTTCTTATGCTATTTACCACTGAACCTCAACCAGATTTCAGACCTCAGTAACACCTTTCCCACGGGTGTAATTTCCTTTGCGTGCTGCACACGTCCTCCAATTTGCACAGTGAAGCAGTGGGAGCCCTTCCCTGTCCTACTGAGAAATAGTTTCTAAGTATCCTGGTTATGAAAGGCAAGAAAGCGAATTCAAGTACAACTGCATTTATATTGATCTCCATAAACGCTAAAGACCCTATATTGATAACAATAGCAGGAGGAGGAGGGGAGAAGGGTCCTCTCTGCCTTTTTAATGGAAATAAGGCATTAGAGCTCTAGGAAGGCTGTTCCCAGGGAACATAACTGTGCCTTTCTAAATGGCTTCAACTCTACATTGTCATTTAGGAGAGCTACAGGATATGCCCACAAAATGAAAATATTCCTTACTGTACATGAAAGGTAGAGTTTGCATTTTATTCATAGCAAACAACGAGAATCACCATGAAATTTTGTTAAAAGCTTTGCCAAATCCACCTCTGCTTATTTGTTTGAAAGAGCTAGGACAAGGATGAAGAAGCCTGGAATTGGGTGCGGGGGAGAGCCTTTTACTGTTGTGAGGTTTCTTTTCGTTTGTTTGTTTCAATGAAATCTGAAAATCTATCACAAAAGTCTCAGGAATAGGTACAAAAAAAACAAAACAAAACAAAAACTGATAAGAAAATCACTCAGTACTAAATTCAATTTAAAAAGCCAACCTATAAACAGAGAGACCTTGCTGTCCCACACACAAACATGAACATGTATTCCTCAATTTTTTTTAATAGACATCTTCCCTCCTTCAAAAATACTATTTCAGACCTTTAAGTCTTTAAAATAATAGTAGTTAGTAATAATAATAATGAAGGTACACAGACTTTTTGTAACCTTCCTCTAAAGCATCGTCCCACGGAGCCTGGATCCAGCCATGTTTCTGCTGATTCAGCAACGTGGCTACTCATGCCAAAGGCCCAAACATTTAGCCAGGAACAGGGCGATGCAGCTGCGCTTTCCATTTACTAAACCGCGTTGCAGTGTTTTCAAAACCTGCGTGTTTGCAGCGGCGGGTGCCCCACGCATCAGTCCCAGTACCCCGGCACCCTGTGCCGCGCCACCTTGTAGCCACATGTACAAAAATGAGATTAGAAACTCAAGAGGCCGGTCACTTTCACTGTCACATCTCCTCGCGGCGCCGGGTAATCGTCTCACTGACACGGACTCGGGCTGTTCTTATGCCCACACCGGGACGTGGTTGTGCTAAGCAACCTAGTCATTCCCCAGAGGGGCCAGGGAGGTCCCAAGGCTCGCGGTGAGAGGAAAGTACCGTATCGCACACAAGCAGCACGAGGCAAAGGCAACGGAGGAGCATCCCACGTGCAGAGCACATGCATGGGATGGGTGCCATTGCCTGTACACGGGCTGCCCTGGCCCTGCACTGCAGTAGGATGGCTGCAGTACAAGACACAACATCAAACCAGCATAAATCGCAAACCTGATACAAGAAAAAATACAGTAAATCATCTCTCTCATAATCAACGAGCAAAAGAAAGACTTTAGGATCAGGTCAATATTATATCGTTTATATATCCAAGTTTATAAAGCAAGAAAACAGCGCAAGATGCCCAACATTGGTGGGCAATACTAATTCAAGTTTATAAGAGTAAATTCAAGTTCTTTTCTGAAAGTCTCTCATATCCCTCACAGATGCCTGACATGCTCCGAAGAACAACAAAGATTAAAATGTTTGAAAGAGGAATTTTGTGCAAAATCCACACACACAAAAAAAGCTTTTCCATTGTCTTCCCCCTTCCTGAATTGGGGCATCTGGTTATACAGACTGAAGGAGCAAGAGAGAAAAATTAAAGCAGATTAGCCCTGCAATGCCTAGCTCTTTGTAGAAAAGCAGCTCTGAATAGAGGCTGCAACTATCAAACTAAGATGCTACTTCAGGGAAAGGAAGTCAGGATTGACAGCACCCAGTTGGGCAAGAAACAGATACAAGCAACCAAAACATGCTACTTCTGAAGCATTAACTTTTTTTCAGGAACAGCATATCCCTGTGCTGCTGGAGCTTGGATCCTGCTCTTTAATACCAGTGCTCCTTCTGCACTTCGATGTTTTCCTTACAGCCACTAATTAGCACACCAAAGCATAGCAAAATTGACAGATGAATTATCCTTTAAGAGCATTAAAAAAAAAATCCAGATAAACAATTGTATTAAAATACATTAAAGAAATGATTTTTCTGTACTGGTTCCCAAAAAAAAGAAACACTTCTAAGTCTGCAATGGAAATCGGTATTCCATCTTAAAGGATCATTCACATTTTCTTCTGCATGTTTTGGGGTAACAGAAACCCTCCTTTCCCCCACCACCGACAGCACACTTTTGAGAGGAGTGGGACTCAAAACATCAGCCATTCCCAGTACCCAAGCGGAAGAGCTGAATCTTTACCACATTCTCCTCCGTGATTTTACCCTTCCTCCCTCCCTCACCCTGATTTGGCACCAAAAATAAACCCGCACTTGAATGTCCAAATCCTTCCTTACAGAGTTAGGCTTTAACTCATGCAAACGCACATTTGGTTGTGTGCTTGGTATGTGAAATGGTAGTGTACACCATGTACCTCACTCTGCATTGAGCACTGGGATAAATAAAAACTTTTTTTTTAAGTTGCTGGGCTTCCCCAAATGGCAATTATTGTACCTCAAGAAGAAAACAGGTAACACACTTGAGCCAGTTTTTCCTGTTTTAAGCCTATAAAGCAGGATACCTTGGCCTGCACAGAGCTCTTTTCCGCTACTACCTATTTTGACTATGCAATACAGTAAGTCTATAAGCTAGTTGGGGGAAGCCTGTTTAGTTTTGGATTTTGTTTCTTTGTTATGTTGCATTGCACCTCAGTGTGTGAATATGTCTGGGCTTTGCCCAGATCTGAAGCAAATGGCCAGTTTTAAGAACTACTGAATCAAGTTATTAAACTGAGAGGGATCAGATTAGTGATTGCAGGTGCCTTAGACTTCAGCTTCCCTTCCTCTGAAGGCACTCTGCTACCTGCAAGGTGAATTTGGCTACATAGAGTAGAAATCAGAGTTTTAAGGCAGGGGAAAAAAAGAAAATCCCAGAGTTAAAATAGAGTAGTTACTATAACTAGCCATTAACCAGGAGAGCGACCAATGACAGTAATTAAAGACCTCCACTAGCATTATCTAGATAAAATTCAGACTCTGAATCCTCTATGAGGCTGAGGAGGACTCATCTGCACTTGTTTCTCAGCAATTTTTCTCACATTAGTATAATACAATACAAACCTAGCTGCCAAACAAGTTATTGGCACTACAGTCTTTCCCTCCCGGCACACACAGGTGGGAAAAAAGAAGAAAATCCAGGCTATCAGGTGCTAAAAACAGTCATAGGTGGCAAGGAGCTTGCGAGTGCACACAGTTCATTTCATGCTCGGGTACGGCTTGGGGCGAGATAGCAGCCTGCATACATTTGAGCACTGCCACAGCAGATAAGAAGCTACCTCAGACGCTTGTTTACTTTCCAGGTAAGTTCCTGCAGCAGAGGCTAATGCAGCGAGATCCTAACAGCCGACAGGGCAGCCGCAACGTCCTTGTGCTGTTTCCCATCTGAAATGCACCTCCACGGCACACAGAGGAGGAGAGTACGACACACGCAGCACAAAAATGGAAGTTTCAACTCAGAACTGAAGTCCCTCTGTCTATGCATAGTCCATACAACACCTACCCGCCTCCTTGACATCCCTAGGGATCGCCATGCTGGCAAGAGAAGCCCTGTAACAGACTTTCACTAACTTTGCTTACTTTTCTGAGGGGCACATTATTTCAAAGCTCAACTGATCAAACATTTGTCTTTATTGTTAGCTTATTTCTAAGGCTACAAATATTTTGCATCTTCCACGCACATTTCCTTACGTGGTAGCAATTCTACCAAGGTTGGCCCAGGAAAGCAGCCCTCTAATGTCATGTATGTAGAACAGTACTTGAAAACCTAAGGCTTATTTGGTTTGTTCTATAAAGTCACAGATTTCTGACAGGTTTTACACTTGCAAAATAACTCCTGGACTCCCCTCTCACAATCGCATTTGTTCTCAGATTTTTCTTCTCTGCCCACAGGAGAGGAAAAAAATTCCTGTAAGTACATTGAGGAGATGTGCAAGATAAAAGCTTTTGCCCACAAACTTGTCCAATTCTGACCACTGAATATTTTTGATCATAATCTCTAATCATGTTCTCTGGCGAGGGTGAAAAAAATACTAATTGGGTTTTTCCACTACAACTTGCTTAACACAAATGGTGTTTGAGATTCTGCAAAAATGTTTGATCTGGAAAAAGTAATTTAGGAAGAGTTTCAGTAAGTCTTAAGGTATTTTTAACAGACAATAATTCTGTCACACACACACACACACACACGTATCCTCAATACTCACGACCATCTTACAGACATAAATTAAGGTTAATAAGGTAGACACTTAGGTGGAGCCAAGCATAATCACCAAAAACCTCGAGGGAAGGTTTTTAGCTCAGGCTTGCCAAGCTTTAGAGTACTACCATGTTCCGAAGTTTTTGGTGGCCATCTCGTATCATAAGCTCTGGTAAGTCTTACTCCTGTAAGTTAAAGCTGATGCATCCCAATTCCCGCTCTACCCGACAGGGGGGAATAACTGAAAGGTTTTACCTCCTTGCACGTAGTCAGCTTAATTGATAATTTAAAAGATGAGAGTTTCCGCACTGAAGCGGATCCGTGTTTCCCCTTGTCCCTGCACCCTGGAGAGCTGCTGACGGGAGGATTCGAGTGGGAATGCTCCCATTAGCCGCTCCAGCAAGAGCCTCCAGGGCTCGGCAGCCATGGTCACATGTGCACCGTAAAAAGAAGAAACATTATTCTGACTAAAGGAGAATGGCCACATGTCCATGATGTAAAAGAGACATAGGAATGGTTTGGTGGGACATTTCTCAGTCCAATAAGACCATTCCCCTTCTCTCTCTGCAGACACCAAATAGGGAAGCTTGCCAAGGGAGATTTTATCCGTCCTTTCAGAGCACAACACACCAAAGCAGGACTGAAACAGCACAGAGATTTCTGATATCTCCAAGGTATCATGCTCATCACTGGAGGCCCCCAAAGCTTAACTACTCACTTTGCTATGATCTAAGTTTTCTGGACAACCAAAGTGCAGGTCAGCTACATACAGCTGCTTTTACCAGAGCACCTGAATCTTGCATTAACTACAAAGGACTTCACTCACCTAGCGAGCACAGCCCCCAAGCTCTCCCACCTTCTTCTCCATCTGCAAACTCAAGCATAGTGCAACATCTCAATTCACCAAGTCTGTGCTGCAGTCCCAAGTGGCTTGAATTTCCTCAGGCTCTTCACTCAGCTGAGCAGAGGAACATCTAGACAGGGAAAGGCAATGGAAAGATTTACTGGCACTATACCACAGCTCAGGAAATAGCTTTCACACATGACAAGTTACATTCACAAAGCAGAGGACAGAGGGGGAAGCAACAACCCCAACCACTCTCAGTTTAAACCCTTGGAAAACTTGACCCCCATCACTGAGTTTTACCATCAGTTTCAGTGAACTGAAGGGAGAATCTTTGAAAGCCTTCTGCCAAATTGCTTCTGTCTGCTCCTGAAATCCTAGACAGAAATTGGTTCATTAAAGCAGACTGGGGCTGGGGGAGACCAATACTCTACTAGCTATTCCTGTCATCTTGCAGGAAGATCTTAGAGATGCAGAAAGGGACAGGGCAAAAGCCTAAGTTAACAAGCTCTTAGCAATCATCAGTTCTAGCTTCTTGATGAACCAGCTCTGTGCAGTTTCCCAAACCAAAGGGTAACCTTTCAGGAACACTGGCATTGATCAGGGTAGAGAGATAAGTAAAGTGGAACTTATGAGGGTCTGTGCTTGACCTTTACTTTACTCCTTCTGACTCGGGCTTTCATTAATTTCTGCGAGAGGGAAGGGGGGGGGGGGAAAATATGTCTGTCTCATTTAGATGATGCTGAACATATTCCTCCTCTCTGAGAGTTTGGAGAGTATTTGAAGACACCAGCAGTGCAAGAACAATTTACTGGCTATTACTAGTTTTCAAGAGTGAAAATTAAAGAGCCTGTGACAAAACTCAGCATTTCAGTTACAGGCCATCCAGGTCCCATTTTGCCCCTTCCTTTCTCCACCCGCCTTCCCCCCACACTTTTTTTTTTTTATTTTAAAAACTTTGAATACTTTTTATCTCTGGCTACAACTTTAGGACTAAAACTGATCTTGATATATTCTTTCAGAAGTAACCTCCAAATCATTCTCCATCATTTTTAAATCACTTTTGATAAGTCACAGCTGTGCATCAGCTAAGACAACACAGCACCCTGTTAAATGCACTGGCTGCCTTTCCCTTTGACCTTTTCACCTGAAACATGAAGCACCAAAGGTCAGAACGAGATCCTCACAGGGAGATCCTTGCAGACCAAGATCCAGCAACTGGCACCAATAAAGCTGTTTATTCGCTCGCCCTTCTATGCAGGTTTCCCCAGGAAACACAGCTGTGCTCATCAGGTCTTGGCAGGTCTGAGGCCTTAAATACCTTCTGGTTAAAACAGTGATGTGAATTTGAAGCACCAAGTCTCCCTTACGTGGTCCCTGTGCAAGGCAGTACTAAGCTTTGCTCATGTAAGCTGCTTACATCTCTCCTAGATGTCTATAAGCAGACACCATAAGACCATAAGGGAAGTGTTTCACTTCACTCTTGGCACACAGAAACATATCTACGTCAAGCTTATTCTTGTTACTGTCACTTAAACATTTAGGGAACCTTGTCTTTTCAAGCAGAGTAATAAACAATCATGCTTCCTTATGAGAGTCTCTTTAATTTACATTCCACCTGCTATTTTGCAAACAGTGACAATTCAGTTGAATTCAGTAATAAGAGTTGACCGGCTTTATTCAAAAATAACCACCTAAAATAAGTTTCACAAAAACAACCATTACGTGCTCTTGCAAAGTCCCAGATAATTAATGTAACTTCCATCAGATGTAACGAGTTTCAATTACTCTCCTTTTCAATTATTCTCCATAATACCTTTTCTTTTAGAAATAGCAGAATGACTTATAATAAAGTGTTAAGCTGATAAAGGTGATCAGGGGAGTCACAGGAAAGAGGGGAGGAACTGCCTATACAAGACAAATTATATCATATATTATTTACTGCATCTCACTCAAACTCCAAAGAAAAGGGAAAGACAGAATAAGTGACTTAATGTGCATGTCCAAATTAGACACACAGATGAGGTATAAGGATTAAGGTCAAAGGATAGATAAAGGAGCATAAATCTGCTCAACGCTCATCAAGAGGCAGGCTTTTTATTCAGAGACATTCCTAATTCAGACCAGTTTGAATAAACAAGCCCCATAAGAAGGACACAGTCAGACTTCACAAAAGCAGGCTCTTCTAGAATCACCATATATTATGTTCTTATATAAACCATGGACACAAAACCGTAATTAGAGAAAGTTCCCTTTTCATGAAGCACTTAAATCCCATCTTGAAGTACTTGGGGGCAGAGGGGAAACAGAGGAGCACACGCTGACATTGTACAATTACCTTGTCACTCCTGCACCCGTGGGATTGCTGTTTGCTGAAATAACTCTGCTGCCTGATCAACCCAACCAGCTAACCAGCAAGTGCTCACAGCCCTCTGCCTCCTTCACCGACGAGCACTTGGGGCCTCCATTAAGCCGACGCACTTCCTGCATTTGAGCTTAAAGTGCTTTTACAACAAAAAAGGTAACACAAAACTTAACCACTTATTCTACCACTGTCTTGGTTGTTTCTAGAAAGACCTTTTGTCCATCAGTTATTACAGAAGGCTCTTTTGTTTTTTAAGTTTGTAGTTCCACGACTTAAAGGAAAAACATTGTACACTTGAGCTCCGAGCTGCGAAGTACAGAGTACTTTTCTTCTTAAATATATATATATGCAAATATCAAATGCAAATATCAATTTATGCAAAGTTTTATTATGCAAAAAATCATTACACTTCTTTTTTCTTGCACTAAGCTCTTCTATTTCTGCCTTTGAACACATAGCACATTTACTTCTTTGCTTGGCCTTTTTGTGCTACACTCAATGATATTTCCAAAAAAGTCAAGCCAATTTTATGGGCTGGACATAAAAAGCTGTTTGGGAGATATTTTATCTGTATTTATTTGATGGTGTGCTATAATACAGTGTAGAGACTTAAGGTGGCATAAAAGGACAGCTAAGAGTAAGAATTAGGTTATAACTTAAAGGAAAACATATTTAAATGAGTAACATTTTTATATAAATTTACTCTGTAACCTTTTAAAGTGTGTGAAAACTTGCTCCATATTCAAATGTCCATCCATGTTTTCATTATAAAGCCTTTTTGTGCGTAAGTTAAAGACTTACCAATGTTGCTTCATCTCCCCTTTTCGTAGTTTTAAACTGTGGACTGTAACTTACCACTTGAAACACAAGGAGGGAGAGTGGCTATTTTTCACCTTACAATCTTTAAAGATGGTTTCAAGAGAATAGCAGATTTTAAACCTATCCCTTGATTTACAGTCTATCCCTAGATGTTAATCTATCCTTTGAGGGCAAACACAAAAAAGTGAGGCCGGTGAATAAGAGGAAAATGAGTAGGCACATTCAATAGACTCAAATGATTAGCAGGAAAAGGAATACCAGTCCAAAAAAAAAAAATTATATATATATAAAGCAGAAGAGAGCAGAATATATAGTTTGGAAAGCAAAAGCTAAGGATTTCTGTGATAGGTTGGAGTCAGAATGACTGAAGAGAAAGATGAATAGGAAGATGCACATGGAAGAAAACAAACAAAAACAAACACACAGAGCTACTGCTCAGGAAAGATTAACTCACAGGAATTAACTCACTCAGAAACAGTCAAAGAGCCAAATGGAAAGTCTAGAATTATTCAAACAGGAATGGTGAGAAAGCAGTGTGATATCCATCCAAAAGACTGCATACCCATTTATGAATTCAGATCGCACATGATCCCAGTAATCACATTTCAGAAAGGAGACAAAAGAACTAGGAGAGATGCAGAATGCTACAAGGACAGAGGTATAGGGAAAAATTATGCAAGGATTAAGCAGATTAGTTTTCTCCTCGGATGGCAAACTAAAGAGAGCAGTCTACACAATTATGCATGACATAAAGAAACTGGAGAAGCTTCTGTCTTGCCCAGAAGGGAACTAGGCTGAACTCACTGGAGTTATCATGGAAGAAGTTTAAAATGAAGTTAAAAATAGTTAGGGTTTTTCCATGCAAGTTTGCAAGAAACCTTTAGAACTCGTTCCAATGAGCGGTGAGAAGCCCGGGAGATTAGGCCCATCTGCAGAGTCCTGTACCGTTGTCACCGGGCAGTCATCTCCAGGCAGGCGGGCTGTAAGTGTTATAAGGGTTATAAGTGAGCGGACAGCAAGAGCTCTGCATACCCAGCACCTACTCGCGCTCCCCGTGGCCGTGGCAGGGCTGCAAGGGCCTCCGTTGAAGGCGCTATAGTCCTTCATGAAGCACCACAGAGAAACAGCCAGGCCCTTCTCCGACAGCCTCGTTAGTGATTGATTGAAGGGAAGGGCAAGGGGCCCCCAGGCCTTTTTCAATGCTTAATCTCCGGCTCATTATCTGCACTGTGCGCATTGCATGTCCAATTCAGTAAGAGGTCAGTGCACACATAGCACACACACTCAGTAATATTATCATTGTTACTAATGTTACATACTTATTGAGGGATCTATTTGGGAAAAAAAAATGGAGCTGGGTGTAAAACAGCTTCCCTTGGCTAATTCTCAGTGAATGTGCTTGGTCTGCCAGCATCGTGCTCCAAGCAGGAAGGGTTCTTCGCCTGTTCTACTTCAATCTTTCCTAAAATTCATTTGTAATATAAGACTTTGAACACTGCAAATGATAGTTACATTGCCAGAAACAAATGAAATCCACTCACTGGCAAATATTTCATTATTTGCACTAATAGGACATTGTCATTTATTGTCAGTGAAGTCTGTAAGCTCAAAACCGATGACAGGTCCTCTAAGAACCAGCTCCATTTCCCTCCCTGCCGCCGTGATCAGAGTTACAAGTGAGAAGAGGAATGGCAGCTTTTTCCTTCCTCACTCTCGGCTCCTCTTCACTTCAGAGGAAATTCACTCCAGCAGCAGAACTACTGAATTTCCTCAGAAACCACCAAAGTAAAGCTCGGATACCGAGTCACACGTGCATGTTAACACCACTTTAGTGGCGAACGTCCTCAACTTCTTTTCCAGACACTTATCTCTGACCCTTACTGTATCCCTATAGCCTGGATAGTGACTTGCAGAAGAGTTGTGACAACATTTTATAAGCTGAGGAAGAAAACTTCCACTCCCACTCTACTCCCCAAGAGATATTTTCATCTCCCCAGCATCACATTTTTAAGGGTGAAATCCTGGCCTTCCTGCAGCAGGTTAATGTATCAAACAAAAGTTTACCATATTAAGTGCATCATACTTGATGATAAGAAGCAGAAAGAGCCTACCAAAACAATTTTAGAAGTGAGAAGTCACTAACTTGGATGTAATCTGGAAATCCTCAGGCACAAAATCTATTCTGTTTCTCACGGTCTTATACACAGGCAGCACACTTGTAAGATTTTGTAACACAATAGTCTACATGCTTAAATGAGTCAGGCACCAGCCTGAAGTGGGTTTCCAGTTTTATCTAGATGTTTAAATAAATGATTAAGGGGGAAAAAAGAAGAGGAAAGACTAGAAATGAATACAGTAAATAACTTGTCAGAGAATTAGCAATTGCTGGATCCCCTCTGTGATCCGCATTCTGCTCAGGTTTCTTGGGAAAGGGCTGGTCCCTTTCTTTGGAAAGGCCAAAGCACCACGTTCACAGACACACAGCCTATCAGGAGTTTGGACTCCCATTAATCTGCAAGTGCCACTGATATAGTGCTACCAGGGGGCTTTTAGGGAACTCCTGGATGTAACTGTCTATCTTCTAACTGATAGTTATTTTTAAAAACAAAGGCTATGCAGTGCAAGTTTGCCCAATTCTAATGATTTTAAAAGTGCACCCATTGATATTAACCACTGATCTCTTCCACAATATTTTTGCACTAATAGCAAAATATTGATAGGATAAGATCAAAGACCATTCATTTAGTTCAAAAGGATTCTCCCTTAAAAACACCTAGTCTGCTAAGAACTTAAAAAAAATCATAATAAACATCAAGGTGTTCCACACTCTGCTCTCGCTAAACTAAACAACTCGCAGAGCTCCTTGGGAGCACAGGCAGCGTGAGCAGGGTGTACCTTGCTTAGCAGGAAAACAACACATGAAGACTGAGCTCTGGCCTGACCTTTATCTTCATAAGTGATAACTCTCAAAAATGACCAAAAGGTTAACTAAACTCTAAAAAGGTCATCTGTCTTTAATCTGGCTATATAGATCCTTCTCTGTTGTTCAGTAATATACAGCTATTGTTCATTAAATATCACCCGTCCATTCTGTATTTTCACCTTCTGTTTTCAGCAGGAGCTAAATTTTTGTTCTGTCACATTAAATAACTAGCAACTTCTTTTTCAACCCAGCATATTTTTTTTTCATTGTCCTATTTTAGAATAATGTAAATAAATTCCTAAATTCTCTCCTGTTCTCTCTTTTGTAATGCTTTGCCTGTGTTATGGTCATGCTAAATACCTATTACCTTGGCGTACAACATCAATATTTCCCTCTTTGTCCCAACAAGAGCTTTTATACTATCAAGTAATCATCTATTTTCTATTCAAAGTGATGCAGTCCAAATCATATTAAGCTAAAAATTAGCTCAAAACAGTTCAGTAAGCCAAAGTTACATGAGAATTAATATACAATTCCAAACTGAAGCTACAGAGCAATAGTACATAGAGTCCAGTGCCTTAAGAGCTAAAAAATCTGTGACCGAGTCATAAAACAACACACAAACACAAGCCCGCCTATAATATTGCTATTTGTGCAAATACACATCTCATTGACGATATTCCTTTACATACCTCTACAGATAGTTCTTAGCTCTGTCTTTTTTTGTCTTTTAGTGTTTCGTTAGCTCTGGTAGTTACAGTACAAGTTCTACAATTTAGGGAATTTATTTTATCTAAAGGACAAGAACATTCTAGAATAAGTGCTTACTAGTGAAGGCTTATTTCCTTCTACTTCCCATTAATCAAAATTTGGCTGGTCAAATAAACAAGTGTTATCTTTTCATTTTTCATCAGGAAACTATATGTAACAAAATCCATGGAAAATAGACTGTATCTAGCACTAATCTACCTAGCTTGCATGTCTTCTGTAGATCTCCTTAAAATCAGCCTGAAACCACTTACCATGAAGATTTAACTTTTCAAATTGTTTCACAAAGTTCACTCGGAACTCTTAAGTTTTAATAGCTTTCTTTGCTAAGTATCCTTTCAAACAAGAAAAACAATAAAAAGGGCAAAAACACTACACTATTACTTTTCAAACTAACATCACAATGCAATCAACAAGAGCTTGCTAAGAATAATTAGAATTAAGTGATGTTTTTTTCTTCAAGCTCAAAAGGAGCTGCCCATTAGACAGGTCAGCTAGGATGAATATTTTAGATGTATTTCTTCAGTGCCCTTCATTCCTGGGCTTCAAGCAGAGGACATGCCACATCCACAGGCAGATATTGCCTATCTACTTAACCTATAGAAATTCAAGAGGAAGTGGAATGCACTTCCTTATCTATGAGGACTCCCATGAGTCATATATGAGAACTTTGTGGTTATAATTATCATATTTACTGCAAAGCTCAGAAATAATTTCTCACTGTCATGCCCAAAATTCATGCACAAGAAGTCCATGTGGTCATCACCTCAAACCTATTTCTTTAAAGGAATCACTGAATAGCAATCATCACCCAAGCCTACACTAGTTTGAAAACCTACGGGAATGTGCTGAGAGAAGATAGACTTTGAAAGCAGTAAGTAACATCTCTTGTAGGTAATTCTACTTTGGACAGATGTACACAATGCTCAAGAAAAGGACAGAGGAGGAAGAGCACAGGACAGGGTTGCTTGTCTTCAAGACTGACAAAACAGATCCATGTAAGTCCATTTTCTGCAATTTAGAAGCATGTGATGGCTCTCTGATTCCCTAGAGACTCCAGGTTCAGCACGATAAGGATTAGTCCTAACAGCAGCCATAAAATGCACAATTTGCACTGCTAGGCAGACATGTGCGCACTGTTTCATGGGGTCCTAGTCAACCAGAAATACTCAGGTTCTAAATTAGGGAGATTAAATCTCACAGTCCACCTATGGAGATAATGAAAACAACAACTTGGCAAAGTAATTGGATTACTTTCCAACCTGCAAGTGGTGAAACGAAGTGAGTTGCAGGGGTTTCCCAAGGTCGCATGCTGTCGAGCAGAGCTACACAGGGCAGCTTGCTCACCTACACAGCCTCATTTCAAGCAAAAATTCAAGAAGGAGGAAGGCTGGTTTCTGGATCAATGGATGCATGGAGCTGCCTTCTGACACTTGTTACAGTCATACAGCTCATGTCTAAGATAATCACTTCTTAAGAGCCAAAGTGAAAGGAAGGATGTTTTTGATAGCAGAAAGAGGATAAGAGAGATGAAAGGGATTTAAGGGGAGGGATCAAGTCCTCAGATCTAGCTATAAGCTTATTGTTGTTAGAGAAGTGTAAGGCAGGGTCAGAGGGCAGAAGAGTGCAGTTTGGGAGACTGCGTATCTATTCCTTCCGCCTGCATAAGTCAACCTACTAATACCCAAATTACCAGGGCCTCACCTATGTTCTCAAAAGCGAAGCTTTTCTCACCTATCCTACAAAGTCTATAGAATGAAGGGATGAAGACTGTGGCACAGTAACAGGTCCACACCTTATCTCCTGCATATTTTGAAATTAGCCACGGTCTGAAATGATTACCTGCTGCTGGTGGGTCTGGGACCACTGGTGATCACACCCACTGTTGCCCCATCCATATCAACAAAAGGAAAGTCAGTGTATTGTGCCTCAAATAAGTTTAATAATTACAACCCTTTTGTATCTTCTAATTTTTGAGCCTGTTTTAAGTAACTTAATGAATCTTCCAATAGTATTTTAAGTACTTCTGAGCTCCCAAACAGAGCAGGAAAAGATGTATATTTTAGGCAAAAAGGTAATATTAGGAAAAAAGTGACTTTATCCCCAGATTGATTAAAGGAATTTCTACTGAGTTCCCTTCACACACAAAAAGCACCAGTTGTATTTTAAGCAACATCAATAACCAGGTTAAAAAAAAGGGGAGGGGAGCAGAAAATGCAGTTTCTTTCAAATTAACTCAGGTTACTTTGACTAGACAAGTTCAGAAACCTTACCCTCCATAAATTAAATCACCTACAGACTTCTTTCCCAATTTCCTTTATTCCTTCTAAGCCAAAGAAAAGTAGCAAGACTTTTAGGCATCAGGAGACACCAAAAAATGATATATCAAGCACTAAATCGTCCAACACCTGTAACTGAAAATTCAAAGCCAGCATCTTTATTATTCGAGCAGATTATCACCTGCCTCTCCTCTCCCCAGCTCAAACTTCTAATCTGCTGCTACCCATAAGGAAAGGGCCCAGGTTGAAAGCAAGTCCAGAACCACACTGAGGTGGTGGCTTCTCAAGCTCAGCAAGGCTTACACAACTAACTGCCTCATTTCTTCAAAGGCAACAGTCTTATGGACTCTTGTTATAGCATTCTATTAGATGCTTCCTTTTATTGTTTATGTGCAAAATAGCAGATAAGGGCAGTGGGGAGTGGAAATCACATCCTGGTGGCTGACCAAGTTAAAGAAATGCCGGAAACTGTGAGCAAACACCAGATATCTCCTCCAGTGTCCCTGCAAAGTCTTGTCCCTTACTGCGGCAGGCTGGGGCCAAGGTGGCTCTTCCACCTGGAGCTCTCCCCTTCCAAGGGCCAAAACACACATAGATACAAGTGCATGTTTAGAGAGATCAAACATTTTTTAAAAAAAGTTTTATCAGTCTCAACAGCCTCACCTGAGCTAGCTCAGGGCCTTGTGCAGCACTGCAGAGTGGATATGCTTCAACTCCTCTTCTGGGATTTAGCCCTTCCAAGTGCATATCCAACACCATCTCAGCAATCTGCGAGGCTACAGGACCAGCAGGCTGTTGGACATGTTACCTCATGGAGAAAGTATAAATCCTAATAGTTTATTATTATTCCTAATAAGCATTCATAAAAGTGCCATCCTTTGTTCGACAGGCAAGTGAATCTATTTCATACCTGCCTCTTGAGAGCACAGATTCACTTTCAGAATGAGAATATACTTCCCACTGTTTCTCATTTTCTTGAGGATTTTCATATAATTTTCTTAAGTTGCAAGCCAAGGACAACTACTTTTACTTTTTTTTTGATATATATGAAATTTCCTTCATTAAAAGAGAAAGGGAAGAAGAGATTCCCTACACCTACACTAAGCAATTCTGATACAAAGGAGCTTACAAGGTAAATAAAGACTTCTGATTAAGTTCCCTTTCTCTTCCTATTGCCAGAAATTGGTCTGTTACAGGGAAGAAAACTGATTGCTCATATTGGCCGTCCTGAAGAGGTTTTCAGCAGAGAAGCGAGTGCAGAAGAGTCAAGTTGGAACATATGCATGAACTTCAGTGCACAAAGCTGTATATGATTAGCCAGAAATTAATAGGTCTGGACCTCCACATCCCTTCAAAAACTCAGGGATTCAGGTTTCTAGCTACTTGTGCAGCCGAAGAACATCATCAAAACCTCCCACAGCTTCGGCCAAGCTTCAACAGCGGCAGCAGCTGCCAGAACTGGGATCCTACATTCATTAGGGATTTCCACAGCTGGGACCAATCCAGGTCTCACCGCTACCAGGAACGTTAGGACACGAAGTGAAGTAGCCAAGGGAACACCATGAAGAAAGGAGAGAAATTTCTTCGCTGCCCTGTCCCTTATGGCAGTATCACTGCTCTCTGCCGTGCTCCCAGAGCCGTTTTCTTGGACACTTAAAAGGATGTTCCAAATGGTCGGTCTAAAAGCGCTATACTGAGCGCTCGTAAAGCATCTAGGTCTCCTTTAAAGCACAGTCCTGTAACAGGGGCCGTTAAACGCACCCGGCTACGGGTAAACGGGACCCCGGCGCGCAAGCAGACGAGCCATTAGAGCCTGAAAGGAGCTAGGTCAAAGCAGAGGAATTAAATGCAGGCAGGATGAGAAAAAAAGAATATCTGCTTCCCAAGTACCTCCTAAATTTGCGCACAACCAGCGCGGCTTGACCATCACGTTCTGCCATCTCCCCCGAGCACCCGGCCCAGCAGCAAAGCTCTTGGGGTGCAGGTGGGAGAGGCCAAAAAATAGCGAGGTAAAAAGTAACCTCAGTAAGGAGAGCTACGGGAGTACAATAAATAAACACCAAAGTACAATAAATAAATAAAATGAAAGTGCTGAGGTGCCATAAAGCCTTGAAGGGAAACGCAGCCAGGGCACTTCTCCCCGTAGCCCAGACTTCACGGCCCCCCCGACTACAAGGTCTCAATGAGTGAGTGACTGAACGGCCTTTCCCGAGGCCTCCGGGGGCTGCAGGGCTCCCCCGCACGCGGCCAGCCCAGCTGCGGCAGCAAACACCAACCTCGCCCGCCCCCGCCGGCCGTTGGAACCGGCAAACGGCCGAACGCAGCGGCTCGCACCGCCAACCCCGGGCTCACCGCGCTCCGCGAAGGGACGAAGCTCCCCAGACTCTCGGGCAGGGCCGGGCAGGGTGCGGTGCCCCAGGGCAGCCCCAAAGCTCCCCGCAGCGCGGCGGCAGCTTCCCGGCCCGCAGAGCCGCCCCAGCCGGCCCTCCCCCAGCGCGGGGACGCC
>JAWLRI010000331.1:1873166-1923967 GCA_034781795.1 Crypturellus tataupa
TTTTTCCCGTGTTTGTTGTTGCAAGTTGTATTTGCTGAGCAATAGTGCTGGAGGACTGTGCTGAAAGGAAGAGGAGCGGCGCTTGCTAAGGGAGCCCGCGCTTACGCCAACGCCGAGGGACAAACCTCTTCACTGAGGCCGCTTCGCCCTCTCCCATCTACTAGCGCTGCTGCTCCGTTTTGCTTCGCGAGTAGCGTTGGCGTGACCTGCGGTGCAAGGAGCCTGTGCCGAGATACGTGCCGAAATGGCATGTGAGCTTTAAGGAGAGGCAGAGAGATAGCATCACAAACGCAAGATTTGGCGTAGCAATTGCTCATGTTCTGTGCTGTAGTATTTCATTATTTCCTGGCGTGTTAAAATTAATGTCGGAGAATGACAGAGTCATTCATGCTGGTGAAGTATTCGTGGAAAGAAGAGTTACTCCTCATTATGTTTCTCAAGTTAAATGTCAATGGGTAATGTCAAATGGGGTAATATTGTCCAAAGAAATAAAAACAGTGGATTATAATTACCCAGGCTAAAATCTTCATTCATTCAGATGCTATTGTTGCTCTGACAGACCATTTTAACCCGTTGCCTAATTACCATTACTTGCTGGAGGTCACAATGAAATTCATATAGTTCTGTCTTGTTAAGGTTCTTGACACGTGCACACAATTCCAAATCTTTGCCATCTTGTCTCAAGCATTAAGTTATTATTATTTCCTACCATTCTGGTCTTTTATTCTTTCTTCCACTGGACAATGTACCAAATATCTGTTAGTAAATAATCCTAGGCTGTCAGACTGGAGGTCATTGGTAGGACAGCATTTAGAAGAGGCTCAGTACAGGCACCTCCCTTGTTACTAGCTGATGTTTAACTACTTGGAAGTGCATTGTTTTAAAAATAGTGAAAGTAGGAATATATTGACATACTTCAAATCTCTGTGGTAAATTCTGGTGGTATTTATTTCTACCCATATTATGTGCATTTTCAGTACGTATTCACTAATTCACATTCCAGTTACATTACCAATTTCTCTTTCTGAATACTCTTCCTCTTGCATCCCCTTTACTTAGAGTCTAGTCTGATGCAAGGATAGTGTCTTGTGAGTGGGTTCTGAATCTGAGTGTGTTTTGATCTCTTGACTGGGATATCTGCTTTAAAGAAGTTTTATGCCAAATTTTCAGTCTCGCTTGTAGTCTGTTTCTGTTACAATAGAGGTTGAAGAGTAAGAATTCATCAGATAAGTACAAAACTCAATTCTAATAGGTAGAAAAATTAATAGGATCACACATACTTTCCCTACATGTCCTGAACAGTGATTTATTAAAAAGAAGTAACTTGCCTGACCCTGCTGTGAGATTTCCCCATTTAATGTTAGCCATTATTTATTTTATGAATGGATTTTTTTTTTTGTATTGAATCTCTTTTTAATTAAAGATGTATATTATTATCATCTCTTGAGTTCTCTGGCAGCTGATAGCAGCCTGTTTGCCTGGCATAGATATGAAAAGCAACTAAACATTCAAATGTTGACACCCTCCCCTAGGAATACAGTATTAATTTGGTGATAGTGCCATGTGTTTACCTAAGCACAGGTAGCAAAATGAGGAAAAACTGGAAGCATGTGGAAGTGAGAGTGGTCTTGAAGTTGTAAAGAAGGTTGAAAGAGAGCACATGTAAGTTGATGCAAAAGAGCATGAGGAACAGGTGAGGAATTCCATAACATGTCACATAGCATGATTTCTTTTTTAAGAGACAAATATGTATATAGTGCTTCTCCCCATGAGCATCTTTCTGCTTTATCGTAGAGAGCAGATAGCATTTGGAATGACTAGGGCTGATGAGATAGAAATCAGAATTATGAAGCCTTTCTTCTTTATAGCTCTTTGGTAGAAGGAGAAGAATATGCAGAAGTGCCTTAAATTTCAGGCAGTGGTGATTAACTTCCATTTTTGTGGCTTGAATTTTCAAAACTAACTGAAGAACTGGTGCTACTGAAGAGTTAGGGTTAGTTTATTAAATTCATCTGAGAGATGAATCCTTTCTTTTGTTATACTGAGGTAAAAGGTTGTCTTCCATAAGTTCTTTACTTATGTAACTGCCTAAACAGACCACAGTCACTGAATTTCAATGTTAGCTTTCTCTGAAGTTAAAATCTTTTCTGGAGCAGTTAAAATCATTTCTGGAGCAAATTTCCCATCTTAAAGCTTCAGATTTGCCATTTGGTAGTCAGTCCCTTTAATGCTACTGAAACTGATGATTTCATGTAGTCTCTCTAGAAGTTGCTGATAATGTACACCAAGGTAACAGTAAATAAACAATCGTAAGGAGATGCTCTCCTGTTATAAATGTTCAGCTCCTGTAGTTCATTACCTTTTTATTTTATTCCAATCATCTATGGAGTCAGTATAGACTTCTAATACCTGTGGAATTTTATATCAGAGGATCCACAGATAAACTAAGCTGTACATAAAAACATTAAACATATTTCTACTTGTTTTCATCTCAGTGCTTACTAGTTTCATCTGATTTCTACTAGTCTTAATGGTCTAAGTGGATGATAAAAGTAATATCCATGGACTGAGAAAAGAGGTAGAAAAACAAGAGTAGAAACTTAAGATGTTGAGACTAAGCAAAGCAGAAATACCTTGTGAAGATTTTACTTCAAAAAGGAATTTGCTGCTCTGAGAGTTTCAAAGGCAAATCCAGAAGAGCATTTGGGAATCTGATAATGCAGTGTCAGTTGGAAGTGCGAAGCATCCTTCAAAAGCTCCATCCATGTGGAATCTGTAGTCATCAATACTTTAAACAGTGAAATTACATAAGTTCCTAGAGTTTTGCTGCTGTGTGTTTTTAGTGATGTCCCTGTGTGACTGGAGAGATGATCATCCCTAATACTTGACAGGAGTTGCCACTTCAGACTCATAGAGCAGGTGTCCTTTCTCTCTTTTTCACTCAAGAGCCTGGCTGGCTCAGTATCTGTCCTGTGTACAGTGGTAACCTTGAGTTAAAACTGGGCATTTCTACCTTACAATTACGTGAGCTCTTCAAAGTTTTTCAGCTTTCCAAGAACACTCTTTGCTCCACGTGATTTCCTTCAGTTGTGTTTAGTGAGTCATAAATCATGCAGTAGCTTCCTATTTGATGGAGGGGTCACTTACTCTAGCTATTGATTGTACAACCTACAGACTGTTTGACCTAAACCTCAGCGTAGGCATTTCCTGTAAGACATGAGTTGTGGGACTGGGTTGTTGTCAGTGTGAGGAGTGTGCAAACACAGGTTTCCACCTCATAGGCAAGTTCTTTTGGTTTAAACAAATGAATTAAAAAATGAACCCTGTTCCTCTTTTTCAGAGAGTAACACAGTTCTCTGCTTTTAAATACTGTAGGCATCTAAACATAGGGACTTGAAGGGAGAACAATCATCTTGCCTATTCATCTTTCACTGTTTCAGATGCTGACTTAAGTCCAAGAGAGAAAGAGATTTTTTTTCCTTTTGGTTTGATTAAGAGTCCATTCTGTATGCTTGTTATTGGGAATTGTAATTCCACATTTACAAATCTTATCCTAATTTGAGTTAATGGATTTTATTTCTGAATCTACAAACTTGGAAGCTGGCATAGACATTGTGAGTGTGCTACATCCTGTTCAGGCTGAAGTCCCAAATGAATTTAAATACATAAGGGAAGTAATGAAATCTGCCAGTGTTTTGTGGAGTAAGAACCCTTATATCGAGGAGGTGACTTTGAACTAAAAAGTTAATAGAGCTACATGGTTAAATGTATCATGTACCAAAATATATATATATATATATATATGAGAATGAACCCACTCACCACTGAAGAACTCCAGAGGGGGACAAATATTACCAAACCATACACAAATGTTGAAGCTGAAGCCAGAGTGCTCTGTGAGCAGAAGAAAAAACAACTAAGTTAAACCACTGCTTGTGACAAGCTCTAAATGGACTGTAGCTGCTACTCAGTGTTATTCCTAGAGGGGAATGAAGCATTGACAGTTGGTCTCAAATTGAATCTGGCTTGCTATTTTTCAGAGTACCAACCATCTCAAATGCCATGTATAAGAGCAGAAGAGTATCTTGAAAACATTGCTCAAAGCTAGTGCAGGCTGTACTGTGATCTTACTTCAGGACAGCAAGTCCTCTGCTTTCTGTCTTTACCTGTGATCATGGTTCCTTGAATTGTGACGATTAAAATAACTATCTATGGAGATTCTAAGTCTGTTGTGAAAAAGTTTTAACATTTTTATCCCGTGCAGCTCTAATGTAAATAGTTAAGTGCTAACCAACTGTCCTTGGTTATTAGGATGATTAGCTAAAACAATATCCTTTTTCATTGTTACTTGTATATGAAGTGCTTAGCTCTTGGTGTTAAAAGTAAACTGATCTAAGATAAAGACCACGTAGGGTTGGTGAAATTTTCAGTTTGGAAATTGAAGTAATTTAGCACAGAGTTTTTGTTTTGTGTTCTGGGGGAGTAATTGAACTGAAAGTCTGAATATCATTTCTTTGTTGTCTAGCTCAAAGGAAGGGATGCATGGAGCACAGCTCTAGAGTAGTCATTTGCACATAAGGAGTTGATTCTGAAGAACTTGGTTTTTTTCCATGCTTTTTTTGTGGGTTATATGGTATTTCACCTTTCTATCAAATGCTATGGATGTTCATAGTTTTGAAAAATATTCCTCTAAATCTGTCATACTAATGGTTTGCGGTATATTTTCCCAAGATTTTCGTGGTTGTTTTTGCTAACTTACACTGTTAGGCTTACTTGTGGGAGGGAAGAGGGACTGGGTGGTTTGTGAGATACATATTCTCTAAATGCTTTTCCAGTCAGTTTAATTTACGTTACTTTAAAATGTCATCAGAGGTCAAACTGTGAAGAACTTGATAACTGACCATGTAGCAACAGGTATGTATAGTTAGAGGCAGTTGTGTGTATGTGTCAGTTAGGAAGAGGTGCAGGTGCTTTGTCGTAATTTCTTTTGAAATTTCTTACTTTGTGTTGAACAGGAGGTATGAATGTTGCATAGCTTTTTGTTTGCTGGGGAGATCAATACAGGCACGGGTAGGTAGTGACGAGCAGCTCACAGCTAATCCACATCTGAATTAGCAGTGTTGTTAGTTGGTTTTAGCAGTGACATAAAAGTGAAATTTTGAGATAATCATTTAAATTCTTTTCAGTCTGCTTTGGGCTTGCCTGACCATTGTGTCAGCCAGTTCAGGTCACTGAACTGTCAGGAAACTAACCCTGAAAAAAATGAGTGACTTCCCTGATTAGTTCTGAACAGTGGAGTCATGAACACAGAGCTGATGCAGAGGCTGGGTAGGGAAAAAGGGACAGAGTGTGTAAGGCCAGCAGCGAGTAAAGAGCAGAACCATCCCTCCTGGTGGCAGTCAGTCATCAAGTCAACTCAGCCTTCTTGTGAAACTTCACCCCCAGAGTGTATTTCCCTCCTTGAAAGAAATTCAGTTGCTTTGCGACATGCTAATTAGTTTATTTATAATGTGGAACAGTATTGTCTAGTCTAAAGTGCTTAGAATCATGAGGATTTAAAATACGATATCTTAAAGCTTTTCAATTAACTTCTGTGTATTTTAAACTCTTTTGCTGGATTCTGAATTTAGAAGCGTTTTGTAGAAAACAGTTATAGACCCTTGTAGCAGCAGCTCTTTTCCAGAAGACTCGGCCAAGAATGGGACTGTGTTGTGCTGAGAAATGCGTAAACACGTAAGACAGTTCTTTCCTCAAAGAGCTTTCAGCATAGTGCCAAGTAGAGTGGTGAGTTTGATGTGGGAGCTGGAATGTCAATGCATGAAACTCAAAAAGGCCACAAAATACCCTTTTGATGGAAACAACTTTTAAGCCCTGCTGAGCCCGGGATGGATTCAATCTGGAGTTCAAGCAAAAGATTCTGATATTCATTAACAGTGTCCTGAGATATCCATACTTCTGTAAGCATTAAAGTTACACCTTCAAGAATAACGCATGTGGTGTTTGAAAGTCTGGCAAAGTTATCTGCAGAGTCATAGGGTAGCCTCAGATTGTCTTTGGAAGTAGGTCCTGTGTTTTCCCATGGTGCAGAGCCAGAGCATAAGAATTATGCCAGATTCAAACTGGCTGCATTGAAGAGGCAGCAGAAATGTCTTGTGTCCTGTACCTTAAAAAAGAAATGCCTAAGAGTAGAGCAGAGACAGCTTGAGTTTGCTGACAGGGAGTAACAACTCCCCCAGATAATGGAAATAACCATTGCAGGTGATGGAAAGTGAGAGCTGTCTTACTACTGCACCATGCTGATTTTAAGGTATTTTAAGTTTGTGAATCAGGTTTTTTATAACATAGATGAGATTGAAATAGATAGTAACTTGCACATTTGCATCTGTGTTTTGCAAGCTAAAGTCTCAATTGCTGTGCAACTCTTTTTTACATAAAGAGTTCATAAAATATGGACATAACATTTAATTCATTTATGTGATCAGTTGGGTTTGATTAACAGTCTTTCAAATAAAAGTAACTGGTTGTGGATTGGGCAGTATACTGTTAGGCCCATGAAGCAGTCCACAAAGAGGTATCTTTTCCTAGTCGGCTCTTGCAAGTAGAGTTGTAGGGCTCTGTGAGACAGCAGGCATCAAAACCCCTGGTTTCTGTTCTGCCTTCATTTTTGAACAAGGATCTCCAATAAAAAGCTTATCTTTCTTCATTAGTTGAAGAACGCTTTGTGTAACAGTAGGATTTTTCAGTTTGTATATGATCTAGAAAGAAGTACAGAGCCAAATCATGTTAATCTTGATCATAGCAGTTATTGGGGTTTTTTTTTGTTTGTTTTCTTTAAAGTTTTGCCTCTCACCAAAAAGCTAGATTTTATTTGTAGGAATGGAATGAACATCATTTGCACTTTTAGAGACTTTTGTGTAGCATCAGGTAGTTTTTTGTTTTACAGAAGTCTTCTTTGTGTTCATAGGCTCAGCATATAGGCATTTCACTTTTATTTAAAATGCTTTGCTTTGGGCTGGCAGTTACTTTACAGACAGTAGAGATGCCCTGATAAATAGTAAAGATGGTGGTTTCCATGTATTTGTACTCCTGGGTTTGTGAAAAGTAGAGACAACTCTTGCAGAACAAATTACATAATATAAACCTACAATAAGTTGTCTTCAAAACTGGCAGGCTCATGATCGTGGTTTAAGCCCCCTGGCTTGATTTTTCACCTCTACTTTCCAAGGTCTTTTAGTAGTGAGGATTCTCCTAGGTCCGAAAACCCTGGTTCATCATATAATTCCTGAAACTGTAAAGGAAGATATTAGTTTCCACATTTTCATATCAGCGTTAGGAAAATATTCTCTGACTCTAAAATGCTGATCCAGAGGCATCTAGTAATCATAGAAATACCATGTTTCTAACTTGTGTGGTGAGAGTTTTAAGTGAACTGAGTCAAAAATCACATCTGCCAAAGAAAGAGTAAATCATAATCAAAAGTTGGAAGTAGGCATTACAGTATAGATTCTTTGCTTTTATGGGTTCTAGGAAGACAACGTTAGATGTGTCTTTTTCAACACATTAATCTATTCTTCTTTTTTTTCTTTTTTTTCCCTGATTTCTAGTTATAGTCAAACTGAGCTTACAGACCTTGTTCTGGTTTTGATTGACCACACTGGTTGTGGTATTCTCTTTTAGTGGCTTTCAGAGTGGAAGTCTGTCTTCCTCGACTCTCCGTTTCCCAAAAAGAAATTAAATGATTTTCAAGGTTTCAGAAAATTCCATCTTGAAAGCAGTTCTTCAGCTTATCAAGCATTGAATATCTTAGCTTCTACCCTACTGATACTGGAAAGGCTTCTTCAGATAAATTTAAAATACCCATTGTGGGCAGATTGGAATACAAGACTCTTCTTGATTGCATTCCTCTTCATGATAAGCATTTTTGTTGTTGTTTGTTTGTTTTTCTGTAGATAAAGAGGCTGTTTGTGTAGCGATCAGAGATAATTACCTATCAAATCCTATTTTCTCAAGAACTTGAGAAGAACGAGGAACAACTTGGTGTGACTGATGCTGTTGTGATGAGATTCATATAGTCTTGAGAGTTTTTTATTTGTTTGCTTACTTTTGTTTGTTCTTGCTTTCCTTTTTGCTAAGAGTTTCTTTTTCCATTTCTCATCCGTTATTAGGAAGGAGTGAGTGTCTGGTGGCCTGTTGTGAGCTCATATACTAATACCTATAATGTCTAAAAAGAACATGATCTTAAAGAGTGCTTTATTTGTTTGAACTTAAGACTTTTCAGTTTTCTCTCCAGACTCTTGGACCATAAGTGATACTTTGGAATTGCAACTTATGTTTAGTTGGTAATTTGTTTCTTATACAAAATTTGTATTTTTCCAGCCATTTTTACTATGTGCCATTCTCTACAGAAAAATTAGATTCCACGTGGTCATTCAATTCATGTCCTTCCATTCTTCTCACTTTTCCTTAACAGTCCTGTGGTACCTAGTAAAAAGAATCCAAACCACTAAGCGTCATTTTCAGAAAAACATTCAGAAAAACATTTTGGAAACACTCAGTATATGAATGTGCCTTACTTACCTAGAGACCAATCTAACATATTGGTGGGGGAGAGGGGAGAGTTGAATTGCTTGGATTTTAGGGTAGAGCTCTTCTCCTTGACATACAATTAATCTTTGTAATCATACACATATGTGTGGATTATGTATCAAATTACAGCAAATATACCAAGAATTTAACCAAGTTCATCATGGTCTATCTATGTTTGCAGGCATTCTGAAAAGCATTTCTGAAGCCTGTCTTTTCATGTTAGTCATACTTGCTTCGACTATAATTCTGTGGTTGCCTGATGTCACAGATTTACCATATTTCATAAATATCAGTTTATTTGTGAAACCTTCCTGCAACTGCCTCTTGTTCTGCAATCAGACTTGCCTGCAATCCAGGGTGAATTAACTGTACCTCAGAGTATACCTGCTTTGTAGTTCTAAAATTGCAGGGGTTTAAGAAGAGACAAAAGCTGGAAATCAACTTTCAGCCAAGTTCAGGGGCAATAGAATTTTACTATGATAAATGAATCCGTTTGCAGAACAGTGTAAGCTGAAGCCTGGCTAGATAAGTGACCAAAATAGGTTGTTGCCTCAATTCACAATGAGATGTGCTCCTCTCCAGGCAAGATTGTAAAAGTTCTGGCACTTAACTGAGCAGTACTTTGTGTAGTGCAGAGAATGGATATCTTCTCAAAAGCAGAGGAGGAGGTAAAGAATTTGATTGGCTTCCTTTTACATATAAACTGTACTTTAGTTCATTTTTATGGAAGATAAAGGAATATAAAATAATAAAACAAAGATGAGGGATCTAGTTTTTCTTCCTGTTAGTTTCTTGTTTAGTTTTCAGAGTATACAAAGTACTGTTCCTGGCCTCATGCTTTGAGAGCTCTAAGAGACAAAAATATGCTTTTATTTAGGGGACTGGTTAGAGTGTATTACATACACCAGGCAGTGACCTCATGATCAGCCTACACCATTAATCAATATTTTAGATTCACTGCTACAACAGCTATGGTTGATGTGGATCACTACAGTGCAATGAACAGTTGGACCCAGTCCAAAACATTTCTTTTTCTCTCCATCAGTTCTGTTTTAGGCCACTAATGGCTCATCTAGGGATATTGCTGTGTACAGTTCACAGTCCAGGGATAAGGATCTTGCATAAAGGCAAACTGTAATTTGCCTCACTGCACATTTTTTATTAAAAAAAGGCTAGAAGTAGATCATATTAGATCATTTCAGCAACTGGCTTTTCGCAGAGCAGAATGGCTTTTTTCTTTTATGCAGTTTATTGCATTTGGAGCAACAGATATTTGGACCTTTATTGATTAGGTATAAATCCTTTGATATAATTTATCCGGTCTCTATTACCAGGAAGCTCCAGCCTGCATTCAGCCATGTGCAAATTGTTTAAAAACTTATTTTCATTCCCTTACCTTATAAGATGTGTATGTTAAACAGAATTTAATAAATCATAATGCAAACTGAACATTAGAACAAAATGCACCTGTGTGTTTTTGATATGAAGCAGCAGCTACGTTATGAGTTAGTTCAATACCAAATAACTGGGGCTTTATCAATTTTTAGTGTCTGAATTAAGTAGCTTATGTTTTAATACATGTCTGTTTCTGACGTTCCGTGGGTGGCCTTTAAGATACTGTTGAAGGGCTAGTGATGATATTACGAAGCAGTCAACTCAGTGGTGTTTTTCTTCCTATACAGAAGCTTCACTATGAGGCGGGGTGGATGGAGGAAACGGGCTGCCGATGGCGATGGCTGGGGAATATGGGTATGTTAAAAACAAATGGCTTTTTCAAAAAAGGTAAATGGTGGTGTAGTGAAAAGGGGCTACAGCTTTATAAAATCTGCTTAAGGTATGCTGTGAATGTAATCCTTTTGCCTCACTTGACAAACATAGTTCTGCTAAATAGTTTTTATAATTACCAAGTTTTGAAGTGTTGTTTCACAGACATCCACTAATTTGCAGTATTAATATGTGCAGACTCTTAAGTAGCTTTAAACAACTGCTTAAAAATGAAATTAAATAACCTTAAAACTATTTGTAGTTGTCTGAAGAAATCTCTGTATGGTTGGACAAAAAAAAAAAAAAACAAGGAACCAAATTTCCATAAGTATTTCTGATACTGCTGTGTCACATCTATGTGTAAGATCAGAAAATATGTGGAGCTTGATGAATATTCTTTACATTGCTTGAGTCCAGTGAAACTCTTGATTTATAATCCAAATTTACATCCGTTTCCATTTTGTTAGTATCTTACATAGTAAGAAAAAAGAAATACGAAACAAATCCTGGCAATGGGATGAAAAAACAATTGGCAACAAGACACAATTGTAGGTAAGACATCAGGGCAACAGGTCTGCTTTTTTGCATTTGGAAAAGCAGGTTTTCTCTTTTGCATATCAACCAAAATTGATGAGAAGGAAAGCTGCATAATGTTCCAGACTTCTAGCATCTGATCAATTTCAATCTATGTACATGAGAAAATGGAACGGGAATCATGTGTCCTTTTTTATTTGTATTTTAACTTAAAAAACAGGGAGGGTACATGTCTGCAAAAGTTAAGAAACTGGATGATCAGTTCCGGGCGGATTCAGTTGTCCAGCACCAGAGGGATGGAAATTCATCAAGTATCTTTAGTGGAGTTGCTATCTACGTCAATGGCTTTACAGGTGACTTTTGTGTTTTAAGTAATTTGTTCGTTCTTGTTATAGTATCTGTCTGTTACTGCCGTGTATGTTAAATTATATTGTGTATGTTTCCACAAATTTCATTATTTTTTTCAATGTAATATCAGATTAAGGTTTAGTAATGAATCTTGTTTCACTAAATTTATTTAAAGGAATTTAATTGGTAGAAATAGCAGGGTTTTTTTTTGTCTTTCACTGATCATATTTGAAATGAAACCTGAGAGTTTGGGATAGGGAGGCAGGACAGGGGACAGTGCAGTAAAACAAATGCTTTTACTTCTTTTTAACTTTCCTTGTATACTTGCAAATATTCTAATTTTCTAATTTTGATTTTCAAAACTTTTGATATGTGCATTGGATTTGCAATGTGTACCTTAAATTCATGTTTGGCTAGCTGTGTTGGGATTTTTTTGTTCACAATTAAGTAATAATTGAGACAATAAAGCCTTAGGAGGGAAAAGGATGACAGGGATATGAATTGCCTCTGACAGTGCATGTTAGGAGGAGTAAGATGTTTAACCTGCCATATTCATTTTTAAGTTTTTGCTAGATTCCTTAAAATAACTTAATAATCTTCCTGAAACATCCCAAAAGTTTTGTCAGGAACTTATGCCAGGAAAGTTGCAATTATTAGATAACTGGTATGTACAGCTGCTGTGGCATCCTGGAGCAGCACTGATTTGAGCACTAGCAGTACTGATTTGAGCTACCATACATAAAAATGAACAAGATTAAGCTGGACACATTAAACTCTTAGTACAGACCGATGAGTTATTTAATATAGACAGTTCCTATGGTAGAATTTATTATTTTCATGTTCTGCAAGGCAGTGATTCCTATAGTGTGCTCCATAGGATGGTTGTCCACATGGCTGTGAGTAGAAATGATCATACTTGTTCAGAATTTACTGTTAAAGCCATTGCATTTGCTGTATGTTCTGATGTAACTCTTTTGGTGCCAATGTGGTACTACTGCCAAAGGTTTTCCAAAAACTTAGACTTTTTTTTTTTTTTTTTTTTTTTTGCTGATATTGTGCACTAGGCATGTGTACCATCAATTCAATTGTCATGGTGAATGGTAAAAAATAAACAAAAAAAAAATGCCAAAGAGTGCAAGTCATTTAATGAATAGCTAGGGAGCAGGGAGAAGAATAAAGATAAGAAAAAAGTCTTTAGTTCCTTGAGAATGATGTAAACAGATTTGCTGACAAGCTTATGCAAAACATGTAGAAGGAGAAAAATCATTTCTAGAGATGTTACAAAACCTAAAGAATAGATGAAAGCATTTTGTCAATGATGTGTTTATTAAAGGTAGTGAATTCTGGAGAAGTGATCCATCTAGGGGAGAGAAAGCAGTGCTGTGCAGAGATGAGGAACAAAAGGGAAGGATCTCTTGAAGAGCGACGCGCCATCAAGCAGAGATGTTTCCCAGGCAAGTGCCAGCAGACGCAGCACGTGAGACTCGGTGAGCTGAAAGGTACCCAACTACAAACAAAAACCCTCTGCTTCCTGAATGAGTTCCTACCTGAAAAACATTGTGCAGCATGGATTGAATAAATATGAAGGAAGGAGGTAAAATTAGTGGCACTGTCCCAATAGCCGTTTGCAAATCGACCTTCTGTTCACTGAACAAAGCGGATGGAAATACGATATCCACAATGATGGGAGGAAGGAAATCTGCCTCTTTTTTTGATGTACAAACTTACTTTTGAAAGACATGGAGTATATCTGGCCTGCTTTGACCTAACCACCTTCAAACCCTTCAAGGCCTTCCAAGTTTTAAATAGAGGACCCACTGTGAGAGGTATCTTACCAGCACCAGGATCACCATCATCGGTTGTCCCCTTCCTTCTTCAAAAGCAAAGGCAAGTCCTGGGAACAGGACTGGAGCAAGGAGACATCCTCACCTCCAGCACGGGATGGTTGCTGTAAAAGTGACAACACTTCAGCATGACCAGCTTACATCAAGACCTCAGACTGGTCAAATATAACACTCTTCATATTCTGCCATTCTTTCTTCCACCAAGTTGGGAGCTCTGTGCTGTAACCTTTAGAGGGACAACAGAGAATCTCTGAATTTTGTAATTTACTCTGCATTCATTGTTTATTTATGTGCCTTCGCCCAACTATAAAATTGTACATACATAAATGTTTGCAGTTTTGTTTACTGGGTCAATTTATCTTCTTTACAATGGAACTAGCAGGGCAAGATATTCACCTGTAGCAGACAGGAGTAGCCTGGACAAATACACACTTTAAGAACCTACTTTTATCCCCTTGGTTTACTTAGGCTAAACTAGAATTGAGGTAAGATTTTACCTACACTGCAGGAGGTATAGAAAATATGGATATGAATTTAATTGCCACGTGTCTCCCTCATTTCCTCTGATATTATTACTTTTTTGTGACATTTCAAGCCAATATGAGTGTCCTTTAGGGGAGGGAGATGGGGAAAGACGGAGAGGCAGGATTGTTTTAGGTAAGAGATTTTTCTTTGTAAGAGCAAATCAAACTGAAGAGGAAAAAAACAAGGATCTTAAGTAATGTTAGTGGTGGTGCATGCACAGTAAGTGTCCGGTCCTGTTTTTCTAGGTACCTATTTTTATGCTATCTTTGTCATTATGTAGCCTTGCTGCTGTGTCCTTTTTTGTTTGTCTTTTTGTTTTTCCTCCTGGAAAAGGAGATAAATGGAAAATTAAATATAACTGATAGTGCTAATGACATTTAAAATGGGTTTATTATTGCATCAACAAAGTGGTTCAAGGGACTCAGAGAAGATGAGTAAATTCTCTTTTTAAACCAGAGATTCTCTAAGTCCCATTCGTACCTTTTTTTTTTTTTCTGCTGTGTCTTTCTGGTTTATAGCGTAGCTCCTCAGGCCAAGGAAATAAGAGAGAAGCATATATCCCGGCACAACTGGTGCGGTAATTCTGTTGTTATCAATAGGATGACTTAGGATAAATTTATTTTTTTGGAATTTATCAAATTGTCCAGAATTTCTAAACTTTTCAGCATCTGCCAGGGTAAATACCTGTAAGTCCTTCCCAGTAATGCATCCTGCTAGTATCAGACTCTTAGGCTGCCCCCACTACCATTATGTCTGAGTATTTTCTAGCAATACATTCATCTATATGATTAACACGTCAGATGTGGTTTGTTGGCTTGCCCTCTCCCTTTGGCAGGAGGGGGGACTCTCTAATGGCCATGTCTAGCATCACTCGGTGCGTCATCTACTAACACATATTGAGCAAAAACGTCTGCAAGATACCAAATACTCACTGACCTTGGGAGCAAGCAAATGAGTCTGCACTTAGCCCGTGGTAGCTGTAGGAGGTGGCACATGCTACTGGCTGTGCCACTTACACCAAGAAACGGTGTAAGTGCTTTTGGAAAGTGGAACAGCAAAATAAGAGACCATACTCTGCAATTTGTTGTTTAGAAACCCTTCTAAATTGCATGCGGTTGCAGAAATATCTCAGGCAGAGAGAGACCTGAATACAGAATTCAGGTTTCTCTGGGTAAATACTGCGAAAGCCCTGCCACCTGCTCTGGCCAGCTTAGGCAGCTGCTCTTTAACATCTTGGCGTTTCTGAAGGCCCCTATATTTCAGGTGTTACAAGAGGACAAGTAATGAACAGAAAACTGCCAAAGAAATGCTGATGGAGGCTTCTTCTTATGCCATCTTTTACTGATCATAGTATTTGCCCATGGTGTTGGTCCCTGAGGCCAAATCCTTCTTTTATATGATGGGATCTAAACCCAATTCTCTTTTCCCAAGCTCCCCTAATCACCAAATCCAAGAGGATTTAGGTTCTGAGTGGAAAGATGAAGAGCTCTTCATCTCTCCCTTTGAAGCTGGCCCATTTTGCAAAGAATAATTACATATTCTTTTGACAGAGAGAGCAAGGGCACCAAATTACATATTGCTCTCTAGACTACTAGTTAGCTCATTAACCTGCATGTGGGGAGAGCTCAGCATTGTAGCACCCATGTGGTTTTACATTATTTTATATTATAATCACTGTTGTTGTTGTTCCTTCTTATTATTTTGATTTAGGAACTAGGTTCTATTCCCACCTCTGCAATAAGCTGCATTATGAAATTCCTCAATTACGCCTTCAGTAAAATAAGGTTAGTGATACAAGCATCTGTCCTCACACTGGAGTATATTTTGCTTCCTAGTAAAGTACATAAAGCACACAGAACGGTAGTCAAAAGAAGACATAAGTTTGAAATAACTGTACGTCTAGGTTCTCTGCTGCTAAAGGTTTTTTTTTTTTTCTTTCAAGGAGAACAGTAAGACTGTTTGGTCTTGTTTTTCCTGAAGCTGTAGACCTCTGAACATTAGCAGCATGCTCAGAGAAGCTGTAGACTTCACTCTGCAAATAAAGGATTAAAGTTTGCAAGCAATGGTGGTTTCCATTTTACTCCAGATAAAATGGAAATCAGGAAAAAAATTTCCCCAGTGCAGTAAAACATATTTGCAGCCTTCTCATATTTTCTGTTCCTGTATTTTATCTCCATGACCCTGAATTCTGGCAGTGTGGGGGAAAATGTTCCTACAGAAAGGGAAAAAAAAAAGGTAAATTACCTCATCCCCACCCTGATCCCCATCCCTGTGGAGGCACCTGATGCCAGGGCTGTCCCTGCTGCCCCTTCATAGGCGATGGGATGAGCCCTGGTCCCACGGCAGGCCGTGGCAATGGGTCCGTGAGGAAGAACACGGTACCGCACTGCTCCACTGTGATTTGTCTCACTGAAATGTCTACATGGAGTGGCAAGGAGCTGATTTATCTTTTATTTTTAACTGCTCTTTCTTTTCCAGGAGCTCAGTGAGGTTTAATGATATCATTACAAGGTATACTGCGTTTTCTCCCTAGACTTTATTAATTAACTCTCTTTTACTTCCCGCACTCTGTCTCTCTGTCCTGTCTCTTTGCTGACAGCCAGCACATAAATCACACGCGGTCTCTTACAGACACTGGCTGGCCCTGAGCTCCAAGGGCATCACTGAGCCTCATCTTCAGAGGTCTGACCGGGGTAATCAGGGCAATGTTTGCTTGCCTTCATTTTTGCAGAAACCATAAGCCACAACAAATATATTGCTCTCGTGGAGAAATCTTTCCCTTTCTTGATACTTATGCTCGTAAACCAAGCAGTATTTAAGTAGCAATGAATGTTACCCGAGAGACTCGGAAGAGGAGCCCTCTTCCTTTCTTCCTCTCTACCACAGAAGAGTGACCTGTCACTGCTGTGTTGCCAGCAGCCCATGCGGACTCGGCTCCACGCTGTCCCGATACCCATCTGGAAGGGCTCTAGTGGTGGAGCCGGAGTTGCCGTGGATGTAGCTGCGATTATATTTTGGCATCAGACCTCCCCTGGGTCTTCTATCTTTTTCGTTATTCTGGTCAACTGGAAATAGCCTGTGCACCAAGGCAGGCTCAGAGGCTCCTTCAGAGCATTGCCTCTGCACTCTGCTGCATACTCTGAATAAAAGGTGGGCCAGAAAGGTGACGGGGAGCATCTTTCAGTCTAGATCTAAAGGGATACTATGCATAGAGAATGTATTTTACTTTCCAAAACAAAACTTTCTGAAACATTCGTTATTGTGATCGTTTTCTTCTCTGCTTGCTTTGTTCATGCTTTCAAGCACGGTCAGAGAATACTCTGTTTCAATCAATTTTTAATTATTTCAGAGCGTATCTTTTCCGTCTGCATTTCTGTCCCGGTCTTCTTAGAAAACCAGAACTGAAGAATCATTTAACTTGTTTTGTTATTTTGCCTTGAGATAGAATAAGTAGAAACAAGGCTCCCTGAACCTCATACAGAGCCGAGTCCAAATTACAAAATTTGACCACATGGCTTGCCAAAAGCAGAACCAGTGATATCTTTTTTTTTTTTTTTTGGGGGTGTCAAATAACATTAAGCTGCTCTTATTTAAAAATGTATGCATGCAAAGAAAGAAATGAAAACTTCATTTTGCTCTCCTTCAAAGCACCAGGGCTTGAACCGCTGCCCGTAATGGAATTAGGCTCTGATGCATGTGAAGTAGGGCTCGGTTCTGCGAGCGCACGTTTGCGTGCAGTACTGGTAACACTTCGGCTTGGTCTGCCGGCATTTGCTTCGTCATGTTGTCATAGGGCTGTGTTATACAATGTGCTATTCTTCACTGCTACTGCAGCCCATCGGAAATGTGCTTTAAAAGCTGATCATGGTGTGAATGTTAACTGCTGAAGTGCCTGTGTTCAGAAGCCTAACGTTTCATTCATGTTTGGGTTGAACTGCATTTTCCATAGTGTGTAATTTAAGGATTTCAATAGACATTTACCATTTTTGTGTTCAGCCCTTTTCATTCCCAATGGCGAACGTGTTACCTGGATGCTGCCGGACACTGTTGATACCTTCCGACTGACCAAAGGGTTTTAGCCAAATCCAAAGGACATTTCAATGAGCGCAGGCACAGAGCCCAGGGCGCTGAGCGCACGGTGTCTCCTCCTGACTCGGCAAGATTCCCACATTCCCGCTTGTTACATCTCTCACTGGAGGCTTCTGAAGGGAAGCTCTCCCACATAGACTGCATTTGTTTCCTGATGTCTCAGCCAACATATGATAGCATGAACTTTATTAACAAATTCCAAACAATTTCAGTTCAAGAAAGCTGTCCAAGTTAGTTCTCGCTCATTTCTTACATTTGAGGATATCTACAAAACCACAGATGCTCAACAATGGATTTTTAATGGATATGTGTATGTGTATTTGTTTATAGATTTCTATCCACTTGATACCAAGACAGATTACAGAGAAAATAAAATGAGGGAAATCTTAAATAAGCACTTGAGTTCTCATCATAGGGATCAGTGCCATGGATCGAATTGACTGTTTCTCACAGCAAGATACTGTAATAGAGTCTTACTGTCTGGTTTTACTTTACTTCAAATAGAATAAACAACTTTCTGTTCTGTAGAGACATCCGATACCAATGAAATACATAATCAAATTGCAGTGAGTAAATCTGTAACAAGGATGCTTATTTTGCACCATAGGTCTTCTTAAAGTTTTTCTTTAAGAAGTCCTGGTGCCAGAAAACTCGAGACTTGAACAAGAAACAGGGGCAGGATATGATCAACTTTCTCTGTATAAGACATATAAATATTTAAGAGCCTTCCAAAATTGCAATGACAATTTATCAGCCCAGGAAGACTATGTATTTATCTGCTCTTTACCCTGAGGAGTGGTAGTACTTAAAGGAAAATAACAAAAAAGGCTACTATGAGTTCGTAAATTTTTGCAAGTCAAATACTGAAACGTGTTCAATTTGGGGAGAATGCACGAAGAAAGGGTTTAAATCAAATGTTCAATGCAAATCTGCACTGCGTATTAAGGAAGAAATCTAACTTTCTAACGTAACAATTATATTTCTGCACTTCTGTTTGTGTTTACTGGTAAGAGACTAGTCCTGGAAGAAACTCAGTGGCAACTTACCCGATTTGGAACTATAATTACATACACACACACATACCCCCACATAATGACTATTATGCATGAAGAATAATCGTTACAAATAAGTTGTATTTATCTGTGCACTGTCATTCCACTTACTTTTGCAACAACACTGTTGAAAAATTACTATACCTTGTTCAAATCAGCTGAGAATACATTAATGGAAATAGCTTTTTTTTCCTCTCAATAGGCAGATCAGTAAAAACTTGTATTAAATAATCAAATTTTACGACAAGTAGCGAAATTATTATTTTTACATTTTGGAAAAATCAGTGTGGAAGAAACTAAAGGCTGGTTTTGAAGAAATTGAATAGGAAAGTCACCTAGAAATCCATTGCTTTGTATCTAAACCAGGAATTAAAAAAAAAAAAAAAAAAAAAAAAAAAAAAAGCTTTACACATCTGATTCCATTTTCTTATCCTCTGGAGGATCCTGTCTTCTGCGCTGGACCTCCCCTTGACTCCAAAGACAGCTCTTCGCGGGCGCAGTTTGCCCTGCGTCGCTCACAGATCGCAGGTCTGGACGCCTGACCCACGGGTGACGCGTGCCCTGCGCCACGGCCGGCCCCGGGAGGCTGCGGAGCTGCAGGGCTGGCCGTGACCCCAGCGAGGCTCTGCCTCCTCTCCGAGGCCAGTTTAAGCACACTTAGGGCATCCCTGACAGCTTATTTGTTGAACTATTCTTAAAAACCTTCAGTAAAGGAGATTCCAAACATTCTCAGGTAGCCTGTCCCAGCCTATGGTTATAGCTATTTCTTCTTAGTATCTCACCAAAATATTTTCTGCCCACCCCTCCAGTTTATTTTCATCCAATATGCAAACCTGGTTCTTAGGTATTTGCATCACACCCGCCTCAAGGTAGATGCAGAAGGCTCGCACCTGAAAGCATTTACATACCCATCCCTGCTAAGAGGCACCTAGGAGCCAAACCAAACCCACCTAAATGCTGAACTTTCAATGGGACGGACCGGACACAAGGAGTAGCTTGCCCTGGAAAAACACGGAAAGAGCCAACAAACTGAACCTCTCTACTGATAAATATGGTTCTTAGCACCCTCTGCATCCAGCAGCTGCGTGTTCTCTTCTAACGTAGCATAAAGCTCATGTCACTGACTGTCACCCTGCTAAAATACACAGGGACCTAGGGAAGTCACCAAGCCTTTTGAGAATCCATGCCATAGTACTAAAGAAACTTCCTGCTTCTAAATAGTTCTGCATCCAATGGTTATTTCCCTTTGGGACACTCGCGATGAACTCAGAAGGAATTCTGGGTGAGCAAGGACCCATGTCTAGGTTATTTGCCCCCCCCAAAAAAAGAAAAAGGGCATGTGTCTATCATACACATACACAGTTCATGGAAAAAGTGCTATGATAGAAATGAATGACATGCTATGGCGTGCTATGGTTACATTTAAAAAAAAATGGTATGCAAACAATAAAGGCAGTTTCATTAAACAAATGAAAAAAAAAAATTCTTTTCCTCACAGAGACTGAAAACAACCTTAATTTACAGTGTATGTCTCATATTAATGAGACTGAGGGAAAAAAAAAAGTTCCATGAAGGGCAAGCATTTTCTTGCCTTAAAAGCACAGACAACAATTTAAAAGACTTCTTTAAATGAAATGTACGTTATAGACTTGATTGCTGTTCTTTATAAAATTAACAAGGCATGTAGGTGGCTAAAGTCCCTTTTCCTAAAGCTAGAGACATGTTTCACTGTTGTGTTTGCTCAAGTCAATAGGCATTACCTGTGCTTTTTTTTGTTTTCTTTTTGGCTGCTTTACATAATATATACATTTTAAAAAGGATCCCAGGAAATATTTTGTCATTATACAAATATGCTAGAAATATGCATCAGAAGTGTGGAACAAGCACATTTTGTTCAGAGTAATGAAATCTAGCAACTTCAGGGCACAGTCCAGGTATGCGTTTGTACAAAGAACTCCTGCAAATTCTTTAGGATTTTTGGTCTGGATTTTGTTTGGATTCACAACCGTTTCCGTACAGGTGATTTATATATTTCTATCTAATGGAAACATTTGTTAAAAAACAATAACAAAAGGTAGAAAATAACAAAAGGTAGAAAAACTTACTATGAACACGTCTGCCTCTCACTCACTCCTCATTCAGCCTGCAACAGCTCTGAGGGCCACCAGAATTCCCATGGAAGAACAAGACCTCAATTCCCAGGCAGTCCCTGGGAAGCTTTCTAGCATCTCAGTATTGAATCATCTCTAAGCACTGCAGCAAATTTGGCCCGATATCCATGGCTATTTGCTCTATCATTTGTTTCAACAGTTGAAAAATATTAATACACATTGGGAAAAGAACACAATACCAAAAGAAAAAAAAAAAGACATTTTACTAGATTTTTACATTTAGTAGATGGTAATTCAACTCCATGGACACGAAAGTAATTGAAACTTGACCTAGGAAACTTTGCCTTTTTTCCATATTTTATAAAAAAGAAAGAAATGCTCTAAGATACCATTTCAGACGATAGACTTAGCACAGAACGTAAAGATTATATGCAAGGGCTAATGCTCTCCCAACAAAGATGATAGGCAACCTCCTTGTAACTCCAGCGAGAGGAGCGTCAGCTGAGAACGTGCCATGTTCCTAAGTTCAAACCTCATCTGTAATAAAAGAGTCAATAGTTTGGCATAGACTATGCCCTCGTAATTTGACTTCTATCAATAACTATTCCTAGCCACAAGAGAAATATTTGTTTAGCCAATATATTTGTATAGTTTCACAAAACTATGTTGAAGAGAGATGTGTGTGTATACGTGTCTTTTTTTTTTTCTGTTTTGTATGTATGTATGCATATTTATGAGTTTGGGATGATTTTCTTAAAATACTTAACTTCACTTACATTATATCTTACATTGCAAAATGTACAGACACCCAGTGTTCTTTTTAACAACATATACAAGTGAGTTTATAGAGCTTTATAAAAGATTTTGTGATTCCAAATTAAAAACCATAGAAATATAATCAAAACAATGGAGAGTGATTTATACTTTTGATAGTACATAGCGCTCATTCTGGTAATATTGACAACTGCATCTTTGGCATTGAAAATTCATTACGACTTTTAGACAAAATGTTGTTGCTTACAGCTTTCTTTTTTTTTAAAACAAGGAAAACATGATTGACCAAAACATGAATATTGGGAAGTACTATTAAAGATTTATTTTATTTTTGTTTTTTTAGTAAGGATATCTTAGGAACCCTGAATTACCTTCTCACTTTAGTGTATGGTGTAGACTGTATGAATCCATTTAAAAATCAACTAAGTTGTACCACATTTTTCGGAAAATTATATATAATATAATATATATATATTTTATATTTATTTAGAAGCTTTGAAATAGTACAGTAAACACTTTGCAACACGGTGTATAAACTACAGAATGTCTTTGATAATTTTGTGGGTCTTCAGATTAACAACATTTTTATGACCCACAGGTGAAAAGAACATGATCACGATCTCTCTTGTAAAGTTGGAATAGTTTGGGGAACACTTGATCACACAAAAATAATATAAAACAGTCAAGTTTAAAACAGTGATATTGCATTTATAATGCACATTTCTTTTATCTGTACGATTGGCTTCTTGTGGTGAATATAAACATCTAAAGGGCTCAGTGACATTTTGGAGAGAGAAAGATAATATAGTGCTGTAAACAGGCACACACTGATCAGAGAGGCAAGATCAGTCGCCTCTGAAGTTTCTACAGTTCTACACATTTCAACTCATTTCTCAGGCCTGCTGAGAGCAATTAGGTCCTATAGTTGGCCATGATGTCTCCAACAGCACACAAATCCTTCAGTTACACAGAACTGGATGGCCAAGATAATGAAGTTGAAAGTTGATGCTTTTTGTTGGTCGACTTTTGTGCAAATCATGCTGCTTCAGGTAAGTCCTGTAGAAGTGACTAGCATATCCTTTTCCGTGCTGCAGGAAAGAAAGAAAGATACTTCTGAGAAGGAAAAAAAATTAAAAAAATAAAAAAAAGAACAGTCTCCAACGCTTCGTAGGTTTTAGTATTTCAAAACTTGTCACAAACTGTCGCTTAAAATTCCCATTGTAGCAAAGAGTTTAATGTTGATTTGCTTTTCAGAGAAAAGTCTTTCTGAGGGTTGATAGTCTGAAAAGCAAGCTTCACATGCTGTTTTATTATTCTGTCTAACGTGTCATGGCAAGTATTCCAGTGCGCGCATACAGAATCAGTATGAAAAACAGCAAATAGTCAGACTTGCAGGTTCAATATTACCGGAATTTCCAAGCCTATTTTTTCCTAGTTCATCTTGTTATTTGAAGCAAGATCTAAAATTCCCCAGAGATTCAGAAGCTGGCTTTCCTTCCCTTTCAAAGTGAACCATTAGCCTCATCACCAACTGACCCTTTAGTCTGGTTTGACAGAGAGATGAGAAAAAAGAAGCATTAGTGCCACAATTCACATTTCAGCATTTACTGTCATGCTGGAAATTAACTCACGTTACACAGATGAAGAAGGTCAAAGCCTTAGCAAAACCCATATCCTAATCCCTTGGCTCTAGCAGCTCTATTACCTCAAGACACTGGCTACTTACACTGTAATTAGGAGCACAGGTAAGAAATTACTTGCACCAAGACTCAGAAAAAAGATGGGTTAAATTCTAATCTCCATAACACATGAAGGTGAAACACAGGAAGGAATTGGCGCACTTGCTGAAATGTTATTGTTATTGTTGTTACTTACTAAAGCTGTAATAATAAAATTAAGATTGACCTTAGCTTCAAATCAACTAAATCACTACCTGGACTTCAGTATTTTGCTGGGCACAGAGTGTTAGAACTGAAATAAGAGGGGTCTCCCTAGCTTTGTAATGAGCCCTCAAACCAAGCTCTCCTGAACACACTCTGATGTCTGCAGGCTGACGAACAAACATATCCAAACTCCGTTCCATTTAGCCTAAATATATGGGTAAGCTACGCTTAGACTACAATCACTAGGAAACATAGGAAACGTTTCTATCATAGCATAGTGAAGTTAGATCAATTGTAGGAAAATATGTTAACATGGATACTGTCCATCACAGAACCAACAGATCTTATACTATAAAATAAAACTGCATCTAACTTGGTATATTTTTGATGTTTTTTATATAAAGCTATTTTTATAATATTGTAGTTAAGATTTAATGTGAGATCAGGATCTTCGTGATCTTTTAATGTAGCATCAATCGTATTTACAGATATCTTTTTAGATAATGCAAGAAACAAACGTTCAGATAACAACAACAACAACAAGATCTGCGGTCAATCCTTAATGTGGTGCTTGGTGACTAATAATTGCAATTCTCTTGTAAGTGCAGTAGTCAAGACTGCTCTCTGCCATGGAGGAAGTTGCACTACAGCACAAACACAGCAGGATTTCTAGGGGATAAAAACAAATAGTTGTGCAGCAGCGGTAACTGTTGCTTTCATACAGCATTACCTTCCTTCTACTTTCATCTGACACCAGGCATTTGTGCTGTTGATTTGGCAGTTGAGTTACACAGCAAATTCTGTTATTTCTTTCAGATAACACAGATATTAAGTAACTGGCTGCAACTAACCTTTTGCCAAGCAAATTAGTACTTTTTTTTCCATTTTAAACTTTAATTAATGTGCTTACATTATGAAACAATTGGGCCATTTTATAGCAATAACTAAATAACCTATGTTGAGTTCAGAACACCTGCAATTCCCTTGCCCTACAAAAATCCTTGTCCCAAATCCTAAAATAGCCTATGCCAACATGCCAATAAAACGCATCAAATTTCAGAGGCAAGTTTTATCCTCCTTGTTTTTTGTTTGTTTGGGTTTTTTTTTAGTATGTACACAGAAAATTCTGTGCAAATAGATCTTTCCAAGCCTTCACCAGTATCCCTCTTTACAGATGGGGAATATAAATCAGAGAGGTTAAATGGAAAGGAGGAAGGACTTGTGCTTAAAACACCAATAGATGTCAGAACTTTTGATTTCCTGCTCTCTAAGTAAACTTAAAAAAGAAATACTAAGCCTCTCTGTGCCACAATTTCTCCATCTGTAAAATGGGAATAATATTGCTTACCTATCTCCTAGAGGTGCAGGAAGGTTTAAGTCACTATTCTTTATAATCCACTTTGAGATCCAGAGATGGAAAGCGCTATAGAAATGGAAGTATCAGAGTCAGTGTAAGAGCTGGAACAAAACCACCACAGTTCCTGGGGCCAAAATCTCCTCTCAGAACACAACTCTCTTTTTTCATCCCCTTTTTATTCCCCTTTCTAAATTCTCAAAACAAGTATATAGGGAAAATTCACGTCCATATGCGTGTATGTTTCCAAAATAAGCAGTTTTAGATTTGTATTAATACAATAATACTATTTGTACATTTATTTTTAACGGTCTTTAAGGTGATCAAGATGATTAAATAATTACCACAAGTATTACAGTTTAAGTTATCAGAGTATATATTTTATGATGTACTGGCTATCGCTTCTTCTTCAAAGGTCTTAGATAAAGGTTTTCGCTGTTACAATGTGAGCATTTAATGTAAAAAATTTATTAAGAATTTCAATAAAAATAGAAATAAAATACAGCAAATATATATTAAGATCCATTCATCCCTCAGTATACTTAAGTAAGCCTCTCATTCATGGTGGTGAGATAGTTCTATGTAGACTGATGACAGAAGACAGAGGTCAGTGGTACCAGAAAAAGTAAAGAAATACAATAGTATAAACAGAATGAAAAAATGAAGCATGCTGTAATTCATGAAATTACAAATTTCTGCTTATGAATCAGAAACAAACTGAAGACAATGTGAAGCTGTAGTCTAATACACACACATAGAATAAATCTTCTTCTCACCCTGTTCTGAATCACCCTCTTGCAACCAAACTTAAGGTCTGGTCTTAGGCCACAACTGCAGTCACCTACACCTTCTCTCCTGGAAAGGCCTAGGAGGGATAAACCTGTACTTGAAGACTGCCTAATGCCCTGAACAAAAACGCTGCCCTGCTCTGCACTGCCCTCTCCTCTGACTGCAACAGAGACACAAGCGTGTCCCTTCACAGTCTGCAAGCAAGGTAGCCAAAGCTGATGCGGGCTCTACCTGAAGGAGCCTGACTCTTGCTTTTGCCCTGCGCTATGTCTAAGAGTGCCAGGGAGTCCCTTGGCACTCTATCTGTTAGAACAGAACAGCTGTACAATTCCCCCAAGTGCCTGTAATCTGAAGATGCCTCCCAATCCCTGGATAACAGACTCTCGCAAGAAGGCTGAACGTCATGCATGCTGCTGATGTTACAGAAATATTACCAGTCCCACTTCATGTAGGCGAAAAAAAAAAAGACTCTTCCACAGAAAAACAAAGCAAAACAAAAAACACCTCTTTTAAATCAGAAGCTATACAACGAGTGAATAGGTGGGAAAAATCAGAACATAAACTGTCCATCTTGCTATTTTTGATCCAGATTTTTTAAGTTAGTATAACGTTCCAATATTTCTCTTCACATGGGATTTGAGAGATGCTGCAATGTAAGCCTCCCGTCTGAAAACACTGTGCATCACAGTGTCACGTTCATGAAAATGGGCTCGCTCCCATGCTGCAAGTGGTGCGAGAACACAACAGGCTTGAAATCTCCTTGCAATCCATTCACCAAGAGTGCAGCCAGGCAGGCTTTACAGACAATGCCTGGGACTCAAAGTGAACAACAACTTTAAAAGGAAATAATTACTGTACATGCATTATTCTGATGTTGCTTTTAAATTTGCATTTTTATTTCTCTTCCTGTTTTACAATATTTGCCTAACCAGCGCAGATGAAATACTGCCCTCATCTAAGTCACACTGGCTTTGACAGGACTGGAATAGATAATCAGAGTGACCGCCAACAGACTGGAAAGTGTTACTGCTTTAACTCAGCCCCAGTGATTAGAGACCATGATTTAAGTAGTGATAGTAGATACCCTACATGAAATAGGCTGCCTGTTTCCATGGTGCTCTAATTCAGTCATCAGCAACTGTATTTTTGGAAAGAGGGCAATGAGTGAATGGGACCACAGAATAAACTACCAGTATGCCCTCTCCCTTTGCAGTGGTACATCCAGGTACAGGTTGGGACATACTGCTCAGGTTGAGGGATATGGGATAGGGAAGATGACACTGCTGCCACCCATCTTAAGGGGATAAAAAAAAAAACATTCTGGTCACCACAGGTGCCAACTCAGTAACTCTTTCATCTATAAAGCCTTTTTTTTTCTCTAAATGAATGATTTCTTAGAAAAGTATGACATAATATTTATGAAAACTCCATTAAAAGTTTTTGAGATAATTTTAATAGGATATGGTCTTATCCAGTTCCATAAGCATTGATAAGCATTGGCATTTTTCTCAGTATGCTTTTTTTTATTTCAAGACTCTTAAGAGATTTTGGGCTTCACGCCTGTGTACTCGGCAGTGCATCTGAACAAAACAGTTTTTGTCCCCAATACCTATGTTACATTTTAGAAATTTCATATGCTTTTGTTAACTCTGCATTATAGAGTTGCAAGAAAAGGGAAGATGGGGGATTGCACCTCAAAATAAAAAAAAAGTCAACCCATCCTTATTGCCAGGGGGTCTATTTTGTTTTGGCAGCCATTGCTTATGTGCCTGTAATAAACTTGCACTTACAAAATATGGGTCTGAAGACTTTGCCTGTCGCCACTGGTTAAGCAAGAGTGGTGCCACCTCCCGTCCGGCCATTACTGGCCTCAGGCAAGGAGAAGGCAAGAGAAGCTCCCACCCAGACACACACACAACTTCCACTGAGGCAGATTTTATCCCTAATAAACACATAAAATGCCAGAGGACTGAAATGCTCTTTTGGGGATCTGCAAAATCAAAAATATAAATATTATTTTCCTAAAATAATCCAATAACATTTGGACAGGTTGTGCATAGCTACCCAGATTTAACTTAAAAATCAAAATAGTGTGTGAGCATTTGGTCTTCAGACTGTGAGTAAACAGAGCAGGCCAAAATGCACAAGTTTAGTAACGGTCCCAATTATTTTTTTTCTAGAAAAAAAAAAATTGCTTTCATCTAAATAAATACATACACCACTAAAAACTGTTCCTTCCTTTGAGAATTCATTTTTACTCTGGAACAAAGATGATTATGCCAGCCATCTTCTCTGTAACATGAACGACAACGACATACATTATTATTTCCTTTCATCTTGTATTAAGTGCATAATTTATTTCTCTGTCCATAGTCACCGAGTCCCAGACAAATCCAAACTTGACCGTGGTGGACACTGTGTTTACCATATGCTATTGAACATGATAAAAATATCTCTTCCAGAAGGGGAGGAAAGCATTTTGCCCTTTGCACAGCCTTAGGTTCCAAGTATCACTTTCTAAATTTGAACACTGTTGAATTCTGTACCTACAATTTATATAGATTATCACTCTTAAAAAAAAAAAAGTTTATTGATAAAATTTGTCTGACACATTGCCACTTGCACTAGCTTCATTTCAGGATCTAAAAATGTGAAATGGATGCTCCATAAATTTATTTTTCTATTTGTAAGATGGTTTTGATATTTGAGGCTTCCACTAGTTCTTTAAACGGCTATTTTTGTATGGCACGTGGACAGTGTGATGCAAATGTTGACCCATCACAACAGCCAGTGTATAACACTGCCAACCTGCAATCATGTTTCTGTGGTGCTCTAAAGAATTTCACTTTGTGAGAATAAGTAATCGAGTCCTGATTTATATAAGAAAACCAGACTCTCATTCTGTTTAAGACTGTCCTTACGCTCACACTAACTTTAAGCAGTGACCTTAACCAACACGTGCTTTATACTGAACATGTGATCAGGAGGAATTTCCTTTTGAGTCAAGTGGTGGTTGTTTATTGCCCTCCACAGCCTGTGGCACATCCAATACTTCTATGTTTACTCGGCTAGCTGTACTAAATGCTGACAGTTGTTTCAAGCTGCCAGGTACAGGCCAGTGGCATAGGACATGTCACCCCTGATTTATCTCTGATTGCCATTGCTTGCTAGGGGAACAGTGCTTTCCAGTTACTCTTCAGTATAGGAAGTGCTAAGGTACCTACGACAGAATATAAAAGAAAATATGAAAGCCAGTTTTCCCACAAGACATACGAAGCAGAAGTAGAGATTTTCTTTGTATTATGGTAACTGTGTTATCTACCTGAAGATACTAAAGATGATACATGACATCATCACAGAGAGAGAATGACAGAATATTTCTCATTAGAAGAGTTCTTAGAATTATGTCCTGTACTGGGACTGATTAAATTACTCCTAAATCATTCCTGATGCGCAGAATGAGTTCAGAACATGTTCTCCAAGCAATTTCCAAAATCTCCAGCAGCAACTTGTTCTAATTGCATACCTGTTCTAGTAGCAAATTCACGTTTCCCATTTCACCTAGAGCTACCAATTTCAATACTATTAATAGCAGTTTGAATCTTTTCTTTCTTACAACAGTTGCTTATGCGTTTGTAGGTAATTATCATTTCTTCTCCTCAATCTTCTTTTCTTTTTTCTCCATTTATTTTTTTAAATAACTCCAGATTTTACTGCATTCTTCTGAATACTACCACTACACACCTCCTTAAGCTGATGAGCCTGAAAATGAATGTGTCAGTTTGGGAACTAACCAATGCAAAATAAACTAAATGCTGAATACATTAAAATTTTCAGTGCCTTGCATAAGAACGGCAGGATATGAACTGGTCCTCCTGAACTGCTTCTAGGTACCTAAGCTCCCTGTAGAGCCAAGGGAGAAGCAAACAAACAAGTTGCTGTCTGCTGGCCTTCAGAGGTGCCCGAATTAATCACACTGAGTTAGGCCTGAAATAATTGAATTTACTTGTCCTGACGCTAAGTAACATGTGTTATGGTATCACATGGACATCACACAGTGCATCGCCCTCCAGTTCATCTTGGCTGATGTTTCCTTCTTTTTCTTTTTTTTTAATCACACCCTTCTCAGTAGCATACTGATCTGGTGAATATTTCCCCTTGCCTTTAGTGAACATTTTATCTTCCTTTCCTTAAGCAGACTACCTTACCTTGTTTTTCATAAGTAGCATGCATTCAGCTTTCAAGTAGTCCTTTCTAGTCTATCAAGGTAACGTTGTACTTAAACGTTGTACCGTTCATTTTATATATGTAAATAAAACAAGCCTAACACAATTCTTTGCCACTTCAAGCAACCAGAACGGAATGATTCAGGCCCACAATATTAAAATTTCTCTGCTGTATCCAGCCATGTGTGGGTGCAGTGTAGCATGGCCTGTAATGAAAGGGTGCTCAAGAAGAGCCCCTGGCCCCTATTCTTAACACCCGTGTAATGCCCGGGCTGTGTTAAGGAAGAAGCTGGCACAGAGCTACCCACACAGACCAAGGACATGCCAAGGAGTGCAAGAGCACAGATCATCACATCCCAGAGCTGGAAAGGATTCTATTTAATTTATTTGGAGCAGTGTAGCCATATAGGACATAAAACATATTGCAAGCATAAAACATGTAACGCTTGCTCTCAAGTAGAGCAGGAAAAAAAAGAAGTTATTGCTGTGTTTAATTTGTGAGCAGGAATTTTTAGATCTCACTTCCTCTCTATACCCACAGCTACGTGCAGCTACATTAAATTGACATCTAAATGCCAATCTAGGAATAGATAGATGTCAAATTAAAGCATAACAGATAACTAAAAAAGTCTAAAAGTGACAGAATTTGACTCTTGACAAGAAGAATTCACAGTATCAGCATCTATAAATTCCTTATGAATAAAGAAAGGCTGTACTGAAGCAGTTTCATAATGAATCCTTTTCCAGTACTAAATGCAGCTATGATGCTGGAGGTGAAAAGTCAGAGGCCTTGGGTCATTTGCTTATATACGAGTTTCATGCCCCTAACTTCTCCAGTGAAATCTGCTCCCACTCTTTATCTAGCCTGAATCCATTTTTTTTACTAATCCATATTACTCCTTATTTGTGAGGCATTTTCACAGGTAGATAACATGAAACACATGTGCATGCATGCAAGAAAAGGAGATTTACTCTTGCAACTCATATGTTCATACAATTTTCAGGCAGAATTTAGGAAGCAAGTTCTGAAGATTTGTTTCACCATGTCCACAATATTTTCTTACACCAATAAGGAATGTTATCCTACCAAAGATAATGGTTTGGATTTTCAGTGAATCCACATTGCTCGGTATTCATCGTATACAGTCCTTCCAACATTTTAGTAGGCATTGAAGTTAAATTTTGGATTAAAATTGCCTGCATCCCCGAGTTCCTTTGGTACAGGAAAGTACCAAAAGCATCATTTTTCTTTCTTCTGCATTCACTGTATGGTGTTCCTGAAACAAATTAAACATATTGACAGCTGCCTCCCAGCAGCAGTGATCTGACTGCTAGCATGCCACTGAATTCTCAGAAGCCAGTGATTATACACTTGCCAGATACAGAGCAACACTGGTCTCAATAGTGCACTTGTCTAAACAGGGATAGATAAATGCAACTCCTTCTCTTAGTGGCTGTTTGTTGCATTCTTTAAATGGCTTCCTCTATTTTTCCTCCTTTGATCAAGAAACAGAAAAAAAGGAAGCAAAGCTCCTGAAAGCAGGCAAAATGAAACCAAAAATTCAGAGTTACCAGGTGATGCAGAAGAGCTAGAAAAAAGAATCTTGTTTCTACTGGGCTGACCAAGGAGTTTCTCAGTTAGAGACCAGCTGCGAGGAAAAGACCCTTGTGCACAGAGACCAAGATCAGTCACACCTCTGAGCCTCCAGCTCCTCACTGTCTCACTGCGGAGGTTTGTAATGTAAAATTACTACTTACTTACAATGAATAAAACTTACCTATCAGAAAAAAAGAAATCCATGCCTTTCAAACTTAAACATCTCATTGTTTTCAGACAAAATGCATGTCTGTAAGTGACTAAAATGCTTATGACATAAAATGCTTATAAGGTAAGAAACATTCTGGAATTTTAAACTAGCCTCAGTAATCCCAAAAAAAGAGTGCTAAAGTTGCAAGCAATGTTTCTGCCCTTTCTTTAATATTCCACTGGTTGGCATCCAGAAGATGTTATTTCATTTTTAAAGCATTTTTTCCAGAAACAGGATACTCAAGGTAGACATCCTCATTTTCAAAATTATCATGAATGAATAAATATAGCACTTGTTTTAGATAATTCCGAATAAGCCTTCTATGGAGTCCAGCGAGAACTAGGAAATATAGCTATGAAATTGCAAAAAATTAAGTGATTTTTTTTTTTTTAAAAAAGTTAAAATAAAATTTTAATATGTAAGTTATTGAAATTTAACTTTTCGGTTATTTTCTTTCACTAGAGTTGCAAAGAGGAAACAGAGTCTTCCTGGACTAAAGCTGCTACATATATCTAATGACAGTGCATTTTTTTCCATCAGTGTATTGAATAATACTCAAGTGAAGAATGCTATGAGTTCTCTTTAAGATCACAGTTACACAAAGAGATTCAAGCAAAAGTATTTAAATATAGCAGCTAGCATTTCTGACTTAAAATTTTAAGAATTCTTCTTCATCTTCAAAAATAAACCAAAAATACTTGTTTTTTATTGCACTACAGATAAAGTATCTTCGCATTTTTTATATGTTGCTTTCTAGTTTTACTTTCTGAATTATCAATTTCCTATCATTGCAATAATATACTGCAAAAGGTATTCATCTCTTTGAGAGATAGCTGCGAGAGGAATACTTTCAAATGAAGAACACAAACCAGTTATGAACGTGAGATAAAAATACTTTTAAGTTATGTAATAATCATTCAACAGTGAATCATCATGAATGGCTTATTCAAGATCATACCCTATCTACAATAACGTGTAAAAATACATCATGGTCTTACTCTACACTTATTATATCTTATTTGCTATTACCTGTTGGAAGTTTTCTTTCATTTTTTAGCTTAATTTACCTAATAGGGATAAAGTATCTGAACTGACAGATGTAAAGCAGGAATGAACCTTTCTTTCTCTTCACACTTTGGGTGGAGGTATTTCATAAAAACGTGAATGTTCAATCAGATTTTGTAGAAAAGGACAGCTACCCAATTAGGTTTCTTAGCATCAGATTCTGTCTTCACGTTTGCTGAGCAGTTTTGTATGTTCAAAGACATTCTTATTTGTACAGAAATGAGACCTGGACCCTGTCAGAAATACAAATGCCTGAATGTAAGCTAGAGCTTCATTGTCTAACAGGACACGCAGGATACTCAGCTTTGCAGCAGAACAGATTTAAATTTGAAGAATGTTATTTTAAGATTATTTGTAAGCACAAAAATTCTACTAGTCACAAACGCATAACTTGCTTCTGAGGAAAAAGTCTTTTACTCTGCACGGATCACTTGTTTATTCATATCAGTAAACATTACATTTCAGTTGCGACAGTTTTAAATCCAGTATTAAACTATTTTCTTGCTTCAAATCCCAAGAATTCTAAGATGCACTTACACTTATTGCTAATTTGTTTGCTTTTGTTTATGTGCATTTTACCTTAACCATGTGTGAAAATCAGATTGAGTTTAAAATGCTTGATGAGAGGACCAGCTCAGTTTTATCCAATTTGTTTCAGAAATCAGATTAGTTAGTTTTATAAGCAAAAATATAGACAGGCCTTACTTTTAAAAACAAATCAAAAACCCTTTTATAAATAACTGCTACTTATGTTTATATGAATGTGAGACTACAATGTCTGCCACAGTTGTGACAGACATGCCAATAATTTCCAGGAATTACATGTAATTTACCAAAAAAGACTTTTTTTTTCACAATATTAAATGTAAAAAAATGTTTTTCTTAAAAAATTTTCCCCAAACAATGAGGATTCTAGCTCAGAGTTTTCACAGATTTGTATCAAATATAAGCTGAAAATATACAGTGCTATGTATCCTGCCATACAGAAATACAGTTAATAATCCTAATTACATTAAAATCCCCCCCAAAAAAGAAAAGCTTTATATGTACTTTTTTTTTTTTTTTTTTTTTTAAATCCCTTGAAAAACAAAGGAATTTGAGACATGACTCATGAAGTGGATGTAGGCATGTCAACTCGGACAGTTTCTGAAGATTTTGTAGCACCACAACTTCAGGCTGCACCTGTATTGTCAATGTTGTGGCAGGGCCCTGGTGCTCTGACCACAGCCCAGTCTCCCTAGTCGCACAGCGACCTTAATCCTACCACAACTCCATGGGAGCAAGCCCATGGATACCCAGGCAAAGAAACTGGCACAAGAGGGAATCAAGCCTGTGTTTTGAACTCTCTGTCTGACTCAGACAAGGCTTATTCTAGCCACTAGGTTTTGCAAACCCAAATCCAGATCCAAGTACATCTGTCAAAGGTCATATAGATACTTAGCATCCAAGTCACATAAAACAGCCAAGAAAAGGGATTATTTTTCCTTTCAACTTTACCTTGCTTAGGCTACTTACTCTTTGAGGAAGGGACTCATGTCTTTATTCTCTATTTACACCATGACTAACATAGTAAAATCCTGATTCATACATAAAACATGTCGATAGTGTCAGCAATAATCACCACGATGATACAGTTTCATCAGTGAAGATGTAGCTACATGCTAACCTGTCTGCATGTAGAAGCTGCAGCAGAGCTTCAGAATACAACTGCTATTCCTCCTTAGCCCTTTGCAGATACTGTGAGTTTGTGCAGAAAACTGCCTTTTGTAGTTTGTTTTAACCTACATCCAAGGGAGATTAGACTATGCCAGAGTCATTCTTAGAGAAAAATAAACATTTCTGCATGGAAAATTAAGATATGATGGCATTGTCTGGCTGTTTTCATGTATAAACTTCCTAGCTCTTGCTAGGAAGAAAATACACTAGTATCAGTGCATAACTTTTAGGAAAGCTCAAAAATACTAGAAAAAGAAATGCACTTCTGGAAAGGTCCATAGTTGCAGGAAAAAAAAAATCATAAATAATAAAAAGAAGATTTTTAAAGATAGGCCTTATCATCAGTTGTAGACTGATACAGTCCCAAGACAGTTTTAATGGTGCTCTTCCCCACTATTATCACCAAGGATCTGGTCCTAATATTAGAAACAAACAACGATCACACTGATCAGATATTCACCGTGAAAACTATTACCTTTCAGAATGCAGAGCCACAAAATTTGAATCTTGGATTATAGTTTTTGGTCACTATGGAAAAAAATACTTATGAAAATAGTGGCTAAAACAAAATCCACTGAGTGACAACTGTCTAGAATCTATTTAAAAAAAAAATACAAAATGTTCAAAAGCTACTTTCACACCAGTGTTATTCCACATACTTTCTCAGGCAAGTACAGAATCCCTTTTATATTTTGTGAACATTCACATCATCACAAAAATCAATTTCTTAACTGTTTGCAAAAAGTCAATGTCCAAATCACATGGATGAATAAGAAGAAAAAGAGTGTAAAATATGCAGCTATAAGAATATGGAAGTTAAAAGAATTCTGGAGTCACTCTGTGAGAAAATTATTTTCAAAAATACTACGATTTATCGACCCTATGACAACTGTATAACTTGTATTCATAATAAATACTTTTAACATACATTAGACAAACATATTCATAAAAATATATAATTAGAATACAAAGATCTCAGAATAATATACAGAATATGTATATTCATTTGGAAACTGGCCCAAAGGTTTATGTATGGCCAAAATTTGATTGTGGAATGTAAACCCTTTCAGTTTTGAGGATTTGTATCTTCTTCCATATCATCATATCTCATGATGTACTTGGAGATGTTTTTGTCCACAGAATGACTTGATCTTTAAACAAATAAAGAGAACTTGATCTCCATTATTAAGATATGGTTTCAATCATCTCCTATAACCATGCATTTGATAGATTAACATATTATTTTTTCAAATGCATATCATCTTATCAAATTGATAATAAATTATTAGTTCCTAAGCTGGTTGCCCTTCAACTGTTTTGTTACCTTGCTGGTCTCTCTCATTATTGAAAAACGCAATGCAAGTGCTAGCTTACCTGCTCTACTTTGATTCACTCTTCTGTTTACTTTATGTCCCTATTACAGTTTCTCTAAATTAATTAGCACTAAGCTTTTGACGAGTCTTTGCAGAGAAATATTTTCAGTACTTCTGTTGTTATGTTATATGTTTCTAAAAAAAAAAAAACAATAGTCTGCCCAGAGCGACATAGTGGTACCATTTGTGTAATGATTTTATAACAGTATTTTTAATATATTCCTTTCCTTTTTACTACTTTTACTATTTCATTTTCTGTTTACAAACTAGGTGCATTGGGGGGCACTTTTTCGGGATTTATTCCAATCATTTTTCCCCTCATAAACACAGGAATTCTTCCAAATTGTCATGCTAATACGCATTACCTTGCCATTTTAGCTCTCCTAAAGTTCACCACTGAACAAGCCCTTGGGATCACGGTCCAGGGCTCACTAAATAGACATAAACTTGAGCAGAAACATTCACACTGCTCCGCAAAATCTCCCTATAAAGCTACCAGTCTCCTCCATCACTGCTGCACCAACAGCACTGTTTGAGGTAGGCAGTTCTCCCAGCCATGTCACTGTGTTGACACTGTTCAGTGGGGTCAGAACCTACCTGGGTTTTGAGTAGCACTCTGCGCCTCATTGCAAAAGGTGGACTTATCTTATAGACTATCATAGCTTTGCCTGAGCTCATTTTATGCCATCTGCAAATGCCACCCCTTTGTTTTCATTTCCTTTTCCAGATAATGTTCTAAGCTCTACTGCTCTGCACACAGACTCTCAAGGAGCACTGCTTCTTCTAAAATGCTACATTTATCCTTGTGATTCTGTTCCATCTTGGACGCTGAGAAGCGGGTAAAGCTTTACCCTGTGACAACACCTGCTTATATAAGTTGCTTCAAAGGCTTTTTTGACAGTACAAATACACGGTATTGATTAATTCTCACCCACTCCATCAGAATTCTAATAGACTAAAGATCTATCTGTTCAGTTTTTCAAGTACAGATGCCACCTAGCATCTGTGTGTTCCTAAACCCTTTTAGTGATAGTTTTGAGCCTTGTGCTGAAGTCTCTGACCAGTCTATAAAAGTACCTTTTCCGTGATAAACACAATTTCTGACATTCTTTCGTCACTAGCTTTTCTACAAAAATCGAAATATTACAGAAGCACATAGTCCCTCGGCTTAACGCTAGTTGCTTCAGCCAGTTATGCGAGAACATCCTCTTCTTTGACTTAGTCTCTCATGTTTATAAAAGGTCACCTGGGATGAGTATCTTCCTATAGATCTTTCTTTCCCTCACTCTCTCATCCCTCTCCTTGGTAAAAACCAATGCACAGAAATTACTTAGCCTTTGTACGATGTCCTTGGTCTCACTAATTGCAACTCAGGAGACCAGACCCACCAATTCTCTCCTGGGTTTGCCACATCTGGTATCTTTAAAAGCTGTTTTAAGATATTTTATTCCTGTGCCTTTGATTATTCATTCTGGGAAGTTCGTCTTATCTCTCCTCATTTCCATTCTGAAGTTTACTTGCTAGATCCTATGCCCTTTTCTGATAGTTGTACTTCAAAATCTTTCTCTCTCTTTAATAAAGAACTATTAAGTACAAATAGCTTTTGCATTCTGCAGTATTCTTTCCTACTCTTTTCTTCATAAAGCAGTTTTCATACATGTTGCATTTTTAAGCAACATTTCCACTAAATATTAAGGTTGAGCTTCATATTTTTTGAATCACTTATAAAAACATTTGTTCTATCGACATACTATTTTTGCTGAGATTTTTTTTGCTAAAATGTTAAATTTAACTTCAATACAGCAGTTCAGCTGAAGTCCCTGAATCCACTTCTTACTTATTTCTCTTGCTCTATTCACTGAATGTTTTATTAATAGGGAATTATTTACTCATTGTGACAAATATTGTATTGCTTTTCTTTTCCTTGTTCCCATTACTTACTACTCAATTATAACCTGACATTTTACTAAAGAAAACATTAAGTAGGAGAAAAGAGAAGAAACATTACCGTTGCCTGTACGGTAGTTTTAACTTTGAAGTCCAAAGAAATAAAATGAAACTAAATCTGGATTCTCAAGTGCGGATTATGTAATACAACTCATTGATATTACTTTTTAGAAAATATTTTACCTCAAAGATTTTATGCTCTTTGACCAGAAAGATACAAAATATGGACCGATGTGGAAGGTTTTCAACAAAAAAAATCTGAATAAAATTTAAGACCCCTTAAACTATAAATAAAACAAATACATGTTTCTTTGCTATTTGAAATAAAATTGACAGACAGAACTACTAGAATGACAGTCTAGACAGAAATCATCATCACTGTAATGTACAACCTGCATCAGAGCACTCCGACTAGACCACTAACACTTCAAAACTCAAAATGAATTTATAAAGATGAAATTAGCTCTGCTAGATTATGAGCTAGTAGCAAAAATATTTTTAGGGATGAATGATAGGAAATGAGTTAAGGAAAAATAGATCCATCAGCAATTAAGACTTAGTAAACCACAATTTCACCTTAGCCTTTTGATCCACATCTTAGAGCCTACACAGAGTAGGGCTGTTTAATTTTTTTTTTTTTTTTTTTTTTATGGTTCCACATCTCCACAAGTGCTGTGAAAATTTACAAGCTTTCAGTAAATCAAATTTAGAGACTGGTAAGCCCTCTGAGGATTGCAATTCCTGGACAGAGCCAGTTAAGAGATAACTGAAAAGGGTCAGTGCTGAAAACTATCTTTTGTAACTTAAGTGAAAAACCACCTTTCTTAACAACACTTTGGAAAATAAAAACATGTATCACTGAAAGCAATTTATTTCTTTTCCTTATCTTCTGTCCTAAGGGACTACTGTTGCTTTAGAAAGGGTCAGTATTACAATGTTAATGTCCTTGGATTTTTTGGATGAGATAGGCATCATAAACTCTTGAAGTCAATGAGATTAAAGTCTCTCAGAAAATATAGAAGGCTAATAAATAAAAAAATATATTAGCTTGAAGTATTATTTAGGGGTTCTACATCTGCCTCAGAATCTAAAATGAATTATGAAGGTTTCTGAGATCAGTCACACTCTTTCCTGCCACCCAGCCACAATCAAAAGGTGACTCAAGCAAGAGGTGAGATTTTAGGACAAGACAGAAGGCACTGAATAGCACTGAGAAAAGCCAATATTGTGCCAGCAGAAAGATGATCAGTTGAAAAAACTTCATAAAGAAGTTTCTAGGACAGTTGAAAGAAAAAAAAAATCTTGACTTAATTTTACTCTTGAAATTGTTGGTCTATGTTTACACTGTCTATCCAAACAAACTTTGAAACTAATTCAGCCTCAGAAAATCTTCCCCATTTCATACTACCAGTGGATACTACTTTTCTGACAACCACATCACACGAAAAAGACTCAAGGTCTTGTCTTTCTACAAGAGCACTGCACAATGCCTTCTTCACTGGAGCCAGAATCTGAGGGAAGCCATTTTCCCCTCGCTTCTAAAATAGCATCTGCATTGTTCCTGCCATGAATAGTAGAGAGCTAACTTCTATTTCCACAAAGGGAACACTTTCATACAGCCTTTTCAATAGTACTTACTCAAATATGGTGCTTTGTAAGGCGCTCGTGTATTAGACAGCAGTCCATCCAACTCCTTTCTCTCCAGAGTGTTATGAAGGGCCTTCTCTTTGCCAAAGGTGGAGAAGGACCTTTCTGCCCCAGGCTGGGCTTCTGGTGTTTCAAACACTTCAGTGTCTGGAACAGAGTCCATGCCAGGTACGTGCAGATTGCTGCGGTAATCTGCAGCTTGGCGTCCATCGGATGGAACAAAGGAAGGCATCCAGCACCGATCCGAGTGGCCCAGTGCTTTACATTCCTCCGTGCAATTGGAGAAGAGATCCATGCCTGCAAGCAGAAGAGAAAAAGAAACTACATATATAAGCTTCAGCATCATGAACGGCTGCTGACATACAAAAGATCGTGCCGAGAGAAACGGGAAGTAGGAAGAGAAATCCAGTGACAACTTCTTCCACTACCTTCTCCTCAATGAAAGATCTTATTGTCCAGGCTTCATAATTCGGGGAACCATCTAATAAGCACACACAAATGCCTGAATGTCACACAATTCAGAGGAAAAAAAAAAAAAAAAGGTATTGATTCTATCACACAAAATCTCTTGCAGAGCTTACAGTTTAGAACTCATTCAAATAAAGATTGATTCAACTTGTAGATGATGGCTTAAGTTCAGCCCTTGAAAATAATTGTTTGAGATCATGAAGAGATTACATTTTATATATATCTCTGACCAACGGAATGAAATGCCCTGATGGAGAAAATGCAGATTTCACTTACGAAACATTAGTGATTCCTATAAAGGAACTATCTGTGTGTCCACTATTACACAGAGCCTACATTAAAAGCAGGTCTTACAAACCATAAACACAGCTTTTAAGTGATAAATTAATGGTTTCATCACTCTTTCACAGATAGTTTTCATCGCTGTCACAGCAGTCCTTACTATCATCAGACGACTCATATAAAATCCTACAGAGAATTATTGTAATGACTGCTACAAAGGTAGGTGTATCCCAGTGTAAGATAGCTGTGGATACTACTGACAAAATTGTTAATGCTTCCCCTATATCTTCAGACATTTGTCCCTGCCAACACAAAACCGTTTGCTTACAAATCCCTTAATGCTGTTAAGATTCCAAATGACAAGCAATACTTGCACTGATGACCTGCAGCTCGGTGTTCCAACAGACTATTTCTTCACTATGATTCACCAAGTTGTTCATTAGACTTGCTTTGAGAGAAATGGTGTATGAAATCTTTGGCATAGAGTAAAAGAAATACTAACATCCTCAAGTTGATATTCAACAATGTACAGAAATATCCTTTTCTTGTACTTATGAAAAGAATTGGATGTCTTTGAATAGGTAGATGTCAAAACTGAACTAAATCTTACAACTATTGCATTCACAAGCATAGCATTAGAATTACAAAAAAAAAAAAAAATGCCACAACTTGCAAAAGAAATGGAAAAAAATCAACATCCGTAATAAAATTCATATAATGGAGCTCATTCAGCAGCCAGCTCTGTAAAGAACTTGATTAGCTTGATCTCCAGTGTGAGGATTACTATTAAGAATTCTATCACTGCTCTGAATTGTAATTTGATTTATGTTAGTAATATTTATGGGCCCATCTCACACTACAGAAAACAATCTCTTCAGCAGGCAGGAAATCGGAAATCTCTGAGTTATCAACAAGTGCTTAGGAACTGAAAGCAGTCACTTAGGCAAACAGCAAAAGAGGAAAAAAATTATCTCAGATTAATCTCACTTTATAATGACTTTTTAATTTTAAATTAAGTAATATACAATGGTAGGTCCAGTTTCGATTATAATCTTGCATTGATACTAGGCATGCAGAAGTGTGGAAATAAATTACTGATCAGTGAACTGTTGAAAAATGCAAACGTGAACTGTAGATATGATGAAGGAATCAGATGAAGAATGACACGCAAGACATAGAAATAGCAGAGTTTTTGAATTCCATGATGGGAGTATCTATCACTAAAAAGAGATCAAATGCTGAAAAGAAAGGTTTACATACAAGCTTCCAAGAAAGAAATGAATATAGAGCAATGCCTATAAAAGTGTGTACATATGCATGTCATATGCATAATACTGTCTGAATAAAAATCTTATACAAATTGCATAAATCAAGCATTTTTGCTATTCGGAAAATTTAAGTGGCAGTTAATACAAAGTTTTTTTTTGCTTTTCAGATTTCATAGCAAAGTTGCATGTAAATAAACAATACCCTAATCTTTAATATGAAAATGATTACAGTAGTATTTCCCTAACAGTGTTTCAATGACCATATTCATTTAACATTTCCAGACTTTAAAAAAAAAGAGCAGAAGACAGACAGAAAAACTTGCAGATAAATATTAAATTGTATTATTTTGTCAGCAGGGAAGAAGAATTAAAGATATTTATGCAAAGATAAGCTCTTTTTTTTTTTTCTTCGTGGATTTTTATTTCCTCTGGAAAATTATCCTCTATTTTACTATTTTGGTTTCATATCAGCTGCGAAACTGCAAAATGTCTCTAACCAAATATTATTTTTTAGCTCCCTTCTGAATTCTGCTTGTCTACTGCAATGCACTGAATAATATTATATAACAGCTTATTATAAAAGAGATGTTACAGACACCATAAATCAGGATTTTGCATAAACAAAGTAACAAAACAGGGATATAAAATGTAAGCTTGTACAACAAACCTTTTCCTCCTTTGAAGAATGGGGGAACTTCTAAAAGAAGATAAAAAAATCCTGAAGAATATCCGCTGCTGGAACACAGAGCTGGCATGTACGCGTCTGCTCAGGATTAGGAGAAAAGAGGGCTGCACTGGATTTTACTCCTACTTGAGTCAATCACAACACTCCCTAAGAGTTTAATGGGTGCAGAATCAAGCCTTTGGCCTTAATATCTTGGCAGAAAAATAAATTCAAATCAGCGCCCTAATTCTGAAATCCATGGGCACTTGCATAGATTTTCACTGACTACGAGATGGCCGCTGGCTGTTCTCCTCCACCTTTTTACTGCGAGTGAGGATATATCATTCTCTACTTTAACTGAAAAAAAATATTTCACGGGAATAAAAGCTATTTTTTCCAAGGAAGGAAGGAAATATCATGGTAAAGGAATCAAGACATCCATGCACAGGACTCTTTCATACACCAAGAATCATATTCTTGATTTATAACAGAAGAAAGGTTCAGCAGTATAACACCTTCATCTCCTCTCCCTCATAAATTTGGTTATATATATGGTCTTTCTGAATTAAACTATCCATCATAATTGCACATCTACATTAAAGAAAAATGCTTTAGATTTTTCATTTAGTTTTCCTATTAGGTCTTGCATGCAGAAAAACTGAGATTTTAAAGGTGACTCTGAATTATGAATTTCAAATGTTCTTCTCGGGTACAAACAAGTAGTGTAGAGTACCGAAATCCAGCATACATATAAAAGCTCATGGCAAGTACAAGTTCAGTAGTCAATTCACTATTAACCCTGCTTCATTCAAGAGTTATTACTAGATAGGCCAGTGGGCAACATGACTTTGTAGATTTTGAACAAGCCCTTGCTCCCCTGCCCCCTCCAACCAAAACTTAGGGAAGGAGTTAAAAATTAAGTTTTGTATCTGTATCTGAATTTCCTGAATGCAGGTGTTTGAACAAGATACTTCACAGTGTTCCACTTCAAAAGCATTTTCCTCATTTCTTTTTCATATTTCAAAAGGATAAATCAGCATTTTCATGTGCATGAATTCTAATTGATTTGAAAGACTACTCAGATCAAAGAGAAAATTAGGACTAAAATAATTTGTATATAATTTACTCTTTATTAATTTAATTATGGGAGGAGAGCCATATGCCAAGCCTTTAGACTAATGAGTGAACATGCTTAGATATATTATTGAATAAATAACACAATAAATAGCGCAAATAGAAGTAAAAGGTTGACAAAGTATTTCCATCATATTGTTACTGAGATTTTTTTTTCCCCACTGTGTGCCATTTTCTTCATAACTTTGGCTTTTCTTCAGACTTTGTATTTGTCATTTCTCCTGTGGCAGCTTTCTAAGGGCTAGATGGGAGACAAGCGTGACTTAGGGAACCAGGACACGTGCACAAAGTTACATTACCAGATCATCCATCCATCTGGCTAGATTACCTATAAGTTACTCATTTCCCTGTGACTCATGTTTTCTGTCTACATCTGAGAGTAATGATTTTAACTTCCTTTGCAGAACACTAACTACTGAAGAAAATGGACTTTACTCCTTCTTACTAAGTAATTGTTGTGCTGCCTTGGATAAAACTGACTTCATCTGCATGAGAACATGAATAAAAACTTAAACAACTTTGACATTCAGCTCTTCCAAATCTTAGCTTCAAAGTCCTTTTTGCACTATTGAAATGTGAACATTATTAAGCATATAGTCCAACGAAAGAAAGGAAAAAACTTAACTACAGTTGAAGCACTGTCCTAGGCCATTTTTACGTTCATTCTTATTTCATCCAAAATAGATTCTTACCCAAGCAATCTTCAAAACACAATTTAGCTATCACTTGGCATCGGCTCAGAAGGAACACCAGTATTCTCTGTCCCTTTACCGCTAAAATCTCTTCTTTTGGCTTTTGAGATTTTTCTTCTCATATGCACTAAAATAGTGTGGCCTTCATCCAGCTCAGTAGTAGTGCATACTCACTGTCTTGATTTTTTTTTATTCAAAAGGTGTTAAGTAATATTTCACCCTGTGCCTTTTTATCAGACCCCTGCAACACCCTCCATAAAGCCCACTGGAGAGAGCAAGTCTCACTTTGGATCTCAACCTTTCACAGAAGCACACTCCAGTATTGCACCAAGTAGGTTATAAAATCGGTTGGCGTGTTTTAAGGTACATACATTACAGTATGTGTATTTATCTTCGCAGGGATGAAACTCATTCCTCAAGTGTATCTGAATGATCATGACAATTCAGGAGAAGAGGTGAAACAAGGATGATATCGCGAAGAACTCTGCACGCTTGGAGAGAGAAGGCAGAGTAACTAGTGACCAACCATATGGAAGAGGTTGATGGCATGAGTCCAAAGCTTGAAGGACAGGTGTCTCATCAAACAGTTTCAACACATAGACATGCAGAGTATTAATTGGCACCCAAGCCAGCAATTTCAGAAGAGAGGCCAAGAATTTAATCAACCATGGGAAATAAAGTAACTTCATGCTTAGAAACGACTTGTACAAAACATGACTGAAATAGTGTGTTAATGATAGGCAGCAGTATTGCATTTGTTTTATAACAACAAAAACAGCTTTTGTCCTCAAAATATTCAGAGAGAGAAAAGCACTAGTAAGTAGAGCACCGCTCTGGGGTCTGAGAAATCCCTTCCTCTTTTTGCCAAAAACTTCTCATATGATCATAGGAATATGTTTTCCAGAAAGTTCAGGTTCTACACCATGAACTGCATAGTTAATCCAGGAAATTTAAGCTCCTGAGCACTTTTGAAATCCCACTATTTGCCATTCTCCACCAAATGCCGATGACAATCCTCTCCTAGTTCACAAACATTAAGGTAGGTAAGTAGGTAGATAATTATGAGCAATTCAAGTGCTACCTTAGTGGGAGCCATACAAATTCCTCACATATAAGTACTCTGCACATTCAAGCGCTTTTCAGGAAACGATTAAATCACTATTAAGAAAGCACATTCTGCAAAAAAGTGGGAACCAGATTCTTATTTTAAAACATAATAATGTGTTTTATGGTAGTTACAACAGCTTAGCTGAGAATTCATCCTGAATAGTTGCACAGGACAAATCTATGACACAATAATCGATTTTCATCCTACGTGCTTTCCTTCCTAACTAATAATTCACCACGACTTTGACAGTCAGTCTGACTAACAATGGACTACTGTAGAATACCTACTTGCATGCCATAGGACTATTCGTTGGTGAAAACAAGAGAAGTCATGCACAGAACTGTGAAAAGATGTTTTGTAAGCAGAACATGCTGCTGATGAAAAACAGCAAGGGGTACGTTTCATTTTACAATGTGAATTGTCTACTAAATGTCCCTGGAAACACATACAGTGCTTTTGAAAACAAATATGCTGCTGCATGGTGTCAGAAGACATCATGGAGAGAGAGAGAAAAAAAAAAAAAAAAAAAAAAAAGTCAGCATTCAGCTATTTTACCAAAGTGTTTTCCTTTAATTTAGATAGAATTGATTATGGAACATCAGAACAACTAAAAACTCAGAGGGCATTCCTTCAGATGGTTCTCTAGCCATTCAAGATCAAATAAGATTTACTCTCATCTTTTCATTAAATTCATTGCCAAACACTAACAAGAATTAGCAAGTACTAGCAAGAATTAAGGTTTTATATCAAAATCCCTTTCTTGCCATCACTGAGGTCAAAAGGTACATGGTTTGCACCAGGACAGCAGGATTCAGCACAAAAATTACCAGAAAAACATGTATTACATGTATCCTAAAAATTAGAGTAGTTTCTTTAGAGACTTCTATTTAATTATCTATTTGAAACTATCATTTAGAAAATTGTTCATGCAAATTATTCTCAAAGCACTCCAACAATACATTAAATTGGAAGACCTGGGTGCTTGAGGTTTCAGTTGAAACTGTTAATTATGAGTAGACTAAATCTAACTGCCAGCTTTCATTAATTCATAAGTAATTTCCATTTGAAATATAGAAGCCCATAAATCACATCAGATTCTTAAATGATTTCAAGTTATTCTAAAAATATGGAATAGATGTTTTTTCCTATTTTAATAAAGCAGAAATAATAAGAATTTACGTGGCTAAGTAATGTCAAGTCTCAGAATAGTTGCAGTGTTGGTATCTGAGATAGACTACTTTCAAAATGGAAAAAAAGAATAAAGAGGAAAAACACAACAACAGCCCTAAATGTTTCTAAAATAAAACAGATTTCAGTTGATGTGCAACTGTATGATTATATTTCCACCACCAGTCAAATCCAGCCCCTTCTGCAGATGTTTATTCTTCTCTGTCCTGTTTGGTTATTATGGTTCATTATGCTGAGGGACTAAACTGATTGAAACGTTCACTGAGATGACTGCTGCAGTAAAATGCGTAAAAGAAAAAAAAATGTAATGCAGGGAGGGCAAGAGGAGAGGGAGCTTTTTATAACTCAGTAGCATTGATTGCCGCATCAGAAACAGTGCAGAAGAACGGGTATGTGTGGTGGGGGTGCCTAAATACACGGCTTTTTAAGACAACAATAAATCATACGCCATATATAGGCCAAAAATGAAAGAGGCTCTGTGTTCAGATGTAAACTTCTGGCAAGACCTGGTTTGTTGTCAGGTTCCCAGACACAAAATAGACACTCTGTTCACTTAGCATGAAGCCCTGCAAGAAGCAGGGAGCTCCGGAGACTCTTGGCTCTTCTCAAGTCGCATTAGGTCTGCATATTAATGACTTGCAGCAACATAAAGGGGCCCTGTAGTGGTCTCCTTTTCCCCTCTGCCTGGGTTTCCCATCGTTAAGGGGACAGTGGCTACAGTAGCAAGAAAATAAAGGAGGTTAACGGAGCAAGAAGGTGAAATGGCTCTGGTGTTACATTACTGAACTCCTGCCCTGATATCCTTTAGCATGAGATCAGGAAATGAAATGATGTAGGACTGGAGAAATTCAGGCACCACTTTGTAAAATATAGCAAACCCCTCTGCATGACAGAGCACAGAAAGAACAAGGGGCAAGAAATCACTGTACTAAACCAAGACATACTAAACCTTCAGAGAGTGTGGTAGGGAAGAACACAAAGCATTTCTGGCTAGAATGCCCTGAGAAGGAACAATAAGGCACAGACTCTAAATATATGTCCTTTTCAAATGAAAACTAGCAAGCTGCACACCTAGGAATAACACCAGAAGTGATGCACTTCTATATAATTCAAATCATGAAAATATCATGATTTTAAAGTAAGGCTTTTAGAACATTTCTTTCCTTTGTTATGACTGAAATTGTATTTAAGAAAACCTTACCCTCATTAACATGGAGATCACTTATATGGTCTCTTAATTTGAATTAAAAAACAGTCTTCAGAAAAATGCTAAGGTATTACACATTCAAAGACTCACAGTGTCTCCACTGATGCTCAGCAAAAATCTTCACAGTCTGGCTGACATTCAACCACTGGGCTCTTTCTTTCCCTTGGGAACTCCCCCTTCACTTCACGCTGCCACAACAGCCAAAGTCCCTACTGAACAAAGTTACCTAATGCTTTGAAACCCTGCAGGTCTGCTACTGGGAAAAAAAAAAAAAAACAAAAACAAAAACAAACAAACAAACAAACCACTGCTGTAAAATATACCAGGAGCTCTGTTTTATGATGCAGAAAGTTTCAATATAGTCAATAATGCAGAATAATAAAAAAGGCCCCATCAACACACAAACAAACAAAAAAAAAAACAATAAAATAAACTCATAATCTTCATCCCTTGAAAAGGGTCCAGAATCATCTTGCATAGGCTACTGCAGCAGTAAGTAGACCCCAAACCAACCCTCCATAGCACATGCTCATGTTATTTCATGGCACTGTTGTATTCTACCCCCATACAGGACTGCTCTTTCTAGTGCCCTTACTTAAGGATCTGCTATTCCCATTCTTTCATCAGACTTACCAGAGGATTGACCTCGATTAGTGGCATCATGATCACTGTCTCCTTGCTCACTGTCTCCATGACCACTGTCCTTAGAGCTTACTATGTCTGCTTCCTGGAATGCAGAACTAGACAGAGAAACATCTTTACATTAGAATAAACATGGAAGAGGAACTCATAAAACATTCTTCTGCCATCACATGGCCAACCACGGTGCTGCATTCATCCACTCTCGTGTGCTGCACTGCTCCTGCAGAGCCACACTGGCCATCACAAACAAAACTTGCATTTTCAGACATTAGTAACCCAGCTGAAGCAGGCAGGAGCCGTTATTACTTGGCCTGGATTTCATGTAATTGTTATAAATAATTTGGTAGCACTTACTTAGGCTGGATAGCTAAATTCTCACTTGGAGTTCAATAGCATGCAGAGGCTACAAAAGCATTCTTAGGTATATTAAAGCATGTTTTAGGTTAATACAAAAAGAAATTTTGCTGTCTAGTCAGTCAAGCTTTGAAAAAAGTTCATAAAAATCTAACTCCAATTTATTCAGTTGACTGTTTCATTTAGTATGTCTACATACATTCATTTTCCCATTGCTTTCTTGGCTACTATTTTATGTCTGCAGTAAACGCATTTCTGCATCCCACTCACGCTTGCTAGAGCATACATTAGCAAAACAAGAGTAAGGAGCTCATACCTGTTTACCCGTCGAGGTCTATCAACTAGATAACTGAGCTCGGCACGCTGATGCTTGGTCTGTAAAAAAATAAAATAAAAAACGGAGAGAAAAAAATGAATTCATGATATTTTGTACCCAGTAACTAAAAATATATTAGAGCTCACCAGATTGACTAGAAATAGGAATGCTCAGTTACAACTAGGCCTGCACAGCCTAAACAGTTTAAAACTACTTGAGGGAGAAATATCCAAATAAACAAAATATCTACTCTTATTACACGTGAAAACATCAAGGACTTTTTGAGATTCTGACACTTTTTCTTCCCCTCATAGTGTGTGCTGTCAAACATCACAAGAACACCCAGAAGAGTCAACACAACTATTTCTGGAGTTGCATACTACTGACTCAGAAAAAAACTTGGCATAATTTGGTGTTCAATCTGTTCTTAATTTCAGAGTATAAAATGGGAGAGACAGGATAGTTATTGCAGCCTAAATACACTGAGATAGGCTCTAGCCCTCAAAAAGATAAGAGTTTTACATACAGTTTAAGGAAAGGCCAACATGACAGTGAGATTTTTTGATACTGGTTTGTGAAACTCAAGACTGCTTTGAAAAATACCATTCAAACCACATTGAGCAGGCTGGTAGTACTCAGGTTTCAGCATTCAATGTAAAGAGAGTGTGTTTTTTTCTCATGAGTACTTACGCAGAGAGGAACTGAGAGTATGGGTTAGCTCACACAGCAGGAAATGATTAACAGGGGAGCATTAAGACACGGCATACGCTTTGATGGGGATTCTCTGCACTCAGTAACGCAGTAGAGACAGTTAACGAAGGAGGACACTAAGTCTTGGCATATAATTTCACGGAAATTCCTCCTCGACTTTTTTTTTTTTTTTTTTTTCCTCTGAGAACACAGCTTTGGGTTGTAAAGAGCTGTTTGTTTGAGCACAGTAAAGAAGACACAGTTAATAAAACTCTAATTTGCAAACTGAGGTGCCTGCCAACTGTAGGGATTTTCACAGTCTCATCGAGGGGGGTGGGGAATGCGTGCCTCCCGAAACTTTTTTTTTTTTTCTCCTCTCCACATGCAAAGATTTCAGAGCACAACAAATGAATAAATCAATCACACAGAGCGGAGATTTCGTCCCGGCAGACCCTGTGATCCTTCGCCGCGTCCCTCGGTCGCTGCCAGCGGCTGCCGTTCCCTCAACGCCCGGCGCCGGCGGCCCCCAGGAAGGGGCAGCAGCGTCGCGGGGGCGGGAGGGGGCTCTGCAGGCGGTTAAAAGCCACGCAAAGGAGCCATTTAGAAACAAGCAAATCGATGGCACGGCGGCGGAGCCCGCCTGGGGGCAGCCGCCGGCGGCGCCGCTGTGACAGGAGGGCGCGGGGGCCGCCGGGGCGGGGCGCGTCCGCCTAACGGTCCCCAACGGGCGCCTAACGGTCCCCAACGGGCGCCTAACGGTCCCCAACGGGCGGCGCGCGCCGCGGGGGGAGGCGCGGCCCTTACCTCGCTGGACAGGATGCTGCCGTTGGAGATGATGTCGGGCTGCTGGTCGGCGTAGCCGGTGACGATGGCGCCGCAGGGGTTGTGCTCGGCGTCGGTGCTGCGGGAGGGGCTGCAGGGCTTGAGGAACATGAGGTCGGTCTTGGCGGACTCGGGCGTGAGGCAGACCTGGTAGCAGTAGTTCTGGTTGTGGTGGTGGGAGCCGAAGGTGCCCGCCTCCTCGGCCGGCACCTGCGCCGGGTTGCTGGGCACGTTGGAGCTCTGCACGAGCATGATGTCCGACTTGCTGAGCTTCTTCTTGCGGGCCCGCGCCTGGCGGCTGCAGCACGGACAGCAGCAGCAGCAGCCCAGGCAGCAGTCGCTGGCCAGGCACGTGTAGATGTTGAGCTTCTTCTCCTTCTGGCAGCGCACGGCCAGCACGATCATGGCCAGCAGGAAGATGAAGGAGACGGAGCCCAGGGCGATGATGAGGATGAGCGTGAGGTCGAGCGAGGTCTCGCCGCCGGAGCGGCTGGGCCGGTGCTCGCCGCCGCCGCCGCCTCCGCCGCCCCC
>JAWLRI010000331.1:1929088-1982625 GCA_034781795.1 Crypturellus tataupa
GAGTGTGTGTGTGTGTACAGTGTGCGTGTGTGTGTGTACAGTGTGTGTGTGTACAGTGTGTACAGTGTGCGTGTGTGTGTACAGTGTGTACAGTGTGTGTGTGTGTACAGTGTGCGTGTGTGTGTGTACAGTGTGTGTGTACTGTGTGTGTACAGTGTGCGTGTGTGTGTGTACAGTGTGCGTGTGTGTGTACAGTGTGTGTGTACTGTGTGTACAGTGTGCGTGTGTGTGTACAGTGTGCGTGTGTGTGTACAGTGTGTGTGTGTACAGTGTGTACAGTGTGTGTGTACAGTGTGTACAGTGTGTGTGTACAGTGTGTACAGTGTGCGTGTGTGTGTACAGGCACCGCACGCGCAGCCCCGCGCGCGCCCAGCCCCGCCAACGCCGAGTGACAAACCGCGCTCGGGCGCCGCGCGGACGAGGAAATGATTCATGGATTTCCACGACGGCCTGAGCAAATGGAGGCGACATGAATTATACATCCTAATGTGCACTATATCACTTTCTAATAATACTGTTTCGGGGCCGCTGCTGTACGCCGCTTTCTTCGATAGGGGGTATTGATTAAATAAGAAAGTCCAAGGGCTATGTTTAAACCAGGCGCGTATTTTTTGCAGGCACCAGCTGAGGTTTATGTATTTACTTATTGCTAAAGCAGGGGGCAATCGCCAGACCCCTGACACCGCGGCTCATAGTTTTTCCATCTGTCATCATTTAATTTGGCAGTTGCTTCCTGAAACGAAGACTGATCTTTCATATCGCTGCGTTTTGTTCCACGCGGTGATTTAGAAAAGCAAACAGACGACATCAGGCCCAAGAAAGCCCCTGGGCGGACAGGAGTTGCCCCTTGGTAAGCCAAACCTTCCCTCCCTGCCCCTCAGAGACTTCCCGAGCATCCCAGAGACCACGAGCACCAAAGCGGGAATTTTCTAGCAAGGGCAACAGATGGTAAATAATACTTCTGTGTGGCGAGAACCTTCCTCTCACTTCCATCCCCTGAATGACACTGATTTTCTTAGCACCCCGTGGAGGCCTGGTGCGTTGGACGTCCACACTCTGCCCCAAAATAGTGACATTGACCGTGGATATTCCCAGCTACCTCGAAGGTCCCTAGGGTAAGTTATCGCTCAACAGGCACAAGGGCGAGCAAGTCCTGCGCTTCCGTGAAGCTGGAGGCAGGAACGGGTCCATTTGGGGCGCAGACTTGGTGGTTATTGGTGAGGTGTGAGGAAACACTTTGTTTCTCATGACCCAAATGAAGCGTTTCCATCATTGAGACACAAAAAGAGTCACGGAACTCACAGATGCCCAAACGCTGTGTTTTGGGTCGCATAGTTGTTTTTCTAACCTGGACAAATACAGTTATGGGGGTAGAAAGCTGATACCTGTTATCTAGTGTGTCTGCCAAAATGATCTTCTGGTTCAGTTTTAGGTATCAGTCTTGGTCAGCCCCTTCAGTGTTTGGGTTTTAAAATGTGCTAAGATGCTGGATATGGTCATTCTGCCCTTGCCCCCCTTCTCTCTCCTCCTCTTGGGAAGTCTTAGATTGTCATTACTTGGTTTAATTTTAATTATCTGGGTTTTAAAAACAACAACAACAAAAAAACAAGCCCACCCAGGTCCTGTTCTCAGGGAATTAATACCAGCTCTTAGCGCTGGGGAGATTACCGGAATCACTGACGTGATTAGGACTGTAAGTAGGAAGGGGAAGGCGCCGCCGCTAGGAGAACCCCGCTTTGCTAGCGGGGAGACCCTGCCTGTGTTTCACCCACAGGCCCACGGGCGGAAAATCCCGCTCCAAACGTGGGTCGACACGGAGCAATTTCAGGGATTAACCGAGAGGCCCGGCTGGGGATACTTGCGTCAGAGGGGAAGGATCGCCGCCTCGATGGGCTTCTTCCCGAGCGGCAGCGCGGAGCTGCGACGGCCCCGATACGGCCGCTTCCATACGCCAAGATGGGGTATCGGCTCCGCCGCGGGCGCCTTGCGCCGCCCGGCTCCTGCCCCGGCGCGCGGGCTCGCCAGGATCCCTCGAGCAGCAGCCGGGAGCCCCTCAGAGTGGGGGCCGCGGAGCGCAGTGCGGGGCCGCCGTGCCGCCCTCTCCGGCTTTGCGGCAGGCTCTGCCATAATGTTCTTCTTCCTCTTTTTCTTTTAAATAAGTAACTCCACCCTGTTCTGGTGACTTGCGATTTTAGCCTTTTTAAACTCTTTTTATGTCTGCCTTAAGATTTAGTTTATAAAAGCTCTTTTTTTCCCCCAAGTTTCCAATCACAAGATTTTCTAACAACTTTTTTCTTTTTTTTTTTTAAACTACTTACATCAGAGCGCCCAAGTTCCAAGTCACCCAAAAAAACCCAAACCCCTTAATTCTGCGTGTCTGGCTCATGCTAACCGAAGTACATTGGGTCAGATTCCTATATGCTTGCCACATGCTTTGTAATCTTTAGCTATTCATTAATTAGTGGCAAAGCTGACAAAACAGAACTTGTTTATGGTGGCATTACAGAGGCAGTCTGTACCAGTGTAAGCGCCTGTACACAAGGCCACCAGCCAAAATAAGATACATACGCCTTTTAGATCATCTGTTTACTTGCAGTAAAGAGATTACATCTCTGTACGGCACTTACCTAATACAAGATATTTCTTCACAGAGTGCTCTTAGTAAGGCAAATTATTTGCGCAAGTAAAATTTTCAGAAAGATCTTTAACTCCATGGTTGGAAAACTGGTACTGCAACAGCCCTAGAACTAGCTAGAACATTTGAACATTCACCAAGACAGGCATCATCAAGCCATGATTTTCAGTTTGCATTTTTTTTCCTTTCCTTTTTGTACGATATGGTTCAGGCAGCTGCACCTACCTCTTTGAACTTATTTAAAATACAGTTAACCTCTATCCGAATTTAACAAATGCTGCTAAGGATGAATGATTACTAGTGCAAATGAGGACAAAACTGCAGTGTAAAACTCCAGTTGCTTGAGATGCTGTTAAGCTTCTTATTATGCACTTAAAGCCATAGGTAGATGTAGTTACTCATGATAAAGAAAATTGTTTTGTTGATTTTCTTTTCAACAGCAAGTTCAAGCCTTGAACTAAAGCAAAGCTTATTTTGAGGTTTAACTTGAAAGTAGTAGTTAAAAACATGAAACTTTTATTCTCATAAACACCATATGTTCAGTGTTTAAGCAAACAACAACTAAAAAATATCTGGACTCTTTGCTCAGAAGAATTTGTAGTCTTGGGCATATTTTCAGCATATTTAATCTTCAGCCCAGGTCTACCCTACAAGAATCTCACCATCTAAATTGCAGATAACAATAGCACTAGCTAGGAACAGAAAGATGAGGACAATGGTGTTTGTTAGAACTATATAGTCATTTGGGAACAGAGCACAGATCTGTGTTACTGTAGCTCTTCTAGGCAGAGCTGCTTTCGTTACTAGTAGTTCAGAGAGCATTTTCCTGTTTGAATCTTCCCACAATAAGACCATATTCTCTGATACTTCTTTCTCTCTCCTTCTCTCCGCCCCAAACTTGGATCACCAAGTCGCAGCTTCTCCATAGTGTTACTCATCTCAGTTGGAATACTTGAGCAAGTTCCAGCTGGGAAGCGGCTGAGTTATTTTTGAGGCAATCATCAAGGAAAAATGAAGTATTTTGTCTGTGCTAAAAATCTTTCAACATTCAATGCATAAGTTTTCCCACATCCACATTTTGGAAGGGTGAGTTTAGCAGATGGACGCCTCAGAAGTGCTTTTGTGCTGCTCTCGGGGAGATGTACCACAGCATCAAGTCCCTGGAAAGCATCAGCTTGCTCGCTTTTGGAAACCTGCAGGTTGGTCCTCGAAGAGCCAACCCTCTCCAGCCTGCCCTCTCACAGCTCCTGCGCAGTGACAAGATGACATGACAACAGCTAAACAAGTTGATATGCTCCACACAAATGCTGTGGAGGGGGAACACCATTTTCCACAGAATAATTATTTCCAGGTGCTGAATTGCCCCCGTGGAGCAGCACATCAATTCTAACCTGTGTTACCCATACACTTAACATGCCCACTGCTGGTAGGAAGGCAGGAGAAAAATGTGCACAGAACAAGAGTACAGCAAGAAAGGAAGGTCATGAGCACAAAAAGTAAAGGCAAATGGCTAAAAATGTGTAAGTGTAGCAAAGCATCAAGAGAAAAATACAAAATGCAGTCTATAATAACACAAATAAATAGCTTGCCAGACTTTTCAGCAGCTTCCTAAATTTCTGCAGTTCCGAACAAAAAGCCATCTCCGTGCTCCCTCTTAGGCTTTTATCAGCAGGCTTCACACAGGCCTGTGGAAAAGCTCACCATTGCCGGCTATTACTTAATTAGGCGAAGTAGCAGTAGCCTGAGCTATGGATCTCAGCGGTCCACGCTCTATTCATTATGCAAGCTGGGGCCTGGTGCTGGTACAATTACAGCTTTTCAATTAAGAAATCAAAACAGAAGATGGTCTCAGCAGCGGAGGTGCTCTGCCCGTGCTACAGCAGGCGCAAGGCCGCTCTTAACAGCAGACTCCTGCAGCTAAGATCTTTGGAGAAATCACCGACAAAGTATGAAAGCTGCAGAGTCGGACTTACTAAATGATGATTTCAACAAACACGTTGATGTTATTTCTTCCAACGTGGCTGCACTTTCTGGCCATCCCCTACTAAAAGGTGCTCCTCTGTGCCCCGCAGGTTTGCCTGCGTGTTAACGGGTGTAACGTGTGTCCGCTCCCCTGAGTGAGGAGGGTTTGTAGCAGTATTGCCACCTGTGCTGTGACATGATTGATGAACATGTGCAAGGCACTTGGGCATGATGGGGAGTACGATTCTACCGAAGGTTTACGTGCTGGACATTAAAGAGGCCTGCGGTCACATGCGACTTTCTCATAACAAGCGCACAACAAGCAGCTGAATCACACCTGCTTGCTTTAATACTGGTGTTTTCTCATTTTGCAGGCTTTACTATGCAAATCCTTTTGAAGTAACACATGCATATACAATCATACATTGTATGTATGTAATTACATGAACCTTGATGTTGGACTTGAAAAGGAATGACAGCCCTGCAATACGTGCGTGGGGGGGATGCAGATGCCTTCGAGTCTGGCGGGAGCCACGGCCATGGCCTAGACCGAATTGCTGCTGCCTCTCATGAGAAACAAGGTCTTCCCACCCAAAGCAGCTCCAAGCCCAGGGCAGTGTGCTGCCACTGGGTGATTATTGGAGATTTCCCTGTAACAGACAAGGCGCAACTAGGAAGGAAGGAACAGCCTTTGTGGAGTCACCAAAATGCCAGTTCAGAAACGCTATTCTTATTGTAGGCGAAGTTGGGAAGACCAAAAAATAAATTTACTCTTTGATTTAGCAAAGTAACAATAGGCTTATGAGGTAATATTCCAGAATACTGATTGAAAATCCTGGACCAGAAAATTTCGAAATGAGACCCAGCTAGAAATATCTGCTTCAGGCATCGTAGCAGCAGAACTTTGGGAGCTTTATTACAGCAACTTAGTATGGTTTGGTAATACAAAAGAAATCCAGTACTAGAGCTTCAGTGCTACATCAAAAATGCTGTTTTGGTTGTAGCCAAAATATGGTCTGATATAAACACATTTGACTTGTTCCAACATTTTCATAATTTATAAGTTAATCTTGTAATGGCAAGGTTTAGTATTTTTACATATCAATATAACCAGATGCCGGTATTACCTGTCTTGACTTGGAAGTAAATGTTCAATATTGCTTGATCTGTTTAATTTTTGGAAATTAAACTGATTTTTACTTGGGAGAATGAGATTGTGCTTACAAAGAGAGCTTCATTTGACCTGCAAATTTGTGTTTGTCAGCCAGTGGACATCAATTCTTTAACCTTTTTTTCTATCTTTCACAAAAGGTAGGAACTTTCTCTGACCAGAAATGCGCTGCATATACTAGAAGTCTTGCCTGAAATAAGGAATACTTGCTGTCCAACTTGTCTGTTTTACTTAAAATGTCTTGGTATCATATACCTTATTTTTATCATTTGATGCTATATTCATTGTTCTGCCTCTCCCTGTAATATCTATATCTATATCTATATCTATATCTATATCTATATCTATATCTATATATGTGCACACACGAATATGCATACAAATGGAAGTACATAACAGAAGTCTGACCCTGCATTTACTGAACACCTGAAATTCTGAGGAAAAGTCAATAGGTAGGTAGGTAGGTTCTGAAACACAGAAAAAAACAGCATCAGCATGCTCAAACCAGCAATATGCAGAGCACATTTTGAAGGCAAAAAGTTGTCCCACACCAGGGAATTTGAGAAATAAATTTTGGTTCAAAATCAGACTGCTGGCTGGAACACTAATCAGTTTCCCTCTGGATGGTGATACATCTTAGAATAAGGAACCATGCTCCGACGTCACATTTTATTTTCCTTTTGCTTCCTCAGCCCAAATGAATTGGATTACATTGCGGAGCAAATTGCTGGAAGTTTCCATTTTTAAAATTGCAGAAAACAACTACATAGAAAGAAACTATGCTTTTTCATCTTTTTCATTTTTTTTAATGGAAGTTATAGGCAAAATTGCTTTCTTACAAATTTAAACTGAGTTGTTAGAAACTATTATTCTTACAGAATTGCTATGGACCAGAACCAGAGTTGTTTGGGTGAATGACAAGTTTTCCAGTGATTTCCCTGTTCTTTTGATCAGGCCCTTGGGAAATGCTGGGCCTAATGGGACTTTTGTGTGTGTGGTGTTGGCAGCGTATGCAGTTTGCTTTTGTGGTTAAATGAGAAGAATATGGAGATTTACCGACCCATGGTCTGGAAGCATTGTTTTACTTCCATTGTCATTCCCTTCCCTTTCCAGCTGTTTTTGTATATAAAAAGTTCAAGTAAATCCCCTTTAAAAAGTCTGCCTTTGTATTAAGCTACTTAAAGTTTAACATCTCTGTATCAGGAGCTTTCATGAAAGAAGATTTGTCCAGGCATATCCTGTAATAAACATCTGGAAATTGCAGGGCTAAGCTAATGGTGACTGTATAGGAAGAACACGGTTTAACTGACTGGCTTTACTTGAGGATTAATTTCCTCCCTTGTTACTGTTTTTTTTTTCTTTCTTTTTTTTTTTTTTTTAATCTAATCTTCTTAATACACTTATTTATTTTGTCATCTCAACGTTTATGGCCTATCATGGCTAAATGGTCTTAAGTAACCTTCTGTTTCATAGGTATTATAAAATGCATCATCCTGGATTTTTACGCTGAAAGCTGTATGAAAGCAGATTACATCTCTGCATGGTATTCACCGATTAAGTGTTTGAAGAGCAAAGTTGCTGATCTTTAAGGACAACTTCCTTTAGTGCAAAACATATAGGAAAATGAGGATTCCTACATGAGTCAAAAGCTGCTGCCGAGGTAATAGGCATCATTAATGTGTGGGCCAGAAGCTTAATTAAGATGAAGCAAAATGGAAAATCATAGAGCTTTATCCTATCTGATATAAGGCAGAAGTGAAAGCTCTTAAACTCTTTTTGAGGAGCTGGGAAATTCAAGGTTTTTATGAAAAAGAAGACAAAAGACAGTAGTTTCAGTTTTCATAATGGAGATGAGGAGGAGCTACAGAACATCACAAGAAGGATAATTAAAACTTACTTATTTTCAAAAATTCCCAAGGGAAGATTAGGTAAGAAAAATCCTAACAAATAGGAACATGAAGTTGTAATCCTACCGCTATGCTTATAGCCCTGTGAACGGCCCGGCAGAGACAAGTCCTTAAACGTGTATATGATGACGCCGAGGGGTAACGAGCTGCAGGGACAGAGACACAGTCAAAGTTCCCAGATGAAAGCAGAAGGTTTTAGAAAACAATTTAAAGCCTTTGACTTAATCAGTAGTTCTTGGAGAATTATTACCCCACTGACAGCCCAAGAGCAGATTAATTGAGGACACGCAGAAATAAAGTTATCATCATCCCAAATTTAGCTGCACTTACTCAAAATACAGCTTGCCTCTCACCGTGAAGTAGGGCTAGGTCAGTAGGGGTGGAACTGGGTAAAATGAGTCAACCCTTGAACAGAGACATGAAGCGAGGTGTAATCTATTTGATGTGAAACGGGGAAAACTGCATTTCCACGTGTCCCTGGTGCCTGCCAGGCCAACGCGGAAAGGAGGGTTTACCAGGAGCGTCGCAAGGAAGGTAGAGGCAGACCGAGGGGACCCAGGGAGAGCGGGTTCCTTTCAGGACCCAGTCATCTCTCAATAACTTCCCCTGATGAGTCCCTGCAGGCCTCACACCCAGAGGAAGGTCTTAATTACTTTGAAGAAGGAGAAAAATAAAGATGCAAATGGGAAGTACATGTGGCCACAGATGCTTGCAGGTGTTCGTTGTCGTTCCTTTTGTTTGTGTTAAAAGTCCCTGGCCCTGTTTGATTTCTGAAGGAGGAAAAAAATTTGCTTGTGAGCTATTTGAAAGTAAATTTGCTCTCATTTATGTGGGAAGATAAACCGTGATAGCTATGAAACTATTTCATTTTAATTGTGTATTTTAAGAGATGTTTTGCATTCAAGGGCCATCTAGATTGTTAGTCCTGGAGAATTTATCTTACTGCTCCGCTTATTTCACCTGAGGATCCAGCCTGAAAAAGCAGATTACCAAGCTGCAGGCAGGGTCTCGGGCGTTTCTCAGCTGCGTTATTCCAAGGTGTTGTTTTTCCCGAAGAGGCCTACTTGAAGAGGCCGCGCTTCCCAAGCGCGCGGGCTGCCTCGTGTCTCCAGCTGCTCGTAAATGCCAACCAGCCCCAGCTACGGGGCGGGCGCGTGGTTCGCATCAGGACCAACAGGATCGCTTTCAAAACTGCAGCAGCTGCAGGTTACCGGGGCAGAGGCAGTTTCGGTGACATGAGGGGCCAGCGGGTCTTCGCAAGCTGGGGTCGGCCGTAAATAAAGTCTCTCCGGCTTGTGCCCTTGGAGACTAATTGGTGCTCATGGGGCCATCACCATCAAACTTAGTGGAAAAGAGCGCAGGGAAGAGCCACGGGGAAGGCGGAAAGTGCCAAAGTTTGGGACGTGGGAGCTCCTGCTTTTACTGGCAGCCTGGGCCCACGCTGGCACCAGACGCTGGTAGGTGCCGGCCTCGGCCCGTCTCCGTCTCACCCGATGCGATCTGACCGGGGCCGTCGCCATCCCCCGGTGCCTCAGGGACCTCAGCGCCCGTGCACGCCGCAGCGCTCGTGGCGCGCCAGCCCCACACGGGAGTCTGGTAAAAACTTATTTACCCACTTTAATACATAATATCGATCCAGAGTTTAAGCTGAAATGGGTGCCTGCCCGTCCCATTCTTCAGAGGATTCAATGTTTAAAATAATTGATTCACATAACTTTTTGGAAGAATAAAGAAATTGATTTCAAAATATTAATTTGAAACTGAAACGAAACTTTCTTGTGGCTTTCGCAATCACAGCCAGTTTCTGCAATTACGTGAAATAGTAGAATTCAGTTGAATTCGCTATGTTTGCGTGTTGCTATTCTACTAATTTTAAAAGCCAGTGTTTAATGTTAAAGTTAGAATTTGAATGAGATAGGTAAGCAAACACTTTTTTTTTTTTTTAATATCTTCTTAGCTTTTCATTCACCCTAATGCTTAGATGTTCTACTTAATGACAGTTAATACAGCGATTTTGATTTCGTCCCTGCTGAGTTCATTATTAACCCCAGAAGGTAATGGAAAACTTATTAGGGCCAGTGCGGGATATTAGTGCTGTGTCTAATTGTGGCATTAAAGAAACGAGGAGAGGAGCCTGTAAGTTGATTTCCTGAATGGGTAACCACCCGTGTACGTGAGTAACGTCCACTCCCGCTGACGGCCTCGGCGGACTCGGGATTCCCCAGACGGGAAGGGGCCCTAAATCACCTCTCTATGGAAAGTCTGGGGATGCTAATGGGAAGGCACCTACGAGGTACTGCAGAAGTTTAGTAAGTTTTCACAAACAGTATTTTAAAAGCACATATAATTAAGTACTGGTAGAGGCCGCTGCTGAAGAATAACCCGCAGTTAAACTTAAGACACCCTTACATATAGATATATATACACACATACATAAAGCAGCCAGTAGCTCGCATTATCACGTTATAGCTGCAGTTTCTGAGAGCAGCTGGGATGGCGGGACAAGGCCGGCTGCCCCCAGGGTGCAGCTGCGGAGGTCCCTGTGCAGGGATGTGGGACCGAGTCCCAGCTGCGGGGGGTCGCTGCAGCCCCCCGCGCTGTTGCTGCGGGGTGTCCTGTCACGGCCCCCCACCTCCGTCTGGCGGCTCACCCTGCACCGGAGCCCACCAGCCCCAACGCCCGGCAGGCGGGGAGGGAGGGTGAGGAGCCGCACGCCCCGCGTGGGGGGAGATGTTGGGATGAGCACAGCAGGGGCCTGGGTAATGGTGAAATGAGGACACCGCCGTGGCCCAGCACGTGGGGCCCTTGGCTGTGCCCCACATACATTAACCATGGGGAACTTTTCTGCTGGAAGGAAACGAGCAGCCTGTGGCCAAATGCAGCCCCGGGCTGGAGGCAGAGGGTTTCTAGCCACCTGGCTGCAGGCAAGTGACCAACGCTTCTCTTCTGGGACAGTTTCGGTGCCTTCAGCCCGGTGCAAGGACACTCTGCGAGGAGCATAGACACCACTTGGAAGTATCACATGATCATTTGTTGGTTAACACACACAGACTGGGGATTTCCCAGGCCGTTTGCTTGCTCATCACCCCAGCCGGGTTCCTGAGAGACTTGTCCGGTCAGCAGGTACCAGACAGCAAGGCGAGGAGAGGTCGGCCCCCTGCCTCCACCTTGTTCTCCTCAGTGTTGCTGATTCGCCCTCATTTAGCAGCTCCTTCAACTCTGCTTACTTAACCAGATGGTTCTTGTGGTTCCTGCTGATCTGACTGGATGACCTGTGTGTGTTTTTTTTTTTTTTTTTAAACTCTCCTTTCTCTTCTTTTTGGGGCTGTTTACCTTTCCATATTGCACGGATGCGCCAAGTCAGAGCAAGACATGGACAGACACTACACAGGCAGCCAAGCTCCTTGGAGAGGGATGCAGCAGGGATACGGCATGGGTGGGATTGCTGTTCCAGTTGCCTGATGCTCACCAACATCCTGCCAGCAGGTTGTCTGGATCAGCCAGAGGATTACCAGCCTCTGTGAGAGGTTCAACCTCGCTCAGCCCAGGCCCAGTAATCGGATCGGTGCTTCCTAGCTATCTGTCATCCTGGTCCTCACAGCTGGCTGCAGAAGTTGAGCAGAAGGTAGAGGAGGAGAAAAGAGACCTTTCCAAGGACAAGCCCCAGGGGCTGATGCTCACTAAACCCACACAACTGCCATGTGGAGAGTGAGTTTCTTTACAGGGAATCCAAGTTTCTCCTTGGGGTAGGCCCCCTCGTGCCCCTGCTCGAGCAGGATGGCCATGGCCTCTGCCAGATGTGGCTGCTGACAGCACGTGTGCATGGCTGGCTCTCCAAGGGTGCTCATAGCCACGAGAAAGATCTCAGTAGGGAGCACAGCCACTGCAGCTGATCCAAACCACTCCCGGAAAATGGCATATTAGATAGCCACTAAAATATTGCCTTCTAGACAGCCTAAAAAGACCAAGCAAAGACCAAAAAGCCTACATACAAAAAATGTCAAGATTTTCTCCATGCTATCTTTTCTCTTTCTCCACTTCTGTTGTTGAACAGGCTGCCTTGAGATTGCTAATACTCAACCAACTGCATCCTCCCTCAAATTTTTACTGTTTTCGGCACCACCATGCTGCCCAAGGAACTCCTTCAAACACTAATCATGAGAGGAAGCTGTCATCTACTTTCAGTAGAAAGAATATGATAAATGCGTCAAAACATGGACTTGCTAGAAGAATGGTATAATAAATAGCAAGGAGGCTCCTACTCCACAGAATTTGGAGAGCTCAGGAGTGAGTGGCCTGAGCCATATATTTCCACTAGATGATGGTTTGGATTGATCCATCTGTTTTGCATTTGCGGCAGATGGCCAAGCAGCAGAAGCTGTGGTAGAACTGGCACACGGATCCCTGTGGCAGGTGATGAGGATTATCAGCTTGACCATCAGGGATGCCAGGGTGAGTCTGCTGCCCAGGAGGGATCAGGGTCTCAGGAATGTGACTGATAGTTTTGGAGATGTTCAGCCTGGTCTTTCAATGTTACTGAGCACTATCACTAGGCCCTAAGCAGCCAGCAAACCTTGTTGGCTGCCTTCTCAAGTTTTTCAAATCCTGAACTTCAACTTCATGAGCTTTCCCATGACTGGCAGTATAATGAGAATGGCTCGTCTACAGTCAGAAAGCTCTATAAGCCCTAGGCGGCTGACTGACTTAGCAGGATGAAGTGCAGACAGAAGTGCTAAGTGAAGCTAGGGCCTGGTTTTGAGGACAGGAGTTGCATCAAACTTTTAGAGAAATTTTAGGTGATGAATTGGTTTAAGTGTTTTTTGTTTTGTTTGTCTCTTCTTTGAAGCTCCTTCATTATTGCTGTGAACATGTCAGGAACTGTGGATACTTCTTACATCTGTGATACGCTCTGCAGCTTGTGTTAAACAGCCGGCAGACAGCACCTGGTCGGTACATCCCTGTTCCACAGGGTGGAGGATACGCAGATATTGTCTCACATAGTGGGTTTGATGCAGTTATCACAAAGTCAGCACATGCCACCAAGTAGGTGGCAGAAGCAGAGCTTCAGCGAGTTTACAACAGGAGGCTGGGGGGTGCCTGCACCCTCTGAGGGCCGCCGCTGTGAGGTGAACCTAGCTGTGTGCCCGTGGAGCTGAAAGTGGTAAGGGGAAGCTCTCCATCCTTCCCCACACAATCATGGAGGAAAATCTCAGAAAAATGTCTAGCTAGGAGTCAAAGGGAGACTAATTGGCAGTGAGGTAGGTGAACTGGCTTGGGAGGAGTGCCATTTGCATAACATATAATAATCATTAGAGTGCATTATTCACTTTAACAGAAGCAACTGGCGTAAGCTTCCAGTGCACCTGGTTTTGCTTTGCTTTGCTTTTAGCTTCTAGATCATTCTTAGAGGGTAGAGAAACTCAGACCTTGGCAAGTAAATTGTTGGATATGTCTTCAGTAGGGTGATTGCTTGCATGGCACAAGTTTCTCTCCTGCTTTCCAGCAGTTAATATATACCTGGGGTGCTTGTACTAACTGCTGTCATCTTTTCATGTCAAGTGACTGAATAATTGGCCAGGAATGTTACACAATCACAGAAAGGAAAAATTTGTGCAATGAAAATGCAGCAGTCCTTCACCTCTCTGTTAAGATGCAAGCACAGTTGAAGGGGTGGGGGGGAAAGACCTACTGCAGATAGAGCAAGCAAAGCATGGAACAGTAACCCTTGCTCCGAAGTGTAGGCAGCAATCTAATTTGAGTCAGAGAAACTGACTTCTTGAACATTTGGTGGAACTTCTAATCCTGCTGGAGAAATAATTGTGTGTTAATTAAGAGCTCCAATTCCACAAGGCTTATTAGCTGTCTAGTTGGATCTGAGAAGTGGAACAGGGTTTAACTAAAATTTAGAGCTGTTAATTAGTCTCCTTTCTTCCTGTTCTCTTTTCTGTTTTCTTGTTTTCTGGTTTGTGTAGCACACTTTGAATGACCCGTGAGAAACTACTGTGCTTCTGACATGATAGCTCCCAATTGTAAATGCTGTATTTTACTAGCTGTGAAAGAGCAAAGCTCTAAAAGAGCTTGGCTTCCCCCAGCTACAAGCTAGCTTGTTATGGAAGGAGGAATGACAGAAAGTGGAAAAAGCAGGCTGGCTAATCTTGTTAAATTGGCTGAATAATGTTGCATTCATGATTTGTGAACTCCATGCTGGAACACACAGATGCTTTAATAAACTTTAGATGACCTCAGTGTAGCACTTTTTACAGGGTTCAGAAAATTTATAAGAGTATGGGAGCCTGAACGTTAAATGCTCTTCTTTATAGACCTCTGTTTAGATAGCTATGAAGAGGGGAACTTGTGAACATGCCAAGGTCATACTTCACTGATACGTGCCTGGGCAAGATCAGGGAGGGGAAAGTAGACCCTGAAACACAAGATAATAGCTCTGAAATTTTGTGAAACAGCATATGTAAAAGTATCAACTATTTGACAGATTTTCATTTGAAATGTATGGTTAATTTTTTTCTTTCCAATAGGAAGGGGAGATGCTAGTAAGGCGCATAAAACTCCCTCAATTCTGGACGTGTAGTGAGCTGAGCAAAACATCTGCTATTTCAGCTCAATAGTCCCTGTACCCCCCAGTGAAGTCATTTTGTGCCTGCTGAGTAGGAATGGTTTAAAGGTCTATTGTAAAAGACACAAGAATTCTATTCATTAATTAGGCTTGTCAGAGTCTGCTTTGTATCTGCGACAATGAGAACCATTTCATTCTGGGGGTGCAGCCAAGGCTTTAAGCTAATGTGATTTCCTGCTCCGCTCCTCTAATATTTAATGCCTCACCTTTACATGTTTTTTTGTTCTAATGTTTATATTTTCCTCTTTAGTTTATAGCATGTCCAGTCTAGGATATTTGCATTTAAATAATTACCTCAATGCAAAATCACTGCATATACCAAATACAGACACACTGCGAGGTAGAATATACATCAGTATGACTAATCCTAGCAATTTAACTGGTTTCACATCAATATAATATACGTATATTGTACATCACCACTGCAGCGTGAGGGCCAAGTGGAAAAGGGAAGTGGAGTAAATGCAGTGTAGATGGCCTCTGAATCATAAATGAAAAACTGCTCAGATTTTGTTAAAATATCCTAATCATGCAGATGAGAGTAGCAGTATAGCATGACTAGCATACTCCTATGGTCTTCTTGCTCCCAAGGATTTTGAGAAAAGATATTTTTCTCTTTCTTATTTTTACTTAGAGTTCCTTTTTTATTTTTCCATGTTTTTAACATGCAGATTTTCTTCTTATTAAAGACTGCCAAGCAGTAAGTTTTGAAGCCAAATTTGAGGGGCACCACAAAGAGTAGGGTGCCTGGTCTAACTTGTGGGATTCTAGATACGTCTGAGTAGGAATCCAAACAGCTCTGTTTGAATGTGTGCTTATTGCGTGATTCTTTTTGGCAGCATTTTAGTTATTTCAGTACTAAAGTTTGGGCTGGTTTCTTGTTACTATGCTGGGTTTTCTGTCAAGTGTACTGCGCAGCTTTCTGTTCTGACAGCCGCTTGGCAAGAGCTGCCTGTCTGGAACAGTGCTAAATGCTTCTAATTTCATTTAGAAATTAAAGACTGGTTTTATGAAGGGTTGTTCTTAATTGTATGGAGATAAGGTTCTAAACTACAGTTTCTGACAACTAAATCATTTTGGGTTTTGAAAGAGAAAGAAAAGAATCTTTTAAAAATATAGCAGATTTGTCATTCTTATCCTCTTTAAATGACAGTGGTTTGGGGAATATGGTATTTGGATGGCAAAGCTTGGATCTTAGGGGAAGTGCCTAACCCCAGTTGCTTGAGAAGTATCTCTGCTTAAATACTTTTGTAGTTTTTTTTTTTAAACTGACTTTCTGTTGTGTGTTTACACTTTCAGACACTAACTGAACGCTCACTAACACTTGCTTTTTCTTGATCTGTGAAATCTCTCTGGATATTTTTTTTCCCATTCCTAATTTACCAGTTCCTTTTTATACAATATAAAGATACTGCACTGAGGAAACAGATGTATAAGGGCAATGTAAATTGATAGCAGTTAAAAAAAAAGTATTGACAAATAATTTTTCACTGAATCTTAATATTTTGAATCTTTTGACAAGTTTGGCACGTTCTTTGGTGATGCGGGGTAGAGCTGGTGGAGGGCTGTAATGCCATGGCTGTACCCCTTCTTGCAGCCCACTGTCTCTCTCAGGTTGCCCTCCCTTTGGAGGGCTGGGGAGGAATTCCTTAAATAAAGGTTGCTCCATGGCCAAACTGTTTGCTTTCCTCTCCATGTTATGTGAGGATAGAAAGGAGTGTGGGGCTTGCTCTCCATACCGGCATGCCCGCTTTCCCTGCGCGGTTAATTAAAAGTTTGCCTTCAAAGGAGGTATTAACACAAGAATCCAGGCCGGCTGCGAGCATCCTGTTCACAGCCGTGCCAAAGACTCGGTGACCTTATTCCCCTAGTCCTGGGGTGTCATTATGCTGCTTGGGGGTGAACCCTGTAATTCTCTGTGCGGAAGCAAGCTGGATTTCTGAATCTTTCTCAGCAAATCGAAGGTGCCCTTCTAGGATGGAGGCTATGGGCTGAATCTATCTGCTTTTTCAGGCACAAAAGAGGAATATTCAAGGTCTTGCTGGGTGACTTTTATGTTTGGGTGGCAGTAATAGCTAAATAAGAAAACAGACACATCTGAAGTGATGGCATCAGCTTGCTCAGTGTGGGCCCAAGCCGATGGCAGATCCACTTTGTGGAGCAGACAATGCCTCAGAGGGGAAATTTTGGGTGTGGAAAGGGGGAAATTTGCACACAGAAGGACACCTTTGTTCAGAGCTCGGTGGGGTATACTCCAAACTGCAAATCCTCCTTCTGAAAGGAAAGCAGGCTAAAAATCATTCCAAGCTTGCGGTATTCAGAGTAAATGGGTCTGCATGAACTATCCCTGCCCTTGCAAGCTGAAGTCAAGCAAAGCACAAGAAGTGGAGATCCTGTTAAGCTTTTTATTTATTATTTTAAATAGTTAAACAGCTTAGAAAATCAAGAATTCTCTAAGTATAAGTCTCTAGTGTTTTATGTTGTATGTAGTTGAAATAATGTTCTATCTACTTCCCAGTTCAGACTTGATCTCTGACAGATATGTTTAGCCTTTGTGCCTTAATGGTTGTGTATGTGTGTAATATATTCAAAATGTATATTCACTGGAAATTGAATTTCAGTGAATATTTGCATTAAAATTGGGGATTCATGAGTGATGAATTGTTCACCTTTCTTTTCTGACCTGGGAGATAAACAGAAGAAAGCTAGTGATGATATGTTGTCAAGGTAAAATGACATTGTTGAGAAAAGGAGAATATTTGGAGTTCCCATTTCAATGAATAACATCAGGGCAACGCTCACCCCATCAGGCTCCGCTAAAAAACAAGCTCTCCGAAGGTCACCAGCTCGAGCTCGTAACCTTGCTGCCATTTGTCTGGTAGGAGCTCTCTTCATCGTAAACCTGAATGTGTTTATTCGGATTGCAATGAGGAGAGAGGCTGAAGAGAATATTAAAATAGTCGCTATTGAGCCAGGAAGAAAATGTTTGTTTCTGCAAGCGCTGGAGCCAATAGAGCCGTGGAAATAAAGGTCATTTATAGAATGTGAACGGTACTTGGGGAACCAAGAAGGATATCCTTGTGGGAGAGGAGAGAGACCTGCACAGGGGGAAGAAAAAAGATCACTGCTTTTGTTATTCCCACAGAGTATTAAAAAAAAATCACCTAAAAAAGAAACCAGTCAACATTTAAAACATATAATAACTAAGTACTGTATTTGGATAGCTTTTAAGTCACTTTTTTGAATGCAGTGAGGCTGGAGATGGACAAAATATACACAAAGTTACCCTGTTTTCTTCTATCTGGAGGTCACTAAGGACAAAAGCCTGTTACTGACTCTGAGGCTCTTTCTGAGTCAGGGAAGATAAGACACCCCATTTGCACTCTTATTTTAGACAGACACCTAAAACTGCAATACAAAAATTCAGATGGAAGTGTTGTGCCAAGGTTACTTTAACGTAACTCTGAAGTTTCCAAGGTCTGCCCCACTGTCAGGGGCATAAAAAGAACCTAAACAAGAGAAAAAACCTCCCACATTCTTTAAAAGCTATTAAATGGCCAGGGGAAACAGTTAATGTTCTTCTATTTTATTAATTTATTTATCTATTATTTCTAAGTCTGCAGGAAATCAGGTTCTCCAACTAAGAAATGTTAATTATAAATTGATGCCTTTGGAGTAAAAGGAAGGAAAAACAAATGTGCACTCTTTTTTTTTTCTCTTTTCTCCTCATATAGGTGTATGCAGCTGTACTATCTGACAGAAGCAACCACACTTTTAAAGAGAGTAAGTCAGACATAGGTTTATTCTCTTAGAAAACCTTAGAGATCTAATTTCATATGACTTGTTTTTTAACCAGTGCACAAGGGAGAAGCCTGCAATGAAACTAAACCTTAGCATTTTTTTTTTCTCAAATGCACACTAATCTGATTTTGTGAGTTAAACCTAAAAAAAAAAAAAATCAGAAACTGGATCCCCAATTCAAAACTCAAGAAAAAGAACATGTCCAGGTGCTTCCCTGCATATGTCACTCCTCCTCCTCCTCCTTCAGATAATCAAGCTTGGGGCCATTTTCTCTTCCTGTGCTGTGATTTATGAAGGTGTTAAGGTAGAGTTGGTGAGATTTGATGGCACTTGGCTATTTCTTTTTCTGCACAAGTTCGGGAAGCGCATTAGCATCATCTGATGCAGCTAGACCCAAATTTGAGAGGGAAGACTCAGCTGAGGGCCCATTAGCTTGTGGGCTTACTTCCACTGGTGGCATCTGCAGAAAATGACCTGTAAAGCCAACGTGTTTACAGGTGGCATCATTTTACTTTAATTCTTCCTTGCTTTATTTGCTGGTACACATCTTGCTATTGTTTAGATATGTTTTCTGGCCTTATTTCCATGAGATGTGTCGCTCCTGCTAGGAGGCAGCATGCCCGTGACCTTGTGGTGTTGAAGCAGGCCTCTCCCGTGCTGGGTCAGGTGAGGCTTCTTGCACGCCTGGGTCTGGTGGCAGCAGGTCGGTGCTGGTGGAGGTGACAGTGCTCCTGCTCCCACCACGGTGGAGGTGACGGTGCTCCCAGTGCTCCCATCGTCTGCATGGGGAGGGCTCGGCCGGGGCGCGCTCTGCCTCCACCGTGGATGTGGGTCACGCAGAATTAGGCAGTCTCAGCCATCCTCCCCGCGAGATCATCAGCAAGCTCCAGCTTTCCTTTGAAATGTAAATGATTAGTGTCTCAACTGCTTGAATGCTAAAGCCAGCAGATCACAGAGCTGGCATAACGCTGGATTCTCTTTAACTAACCTATCTTTTCAAAACGGCTGTTTTGTTTTCCCCCATATGCTGCTCCTTTTTCTTCTGTGTCTTGATTTATCCTTTCTAAACTTGTGTCAGCCTAGAAAAAGCTTTTATTTGTTAGCAGGTTTTTGTGGGCGCATTAGACATAAAGGTCACTCAAACACAGATTTGCTGTTCTGCATTTGAGCCTCATGCTGTCCTGCTTCCAGGTTTTTATGTAAATAGTGCTAGGATAGTATATTTATTACCAGTGAAGAGACAGACCAATCAATTTAAGAAAGCTAATGGTGCTGCACTAGATCACATATTCTCCTGGTTAAAAATAGCAGGTCGAATGCTGGAAGTTGCTGAGTGCTTTCAGTGCCCGCCGCACTAAATTAGAATTGAAAATTAAGAGCATTTCTTAGGATTTGGTCCCTGCCTTAACAAGCCATCTAAGTGTATCTTTCTATGCTTAAGTCTGTTATGCAGCAAAACACTCTGATTGCACTGATCTGTGGAAATAGGGCTGAGTATTACTGATTTCAAAAATGGATTTTAGAAGAAAAACTGCAAGGTAAAATCACAGGCGGTTTTTTTTTTTTTTTTTTTTTTTTTTTTTTCTCCTTTCCCATTGCCCTCAATGTTAGCAAGGGCTTCTGAGACAAATAAGATCTATAGGTCTCTAGTAGCCCTTAAATTAAAATCTTTTATTACATAAGAGATCCAGTTGAAGACATTCAAGAATAAAGCAAGCTTTTATTTTTCTGTGCATTAGCAACAACCTTTCTAGAGGATGCATACCTACTTTACTGTTAAAGGTTATTGAACTGATTTAATTTTTAGATTATTTTTAGTAATGTAAGCATACGTAATAATCCCATTTGTTATTTTTATTCTAAAAATATTGAAGTCCCAACCACAATCGAAGCAGTGAAAATATATTGCTTTCACCAGATGTATTTTGTAAACTATAAATCATATGATAGTGACAATAGATTTTTAACAATAGCCTATGCCAGGTCCCCTTGGCTGTATGATCCTAATATCAAAAGACACCAGAAGCAGGTCTGACAGTAGAAAGGGAGTAGACAGGACCATAGGTGCTTGGGAGAGAGGTTGACTTGAGTGATTTTAAATGTGTTGCACTATCAACAATAGAAATCTTAATTAAAAGTATTCTTTCTTTCTACCCGGATGACCGGAGCATGTCATAATATCGGCAGTTCAGTTTTGGAGGCTGTTCTGAACCAAAGTCTTAAGTAAAATAATTTCATGACATAAGACAAAAGCTCCTCCTCCTGTGCTTCTGTTACCCTTGGGTTCTAGACCTTGCATTAGTGGCCACGGTGATTTTTCACCCCTTTTCTCCCTACTGTGGGATACTGTGTACTTGTGGTCTAAGAGCTGTGAATTTAAGTCTCTGAATGAGCTTTGGCAGCCTCCAGTTTGCTGCACGCCGAACCTGTGCACACGTCAAGTGGTTACATAGAGGTTCCAGGAAGGGTCTTCCCTATCCATGCCCACTACCTTGGGTTGCCTCCTTACATTTCCTCCAGCACAGATTGTTGGGAAGCTGGTCCTTTGGCTGCCCTCCTGTGATATGGGGAGATCACAGGATGCATTGAGTAATGGTACAGGTCTCACTGGAGCAATTACTTGCAAAACAGCCAGCAAAGACAGAGCTTGGTCTCTTCTGCTACTCTTCTTCCCCTTGGAGCTGGTCCAAGATTTGCACAAAATCTTGAACCTCCTGAGCAAACTATGAATATTTTTGCATGTTCACAGGGAGAAGAGCTAATCCTATTTCCACCTGATGTCAACAATGTTTTGCTTTTCCCCAAATTTGACAGTGCATTTTTTTCTGAGAAGAGCAAAAATGGCAGGAAGATTGGGCATTTATTTGGCAGAATAAGCTTCAAGGGCAATTCTGTTGTTTAAAATAGCAGCAGGCACAACAATAGCAATATTGAGATGTGGAGCTCTGGTGGTGCCAGTTAAACACAAGATTGTTTTCCTTAAATTTTTAAAAACCAACAGCACAGTCATGTCTCCTATTGATTTGTATTCTGGTGCCAGACATTATTACCACTAAAATATAGTCCCTGTAAAAATCAATACACGCATACTGTAGTACATTAATTACTGTATGTTTTTTGTTTCCCAGCTAGGTACTTACTGATTCCTTATTAGATCTTCAAATGATAAAAATCTAATGAGCCTTCCCTATGTAATCTGTTATACAATATTACTTCAGACATAGAAATGTCTGACTTGCTGGCAAACTCCAGCAAATTCTGCTATAATATTGCTTCCCAGTATTAGAAATTATTGAAGTTCCTGAAAGACTTTACAAGATACCCTAGAAAATAGTCATTGCAGGATTAGATGAGTAAGTGCAAAGTGTATCTGAAATAAGCATCCACTTCTCAGATTTTTCATTAAAGAAATGCATTCCTTTGTGTATTTTAAAGCTTGATCGGGTGTTTTTTGTAGCTTTCTCTTTCTCCATACTCTGCTATTAACACTCTCAGAAAAGAGTAGGTGATTGGATGTACAATTACTATTTTTGTTTTTATCTGAATGGTCTTCTATTGTAGTCTTCTCTTTAGAAAGATCATCTTGCATTAAGGCTTGTTTTTATACACAAATGAGTAATATTTTCAAAGCATTTAATACTTCCTGAAATGGGCATAACAAGCAGCTCATGAATGTTCACAAATGAACTGAAAATATGTATTACATAAGCAAAATCCCGTGTTACCTTGTAAATCACTGCCCTCTTGTAAGAACTAAACAAATATATTGCTTAGGGTTGCAGCTGAGGTTAGAGCAACTTTTCAAAACACATTTGCCTTTTCATGTAGGTTCTAAAATAGATGTAGATGACTGTGATGTTGACTTAGAAATAATTACAATTTAAAAACACTCTGCTTAAGGCTTCCTGAACCTGATGTGTTTAATCTTGTCCAGACTCCATTTCGGACTTGAACAGCTAGAAGTTCAGCTTCTGAATGGCTCAAACACATTGAGCCTAACTAACCGAGCGTCCTGTTCCCCCACACTGTTATCTGAAAATGGCTTGAATTATTCATTGCACTCTTTGCAGTAATCGTCTGGTCACAAAGTAGATATAGGTAATGGTAGAAGGATACTTATTGCATTAGACTCCATGTAAAGAACATAAGAAGTAGGAAATAGGAATTTTAGCCTAAGCATTCTCAGAAATATATTTTCCATCCACTCAAATGCACAGTATGTATCACCTAAACTCAGTTTATTGTGGTGAAGACACCCAGTACAGTTATATTGTTCATTTGAGCATTTCTATTTCTGCTAATGAGCCACGTAGTGCTAATAGAAGTGGTAAAACAGAGGAAAAAGAATCCTGTCATTCCCTGGTAGTTTAAAGCTGTGCATTGGAGAGGTGACGGTTGGAGTCCTTCAGTCAAGCAACAACATTATTTACAATGTTTAGAAGAAAATTTCCCATTGATCCTAAAAAAGGAAATCTATCCTTCTGGCCGTTTGTCCTCAAGGGCTAATACTGTAGTCTGGATCTTGAAAGGATGCAGGCATTTATTAACTATTTTCTCAAGAGTCTTAAGTGTCCCTTGTGTGAGGGACAAAAACTCAGACAAAATCTTCCTGGCCTTTTCTACTTGGTGTCTCTGGAGAGCTACCTAATTGGTGGGATATTTTTATTTTATTAATCTCTCTTTGAGTACCTAGTCTATTATATATCTGGTAAGGCTATAATACCTATGTAGAGAGTCTTGCTTGATTATAAGCCAAAGTAGCTAACTTTTGTGTTGTTTTTTTTTTTTTTTTTCTCTTCTCTCTGAGGTCAAAGCACAAGAGAAAGAGAAGTAGCTTAGCTGGTTCACTTATTTATTTATTTTTTCTTTATTACTAGTAGTGTTCTGGCTCTTACTAGTTTCTGTGTCTTTAATTCCTTGAACTTAGAAGATCAGCAAGTTATTAATCAGGTATCTAGCATGTTATATGGCTTGTTTTTGTTTTAACTCTGGAAAGAAGGATGATGCAGTGTCTAATTAGGAACACTGACCTAGAATGACACTAAGACCCAGATGTTGAGTATGTGATTCATCAGCACACTGTACTAGAAACCTAAAAGAAAAGAAGCCTAATAATATAGAGTAATATGATAATGAACCCTGCCCTTAAAGTATAAGCACATTAGCAGGAAAGCATATCCAAACTTGTTAAAAATGGTATATGTTTTCCATGCATATTCATTTTAGGCAGTGCCTTAATTCAGGTAAAGCATAATTTGGAGGCACAGGTTTCTAGAGAAATAACTCTGAGGATGTAGGCCAGGGAGTAATGCATTAGAAGGCAGACAAAAAGCCAAATACAAGCTCTGGAGGAAGACTGATCAAAAATGTTATTTGGACCTTCTGATTAAAACTAAAACTGCCCTAAGGCGAATTCCATGTGTGTCAGTAGTCAGCTCGCAGTCCCCTGTGCAGTAGCTGCAGGACAGGCCTTGCGCCTCCCGCTTCACTTGAGAGGGATGAAAGCGGAGCAAGGCTGTGCGAGCCCCTCTGCCATGGGGTGGTGGGAGGTCAGCAGCGCTGTCGGACAGATCTCGGTGCAGGACACACGCGGCCGAACTGCCTCCCTGGTGGACAAGTCCACCAGGTACTGCATGCCAAGAGAAACTTGGCAAGTGTAGCAGGATTAGATCCAAAAACTGGAGCTTCTCCAAGTGACATGACTTCTCGGTAGACACGTGCACTGTGATGTGGACACTGAACCCAAAAACCCACGTTATACTGACTACTGAAATCATATTGGTTCCTTCTTGCCTGAGGTCTAAATCTCTATGCCTACTTGTGTGCCAGGCAAGCATTTCTTGAACAATTTTCTTCACTCAAGGCCTTCAGTCTGATCTTAACCAAAAGGGCAGGGACCTTCATTCTCTCTTCATTAAAATTAGCTTATCATTATAAAGTCACATAAGAAAGGAACTCACACTCTGAACATCTCTTGAGAAAATGAAGACTAGCAGGAATTGGCAAAGGCTTGGTAACTTTAGACATGTAATGCATTGAAACTGCTCTATGAAAAGTGGTAAAGGGATGAAGAGACTTCAAAATGTGAGATTTAGAAAAATTCTTTGAGGCTTATTTTTTAAACCGCAGCTGATATCATCAGGCATGCTTCCATACAAAAAAAAGGCTAGACACTCACTTAAAAAAAGAAAAAGAAAAAAGAACTATTTGTTCAGCTAGCATGCTTTGAAAGGCCGAGCCTTTAAAAATAACAGATTTCACAAAGCAGTTATAAAAAACAAACTTTTCAGGTGAAACAATTTTCTGTCCTTCAGATCATGGGAGAAATGTGGGAGGAATTGTGATCATCTGAATCATGATTCCTCTGTAGTGCACTCGCATATCCCCATGACAAGGCCACAGAATCAGAATATAAAATTCTAATTCAGTTATGCATATTTGAAAAGTATTTAAAAGACTTGCTAAGCTTTAAATTGCGCTGGAGTTGTTTCAATAACCATTCAGAATTAATGTACAGAGCTTATGGAAATGAAGGATGACACAGAGTGCAGATATCTGCAAATACCACAGTATAAGGGCAGGTTCTTGTGGAAGGCTCCAGTTTTTATGGCGTCCAGTTTCAACAGTGATTTTAGAGTTCGGATTTACATTTTCCAATGGTTTGCCATTTTGCCATGAATCTGTTTGTTCATCTCTATTTCAAACCAATTTAGTCACTGGCCTAAAATGAAGTTCTCTTTGGAATAAAACTGATATTCCCCTTCTCTTTTTCTATCAAAATGGCAGATAGTGATCTCTTCTTCAGAGATGAGAATGGTTTGAAGGCGTTTTTAGTGACTGCTGAGAACGGAGCTTTGTGAATAGTACTAATTCAAAAAAAAAAAGGTGCAGAGTTTCAATAGTTTTCTTTTGAATTCATGAGGACTTTGAGTTTTTAATGATAGCTCATATCAGTAGTATTAAACTGAATAAAATTACATCCTTGGTATTGTGCCTGTCTCCTCCCTCTGCTTTATACTGATTTTACATATTTCAATTAAGTTGGAGGCTGTCGGAATATTTTGTAAGCTCCCATCTTAAGGAGAGGAGATATTGCCGTGATTAACTGGGGCTAGATTATTTCACAATATTGCTTGCTAGTGAGTAGGGAAAAAGCTAAACCACGAAGAGGGCTGTTTTGAATGTGTCCAATTTTAGTAAAACAGTTATTGCCAAACCACACTGCCATGCTACAGGTTTTCACAACTGTTTATTCTTATTAATTTCTTCAATTTCTAATTCACCTTCTTGTCTTTTAAATTGCAGTTGCAACTATTTGGAGAGAAAATGACTTAAAAACAAAAGTGCCTTATCCTTTCTGCATGCAGGTTTTCTATAGGACTATGTTATAAATTCCATAATGGACTGCAAAACAGACCATTATATAATTGTGTATATATATCACCCTAAAATCTGTAGGCTATCGGGTAATCCTGGCGAGTCAACAGCTTTGCTAACTAGATCAGGCTAAGCTAATGACTACAGAGGCTATGTAATCACACCTTAGGTAGTGCTGGAGAAATGCAGCTGCAAATCAGGAAAAAAAAAGATTTAAAGGTTTGCCAAAGCGGTGTGAAGGCTTTTGCAGCGCCTTGCTTGTGAAACCTTCCCCATGTTAAACATCAGCCCCTTATTCCTACCCATGACTCTGTCCTCCGTGACATCTCCTTTAGCTTTTGTCCCCTGAGAGCACTTCTTTGGGTGGCTCGAGCAGCGTGTTTCTGTTGTGACCCCTGGTCACTTTGGTTTGCCCCAGAGTTTGTGAGAGGGAAGGGGGCTTCCTGGGCAAGTGCTGCTTATTTCTATAGGTGCCAATATGTGTTGATAGGGAGAAACAACGTTCAGAAGGTTTCATTTTTAATGGGATTTTCAAAACTGTGATTGATGGTTATCCTCGCTGTTACTTGCATAGGAGATGAAAGAGAAATCTTTATTTTTAGATGGAGCCCTTCATGTGTTGTATGCATGCTGCAAGGAGGATTATTTCCAGTTCTTGCCTTTCTGGTATTTCTGGAGGAGAATGGCCTGGCCAGTTTGGGGCAAAGCCACTCACTGTCTCTCAGCAATATTTAGCTATTGTGGCTCCACTGGAAATAAAAGAGGAGTAATGGAAGAGTAAGTTAGCCTGTGTTTATGTTGCATTTATAGCACAGCATTATAGCACAGCAATACTCATCCTGCAAGATACTCTTCCTTTTACAGACTGTATCTTGCTCGGAGTAATTAGTACCATCAAGGACCCAGTTTTGCTATTTATAGGAGCTCACTGCGTTTGGTCATTGGAACATGAAATACTTCCAAACTCCACTGTCTTTGGATGTAACCCTCTTATCCAGCTGCTTTCTCCAGCAGTGCCTGGGGCTTGCCAGGTTAAATGATGTCTGAGGAAGGCTTTAGTGCACACTCCTTGGCTGCTTTATGTGGAATTAAACATACTTAATGATACAATACTGTGTGTAGTGATGAACAAGCTATAACTGCAGTGTAAAACATTGATTAAATTACTGCACTTTCCTTAAGTTAAACCCCTACATCAAGATTTCCAAGTTGATTAATGTTAGTTGTGCATAGCAACATCTCTGAGTTAGATTCACAAAGCCGGTACAGGTTGTACTGAAAGACTTCACAAATAACACAGGGTATGATGCTTCAGGGCTTCTTCCATAAGATATGGTGGCAGCACATGAATATGGAAGAGATCTGAGTCCCACGTAGTTTTTTTCCTTCTAAAGCTTCTGGAAAGGGTGCGAATATTGCCACTGTCAAAGTTATATGTGTATTACAAAATACGAGTAGCACTGATGCTCTCAGAAAGACGAGCCCGGCTGTTTTATATAGCTCAGGAGTTGTACCAGGGATGTTAAGATCATTCAGGTGTTGTATGTTGGTGACCTTTAATAACCAGATGACAGCTTTTATTACCTGAGGTTTCAAGCCCCAGTGTGTGGAAAGAGGGATGGTGCTAACTGAGGCAGAAAGGGGAAGCATGTGAGCTATTGCTTGTTTGGTTTGAGTATTTGTTATAACACTACTCGAGCATAACTTTCTTAGTGACCTTTTAAATTATTTGGTACTTGATGATGCACTTCATTTGAGAACGTGTCTTAGCCTTGAGATTTAAAGTGGCTGTCGCAAAAGAATATTGATGTGCAGGCAGTTAACAGGTTTGGACTCCAGGGAAATGCTGCAAGAAAGCCATTTGTTTTTTGACACCGGCTGCATCGGGACAGTCAAGTTTTACTGGACTTGGACTTTAACAAAAAGAATGATATTTAAAGTAGTTGCAACTTGTTATTTGTTCACTTCTCTTATTCCTTTCTGTATTAGTCTTAACCAAGAGATGTTAATTCTGCTAATACATGAAACTACTATATTTTGATCTGTAATTCATTGTCTTGGGATCTATAGAAGACCTATTTATTTAATTCTTTTCTGCTTATTGATTTTGGTGGATTGAGTCTGCCTTTTAAACTTAATTTCAAATTTTCATTAAATACGCCTATAAAATTCTTCAGTTTGTCATACTTACATGCAAGCTGCAGATGTTACCTCCATTATTGGCATGAGTACCAATAATTATAACGGCTAGTTTAAGGAGAAGAATGTATATGTAATAATTTACCTTTCAATAAAGTCTTCTGCCTTTCTCTTAAATCTTACACTTTTAATCTTTCAGAAAGTATGAAATATTATTTTGGTATGTATATATATATATATTTTAATTTTATTTCTTAGGAAAATATTCCAATTCAAAAAGCGGAGAATTTCTGTTGATACTGTATCTGATTACTGATACAATGAGTATAGTCTCTCTTCAGTTTTAATATCATTTCTGTAATAAGCTATGTGTATGCATTCATAACATAAGGGACTATTCTTTGTCCTTGAAAAATATGTGTTTTCTCTCCTTTATAATATATAAACTTGCATTCCCTGTCACTTTGCAAGGCTCCCATAAAAGAGGTCTCTTGTGTGGTAGGCGAATCTGTTTGCCAGGCTCCAATTTAGATGGAATTTTCACTGGAGTTATGGACCTCTAAATACAGAGACCTATTAGGAAAATGCTGACAAACATACTGCAAATATAATTCCATAATAAAATGTTTTGAATATCTTACATGCTACCACATGCTCTCACTGTCACTTGAACAAGTACTGTATACAAGGGGGAAAAGAAATCTGTCACTGTGAGACATCCCTTCTAAGAAACTGCAGTAGCTACCATTTCTCAACAATTTATTTATAGGAAAAAAACAAAAGTTGCAGTTTATTCAGTTCCACTGGGATAGTGGTTCAAACACACATTAAAATAAATCCCATTTAGCTCCGAGATCCCTAGTTTTGACACTACAATTTTACAACATCACATGGAGGACAGCACAGGGCTCCCTCTAATTGGATTGTATTGGAATAGGCCGTAAGATGCTCTGGACCTCATTCTCCAGCTGCCTTAAATATTCCACAACCCTCCTCATAAAGCGGGTGTGAAATACTCTCATTTTTGACACAATTATATTTTACACCTGTTTTGCTCATGTAGCGATGCCAACACAGGGTTCTGAGCAACATAAAATTTCAGAGTAACATGAAGGCTGCCCCCTTACCATGTATTATAGGGGAAATACCATATTCTGTACAGACTGGTTCTGCACAAAGTAACCAGCGTAGGCTGGAGATCCTTCCTTTGGCTGAATATAAACTCTAATGATTTCTTTCACTGAATAAATAGCTAATGATGGAGAGCTACTTACATAATAAAGCACATAACTTTCCCTTAGAGCTGGTTTAGTATGGGGTGAGGACGAAAATACAACAAGTCACAACTGACTGTTCTTACCATTTTTGTAAGGTAGGTCGCAAAGGGAGGTTTGCATAGATATTGTCTTGTGTGTAGCCCAGGTTAATCTTGCTTTAATCATTTTCTCTTTGACACACATTTGCTAACGTCATCTTACTTCTACTGGTTTAAAACTACTATGAGAGGACACTGCTCTTCAGCTTTTCTCCGAGTTTCTCTTATTCTCTTCCTATTAAAATATATATATTTTTTTCTTAATGCTAGTCTTATGCTATAGCAATTATATTTCCAGAATAATGACCACATCCATACTGAACATAGCTGTCATAAAAGGTGACTGGATAAATACTTGCTTGACTCCAGCATCAATCTGATAGTCCAGGAGATGATGGGATATTCTGTGGATAAGCGGTGTGCATGACTTTGCTGTTTATCAGAAGATCAAGGCAAACTGTTTGGTTCCGGTCAGTGTCTTTTGTTCTTCTGAATGAGTTTTTTCTATATGCCTGTGGACAACCTCCAGTGTGACATGTGTCCCCAAATACAGGACATGTTTTCGTGGGATTGTGGAATGAGGCTGATGTGAAGCTTTTCATGGGACCTGGCTTTGGGCAAACTGTCCTCTATGCTACTTTATGTCAAAAATCTTACATTTTGTTTTTTCCATGATACTTTCTAAAAGACACTTTAAAATATTGAGTAGTTCCATAATCACCTTTTAATTTTGTGAGCTACATTGAACACATGGTGTTCTTATTTCAGAAGGGAAAGGACCTATTAGACTCACCATTTACATTTGTGCCTTCTTAGTTCTCCTTCATAGTTGCAAATCCAACTGATGCTATGAACAAATGGTTCTTTGATTCCAGAATTTCTCAAATCTTCATTCTCCACTGAGGATGACTACAAATTCATCACTTTGTTCTTCCGCCATAGCACTTCAAGGCTTTCTTGGTGATTTAATAAGAGAATCATGTCATAGCTATGCCTTCATTTGGCTAGAAAACCTTCATTTATTTTGGAACACTAAGTTTCTTGGTGTCATTGCTGAGCTCTGCAGCCTCTTTTATTTCAAAAGTAACTTATCAAAGAATTTCACCCCAAACTTAGTTTTCCATTCAAAACTTGAGCTAAACTAACAGGAATAGCCTATGGAGTGAAAGTGGGGAAAAAAAGGAAGGTTAATATTAATACTGTTTATAGGCTTTTACTAATTCAGTAACTCCTTGTGCTAGGTACCGTACAAAACCAGAAAAAGAGACTGTGTCTTGTAGAAACTGCCACGTTGTTACGAGTCTCTTGCCTCCGTGGTGATGGGAAGGAAAAAGGAGATGGAGAAGTGAAACACAGGGGTTTGGAACAGTATGGGGAATAGCAATCAAGGCTGAGCTTGAGTTTAATATTCCATTCATTAGAATGACTCTCCTTTCAACCACATCAAGAGAAAGATCAGTCACACAGTGAAAGAGACTTCAGATTACAAGGCCATTAATTATGAAATCTGAAGAATAGATAACATAAACTTTGGTGAAGATACACTGAGCAGCATATATTGTTATGTGTGTACCCTGTAAATTGCTTTGAACCCTGAGTGAATAGTAGTGAGCTTTCTTTTTTGAAGAAGAAGAAAAATAATGAATACACTTTAGAAAGGTAATGACATGCCTATATATCACTGAAAGAGGAGGCAGAACACAAAACAAATTAATGATTATTTGTAAACCTAATAAGGGAATGTCAAGGACAGCTAGTGTACCAGACAGTACATGCATGTGAATGATAAAAGGGAAAGCGAACAACCACCAAAAAAACTGCAGGAGCATTACTGTGTCATTAAAATCAAGTATAACGAGACTTTATGATTAACAAAAAGACTAACCACTCTGTTTTTTTTTTTTTCTCTAATATCCAGAGATATTTGTCAAATACTTTAATGATGTAATTTACTACTGTCAACTAAGGACCTTCCAGAGGGTGAAGATGTGGAAAGAGAAAAATGGGTCCTGGGCTAAAAAATCATTTGTGAAGCTTAGCTGCTTATGCGGCTGGGAGTAGCCTCCCTATCTATATGTACAAAGTTGATAGAGACCTTTATTTTTAAACTTCGGTTTATGCTTCTGAGAAAAAAATCCTAAAATGCTTTTTTTAAGCTGCATCTAGTTTCAGAAGATTCAAATCTCAGAATTTTTAAGTGGCTAAGACATTACTTTGAGAGCATTTTGTTTTGTTTTGTTTTTTAATCTTGGTATGACTTCTTTTCTATGGAAGAAGCATTATATAGTCACTTACTGCATATCACAGAGGTACTTTGATCTTTTGCATGTCTCAAATTTCTTGGAAGATAAAAACAAGAAGATCATCTTGGTTGGACATCTTATTCCTCATCCCCAGTTTTGTTTCTCCACATGTAAAACTGTTATGTTATTGTGAATCCCTGCTAATGTAGTTATCACAATGTTTTCTAAAGGAGCATCTTCGTACTGGGAAAACTGCATTTCATTGCAAGTGCAACACTCAGAAGGAATGAACTATCTTTTACAATACACATTTGAGAATAAGAAGATAAGAAAACAATGTTTGAGGAACAATATGTGTCTTTACTAGAGGCAAAAATTTGCCTGTTTTCCCATTTAAAGCACTAAGTTAGTACATTTCACGCTTTACCGGGTAATGTAAATCTTTGCTGATGAGGGATGAGGATTGTTCCGATTTGTCCGTTTTCGGCACAGTTTCAACCAGCTCTAGCTACAGCCTAATGAAATTCAAACAGCTGGACTGAAGGTTAGAAGGGGATGACACATGAGGTTGATTATTAATAATGTATGTGAGCAAATAGACTTGCCATAGCAGTTCCAACAGCCTGGGATAAGTTGCAATAAGAGGTCTGCCTCCTTATGACCTGCACTAGGAGACAGGATTGAAACTCCAGACTCCCAGTTACAAAACGTCCTTTCCTGTCCGCTGAACTCCGAGCCCATAAAAAAGCATCCCCTACTGCGCAGCAAATGCCCAGGTAATCTCCTTGCAATCTGTCCAAATAAGGAGTTACAGATTATCCCTATCCCGAAACTGTCAACTTTATCAAATGGAGAAATAGCTAGTTTTGATGCTGGTTGGGTGACAAAGCAATTGCAAAGTATGTGGGCTAAATTACTTCAAGTGCTAGAAAACATGAGATTGTCTCATGTTTTCTGCTTCTCTAAAGAACAGAAAATCTTGGAAATTACCCATGCCAGACATTGTTGATTTCATTAATTGGATATAGATTTTTCCCTTGCTAAATGGTTGTGCAGCACAATCTCAAGGCCTTCATCTACCTTTAAGTCCTTCTATTCAAAATTTCTTGTTTCTAACTGGTAGTTTCTAACTTTCCTGTGATGTTCATCTTAAAATCTGTCAACAACCCGAAAGACAAATAATCTTCTCTGTCATCTTCTCTTGAAAATCCAAGAAAAATGAACACTTCAGACAATGCCTTTGCATGATTGTTTTTGTGTCAAACTCAGGATTTACCCATGTTATTTTCTTGCAAAGGGAGGTTGGCTGAATATTCATCTGAGGATTCATCAGGAATGCAGCGTTAGAGTCCTTGAATTTTTTTTCCTCCAAAATTTACTGTTGTCAATCTTTTTCCTATATTTACTTGACAGGTATCTTTTCTCATACATACAACAAATTAGCTATTATGGTAATTTGGGATTATGATTAGCTATGATGGTAATTTGGGAAGTCCTGAATTAATGCAAGACACTTTGAATTGTGGTAAAGTGCTTAAGTAATTTAGAAAGAGTTGCACTTTGCTGGGACAAACGTAGAAGTTAAGGCCTGATGGGTCTGCTTCAGCTGCCACAGATGGCAACTTGCTTCAGTTGTTGCAAAAGTTTGGAAACCCATGAACAGAGCCAGCAGTAGAGCCGACAACTCTTGGCCAGGGTATCTGTTTGCTACTGTCAACTGGGATCCGTATGATTTAGATCATTGATTAGATCCGTATGATTTAGATGATTTAGATTTAGGGGTTGATCTTCTTCCTATAAATACAGCCTGTTTATAGGAAAAAGTCTAATAATCAGTCCTGTGTGGCATCCTCCCCAAGGGTTTATCCATGTCCTCTGTTGCTCAGCGAATATATGAAGTGAATATATGACATCCTCTGACCCGCTCAGCAGTGTCTGTGACAAGGATGGACATCGTCATTCTAGAGCCAACTCTGCGTCGCATCTTGTTTGGGGGGCAGAAGAGAGGGCTGTGCTGTCTCTTACACTTGTAGCTATAAAATCGCTCTGAAAGTGCTCCAGTTTGTTCATTCTGTGCCTCTGGAAGAGCCCGGGGAAGGATTGGATGCCTTTCATCCATGGAAAGCATCCCGAGCATCAAAGCTATGGGGACCCCTCAGTGCTTTTATTTGACTATTTGACTACGGGATGCAAAACCACATTAATCTAAATCTTTCTAAGTAAAAGCGCTGGATTTGCAATTTTCCAGCACCGTTTAAGATGCTTTGGTCATGCATAAGATTTTCTGGGATGCTAACAGGATCTTATATCAGGGTATCTGGGCCTGGTCTGCATATTGCTTCTCTCATGTGCCTCATGGGACAACACGGCACAGACGTCAGCTTTTTGGGGAGCTAAGCTGCCATCGAAGGACAGAAGACAAGTGATTCCTTCCCTTTATCTCCTCCCTGTGCTAACAATTAATTTAATTCAGGAAAGATTTAAGCTGACTTGCCCAAAGGCAAAGAGCAGGCCGGGGTGAGGAGCCAGCGCTGCTCGGTCCATCAGCAAGCAGCAGTTCTCCTTCGGAAATGCCAGGTGTATCCTCATCGCCTTCCCTTATGGCTCTCCGCCAGCGGGCTCGAGCTCGGCTTGCCTTGCCGAAAGCAATGATGGCGCAGCTCTGTTGACGGAGCCAGCGGGGCGCTTCTCGGAGACCCCAAATCCTGCAGAGTGCTCGCGTGGAGCAGTTCACCAGCTACTACTCCCCAGAGTTTGGAAATCCCGTTTGTGCACGGGCAGGGTGAGAGTGGATTAGCCCACAGGAGCTGACAGGCTCCCCAGAAAGCCTGGGACGGCAGTTCTCATTCAGTTTTAAGCCCTGAAAAGCAGAGGGGATCTGTGGGGATGGGAAGAGGATAGCTCTGTTAGGGCACTGATCTGGGATGCGGGAGACATGAGAGCCCTTAGCTTTCAGCAGTTTCTGAGCTGCTCTGAGCGGTGCTAGCCACTCTTGATGTTGTATTCTTATTTTTCTTTGTTGACTTGCTTCATTACTCTCCCTTTTTTTTGCTGACAGTTTTTTAAGTCTTGCTTTTGTGCTCATAGAGAATGAAAACAAATTTTGAATTCTTAATGTATACTTTCATAAACTGAGAAGCCAGCCCTGGGGTATAGCTCTCAAAATAAGTCTTTAAAGATTTCTCTCCTACTGCCCTGCTGCTGTCCTTGCTCTGCATGCTTATGCTGTTGCTGTGGTTGAAGCATCATTATCACTACGGAGCGAGTTTCAGAGTTTATGATAAATAGTTCTGTGAAAACCTCAGCTGAGTAATAATCCAAAAAGAGAGCAGAATGTTAAAAAATGTGAGGAAAGGGATAGAGAACAAAACAGAACATCATGTATTAATCTGTGTTTTGCCCACAACTTGGCGCAAACCATATGTAGCCCTGGTTCCTGTCATTTCAGAAAGGATATTTAGTGCACCAGAAGAGTTGCCCTTCAGAGAAGGACAACTATAATGTCTAATGCTATGGAACAGGTCGTGTTTAAGGAGCAACCCAAAATAGAAACGCAAAGGTCCTCAGCCCAGAAAGAGGTGCTGGAGGTGGTAGTGTGGATGGCCTACCAAATAAAGAGAGGTCAGGATGGAGAGGTGAACTGAAAGGAGGGGGAAGGAGCTGAATTTGAGGGGGATGGGAGAAAGCATTTATCCCAATCCATGTGCTCATCTGGGGGCTCACAGCTGGCCATCAGGGCTCCCCCACAGTGGGTGCAGTGTGAAGGCCGGTCTCCCAGCCATTGCGAAGGGGCTGAAATGCCACAGGGTTATCCTGGTCTTCTCCCCATTAGTGGGGAAAAGCGGGGAGCAAGAAACTGGCACTGGGGGCACAGACTCCTGTTTCTTCTGCAGATCACAGCCAGGACAGTAATGGCTAGAGATGAGACCAAGATGGTGACTCTATGGCTAATCCAGTATGCCTGTGCTTGCGGTCTGTGCAAAAAGAAGAGCAAAAAGCATGAATAAGAAAATTATAGTGATGGGTTTGGAGCATTTTACAAATCCACAATCTCTATTTTTTTCTCTAATTGAGCTCTTTTTATGAATACTTTTTTCATATATAATGACACTTTCAGAAAGAAGAAAATCTGGAAGTTTCAAAAAATGTATATTTTTGGTGGTATTTTTTATTACCCAAAATAAATTCTCACATAACACTTGCAGGCTGACAGTCAGTTAAAAGGAAGGCAGTTTAATAATAAAAAAATACACCAACTATACACACTGGCCAAAAAAAAAAAAATCAAACTGGGTTAACTAGTTCCCATACCCTCGGGCTACTTCCCCAACTAGTCTGAAGATCATTTTCTACTTGTCAGGAAGGGAGAAGCGCTACAGGCAAATGCTCCTGCACACAGCGTGCGTGCGTGAGCGCCGCGGGGGTGCTCGCTCGCACGCTGACGGGCCCTTGAAAAGTGCACGGTGCCGCACTTCAGTAGCGAGCGGCTTTTAGAGACGCCGAGTCAGCCTTGGGAGGGCTTTGCTGGGTCGAGGCAGGGGGCAGGATGCAAAGCTCAGGTGGGTCACGTGCCTAAATTTTCCTTCGGGCTGCTGAGCAGCAATGCTGGGAAACATGCTTTTCTACTCTCAGCTCCTCCTCAACTCTAAATTAATTTTTTTTTCTTGCTTTCAGAGCACATACAATAGCCCCATCTTATATTAACACTTGTAACCAGCTAAGCATGTTTCAGCATATCCCACTTCTGCGCTTCTTCGCAACAGCGACTGCCCACGCCATCCTCAAGTCTCCCCGGCAACTTTGATTTCCACAAATGTTTCCAAAGAAATAACAAATTAGAATGTGTTTTCTTCTTTTTTTTCTTTCTTCCTCTCCTCCTCCTCCTCTCCCCTCTACCCACTTGATAAGGAAGGCAGAGCGCCAAGCTCGTAAATAAGTAACTGTCAGAAACAAAACCGGCTAATAATGATGCCTACAGAGATGGACCTGCCCGAGTGACAGAGACATCAGCTTTCGTTCAGTTCGGGAATACACCTCCATCCTGGGGCTCCTGTTGAACGTCCCTCTAAATCAAGCCCGTTGTGCTACTGAGGCCTCAGGTGAGGTTTGACAACAGGATAATAAAACCCAAACTACTCTGAGATCACTTGCAGGAAGTGGTTCTTAATATTCATATTGCATAAGGCTGCAGATCATGCAACGCTCGTGTCAGACAGATAACAGAGTCTTCCCCCAAAGACTTAGACTCGAAAGGCAAGACTGAACACACCCAGCGCTGGATGTAGCTGGAAACACACTTCATGGGGAAGAAGAGGAGCTCCTGAAGTAGTGATTCATACATACTGCTTATATATATATTTTTTTTAAGTTGCATAATGCATTAATAGCTATAATCACTTGTTTAATAACTGGGTAGTCAAACTGGATCTTTTTATGACGAAGAAATTAAAAACTGCATGTTATGACATGCCTGTCTGTAGCTAGGAAATGCGTGTGTTTTACACTGTTTGTTTTCTTGGGTCGGAAAGATAATTGAAACTATAGCAATTTCATTTGTGGCACTATTATGCATATTAATAAGGCACTAAAATAATATTGCTAATTACAGACTAAGAAAATGGCAGTAGGATCCTGATTTGGCTTCAGAATTTTAATTCCAAATAGGGTACAATTGGGGTGCAGTGTATTCTAAAAATTGATCCTCTGTCTCTGAAAAATTTTTGGCTCAAACTTTATCTTGGAGAGAAACTTAAAAACTGTACGAGGAAAGAGAAAGAGGGTCATACGTGTGTGGTCTAAAGTCAGATTTGCTTATATTTAACACATGGAGGATATATGTGCCTGTTTGGACATACATATGTAAATTTACTTCTATTTGCAAGAGGTTGTGTTTTATCCATTTTTGCTGTACATAATAGTGGATATTTAGTGGGTATTCTTGTGGACACCTGAGATGGAGTTTGGTAAAATCATTCCCACCAGTTATTTGCTGTAAAAGCTGTGAAGAGGGAGGCCTGAGGAGATCTGTTAAAGAAATGACTTGAGAGGGAAAAGGGCAGAGCAACGGAGGCAGATAAGTGGAGGAGGATGAGAAGAATATTATATTTTTTCAAGAAGGTTGTAGCATATTAGCATATTGGATGACTTCCGCAATATGAAAGTTTGTTGAGTTAAAATGAGTTGGAATTTAAAGGAAGCTGGAATTGATGAGGGTATTTTTTTTGAAATGATGCTAGTTTCAAATCTTCTCATTATCTGGATATGAAGAAAACACCTCTTTTGCTCAGTCGCTCTCATTAAGGAAGAAGGAAAGAAATCTTCAAAGGATGTGTAATTTGGCTAGATTAATTCAGAGCTGGGAAAGAGAACCACTGAACTTTGTTCCTACCTCTGCCATGACCATTTATGTACCAATAAGGTTTTTAGGAAACTGAGAGGACCTATTTATTTATTCTTTCAAATGTGTAGTTAGTGCAACTTCCCAGTGAGAAATCGTGGGTCATACTTATTATACAGAAACAAAGGAGTGTTCGACTGTTGTACAGAGAATTTCTCCAAGCAGCCATTTAATAGAGTTTAAGCTCAGAAAGCCTGCCAAATAATTTTGAGGGACGGTTGCAGACTTTACATGCTAAAGTTTGCTGATGTTATTTAAACAACTGCCGGTTCAGGCAGCCAGTTTCCAACAGGAAGGTTTGGCCCCATGTTCAGCATCTGGCCTTCCTGGTGAGGCAAGTCCGGCGTCTCCATACGCGACGCTGGGCCAGAGCACATGCTGTGGGAAGCAGATGCTGGAGTCACCCACAGGGAAGTGCTGAGGATGAGAAAGGACCTCCAGGGAGGTTAAAGCTTTGGCCGCCTTCCTGGTTGGCCTGGGAGATGCCCTTGCACCTTGTGATGTATGGGCTGGGGTTATTTCTGGCTATTGATGCCTCATACATTTGCTTTCTCATTGCCGTCTTTAGAGGAGTGCTCCAAGCTGTTTTTCTGAGTTGCGTCCGTCAGGTTTTTTTTTAGCTCTTGTATTTAATTTTTGGTATAAACACTGGGGTAACATCAAAGATGAATTGGGCCAAGTGTACATTACTCTCTCTTCCCAGGGAAGTGTCCTGATTATTAAGTAGAGGCCTGAATCCTCCATTTCCTTCTTCAAAGATGCTATTAATTTCACTGGAATTATTTTTTCAATCTGAAACAAAACACATTTTTTCAAATGCAGGCCTACATAGCTACCAAATGACAAAGTGGTTAGAGCTTTCTCCCTGTAGCCTGTTGCTTCTTTAATTATTTTTAGACATGCTAATAGCTTTAGTAAGAGGGCTGGAGGAGATTTCTGCCCCCGAAACATCCATCGCTCAGGTTTTGGGATGACTTCCCCGGCTGAGGGTCGTGCTTCTTGCAGCCTCCGCTAGCAGAGGCCGATGTTGCTTCTGCGGTGCCTAGGTGAAAGCCCGACTGCCTTCTGTCGCCTTGTTCAAAGAAAGCTGTGGGTGAAACATCTATCACATGCGGTTTGAGATGGAGACATTAGGCCTTGCTCATGCCTGAAGTGAAGAGGGGCAGCTCAGATCTGGAAAGAGGAAGGGATTTCTGGCCATATGTAAGAAAAGGCAGGGGCCTAGGGCCTAAGGCACTCGCCGTTTAGGTTTCTCTCAGATTAAAAGCAGGTGAAGAGCTGTGGACTGCTTTATTTAGTGTGCATCCTAATTTAGGCATGAAACTTTTCATACTTCTCTAGTTACTTCATTTTGTACCCAGAAACAAGGCCAAATCAGTGACTGCTCTGGAGCTTCAGCCTAAGTCATTCGTTTATGAGATATCAGGAGCTCCGTGTCAGAAAAGAAAGTACTTGGTATATTTTCTGGGCTGGTTCTCCTCATCTTTCCAGGCTTCTATTTTGGCAGATAAAGGCATTACTATGTGTCTGGAAAACCACTGTATAAGAATACAGTTACTGAAGATCACTTCTAGCATGGATAGCCCTATTTAAACTTTTCTGCTATTTCTTGCAATATTTTTATGAAAATGACCTTGCTGATTTTTGCCATCTCCTCATGTGTCACAGAGAAGAAAAACAAAACAAAACAAAACAAAACCCAACAAAACAGCCTGTTTGGCAAAATTTGCATGAAACTTCAGCTTCACTCAAAAGAGCAGACCCATTGCCCTGAACAATCACATATATTGAAAAAGTTCTTAACTTTCTGTCCAAATATAGTGATGGTAAAAGTTATGAATTTTATCTGTTCCCTAACTATCTTACCTTGAAAAGAAATAAATTAATGTATTTCTGATCCAGGAGACATGCTGTTTTATTAATTAGTGCGCAAGGAATTGTTAGGTTAGATGATTGTGTTCCATTAAGTATAATGAATGTAATTAATATAGATTCTGGTCTTAGGTGGTTGAGCTAATACAGCCATTAAATACTTCTGTTATGGTAGATCTTGTTGTATCAGGGAAACAAAGTTAAAAAAAATACAAATCCTTTTTCCTCATTCCTCTCCCAGGGAGCAAAATAACTCTCTCTTTTTCTAACATATGCGTAACAGTTTACATTTGTTCTGTAATTGTTGAAGGTTGTAAATAAACTATATTAAAATGAGTTCTAAAAACGTTGCAACATATCCTTTAAAGTATTTCATTACAATGTGGTTACAAAATACTATTCACAATATGGGGAACATAATCACTTCAAAGTGTGAAGGGTTTATTCATTAAACTCCTCATGTTCTGTGACAATTACCTTTATGTATCTCTTAGGTCTCGAAAAGGGCCAATAACCCACAACAAGTACTCTTTGAAAAGGAAGTGGCTCCAACTAGGGATTTCCTCTGGCTGTTTGTGTGCCCGTGCATGTCTTTTTTGTTTCTGCTGTTTTGCTGTGAGGTGGTGGTGGTGGAGGAGGCCTTTATGCCTCATTCAAGCCATCAACTGAAGAAACAAACTTGTCACAAACCCGCTAAGGAAGCAATTTCATTTGTTTAGTAATATTTAAATTAGATGAAATTAAATGTTGCAGTGTAACTATGCGTTGACAGAAGTATTTCTTCAGGGTTTGTTTACTTTGTACACAATGAATATAGGAATTTTGGATGTGATGTGTTCACTGCTATTTAATATTAGTCATCTTCTCAAGGGTTATAATACTATACAGATCCGTCTCTCCAGAAAATGTACTGATGAGAACCCTAAGTCTACGGAGATTAGTCATTGCAGTGGCTTTTCTATATTTAAGAATTTAGAGAGATGTGTATATGTCTATATACATACACAAATCACAAATCCACACACACACTTATATTCCTACTTAAAAACCTGAGCTGCAAAAGCTTGCTTTAAGGAACATATTACAAGTTGGTAGCTACGCAGCCGTGTAGAAATAGAAGCTAATCATAGAAGTCAATTTCTTTTCACATAGGCTTCCAGTGGTTAGTGCTGCTGCAAGCAACCTGTAGTTTCACTGTCCTGATATAATGATGAACATGATCTGAACAATTTCTATTTTTTTGACATTTTTAGAAGATATAATTTAGTCTTTTCTGTTTTATAGCTGGTAGTATTCCTTCTCTCAACACTGTTACATTATAAAGCAAATCCTAAATGCCTTAAAATTAACAATAAAATTGACCTGCTGCCAGTGGTGCTATGTGAGCCTGGACGGCACATCTGCTCAGACTATACATTTTATGAGGAAATGCAGTTGCATCTACATTCATGTAGAAGTAACCATTGACTGGAGTTTTCCTGCACCTTACTTCGTTTTGCAAGACTGAAATTTCAGCCTCTGCTAGGCAGATTTTCCCACAGTTGTTACCAACTGGCGAGATATTGCAGCAGCTGTGGGTGTCCTGTAGCTGGGTGACTTAGACCTTGATGCAACCAGTTGGTTTAGTTTCTCACAGGCACCAGGGAGAGGACAAGGCGCAGTTGCATATGCTTTCCCTTCTGTTTGCTTTTCCTCCTTGTGGTAGTCGCTGCTGAATGAACAGTGTTTTTCCAAAAGCAATCTTTTTTCAAGTGAGTTTTGGCTGGAAACATCCTGGGTTTTAGGCATGATCTCTAGCATGAGTTCATCTCTTGTTTGTATGAAGTCTTTTCCTAGCATGCATCTAGCACAGCTAGGTAGGCAGAGCCTTGAAGTGGCTGTTTCACGTCCTGCTGCTGCATCTGCTCCCTCTTTCTCCACGGTTTCCCAGCACAGAAAGGTATATAGCGTTTTCTGCTTACTACTGAGAAGCTCAAAACTGTCATAATGCTCTGACTTCATGAGCTGAAGAAAGTGGCCGATAGACAAATGAGAGAGTGAGAGAGAAGAGAAGCTTTTGTTCACAAACTGTACAAAATGATTTGCTACAACTTGAGTAGTTCATAGAATCATAGAATCACAGAATGCCTAAGGTTGGAAGGGACCTCTAGAGGGACATCTAGAAGGGACATCTAGTCCAACCCCCCTGCACACGCAGGGCCACCTAGAGCACGTGGCACAGGACCACGTCCAAGCGGGTCTTGAAGATCTCCAGAGAAGGAGACTCCACAACCTCTCTGGGCAGCCTTGTTGAACAGACCAGAGTTGAACAGAAGCAAGGAAGATTGTAGTGATTTACAGGTAAAAGTAGCATAGGCACCGACTAGTACATACTACTTTTCTTCCATTTGTTTTCTACTTATAATCAGTAAGAATTTGCAGCATGGGGACGGGGAGCTCAACTTTATGCTTCACATCTGCTATTCCTAAGAAAAATAAAGATAAAACAAAATTAGAATGAAGAGTGCCATTTAATGGCATGTGACACATCCCAGATTTCATAAACATTGAATTTACTGCTTACTTGGGTTTCGCTTGAAATGATAAGGCTGCAAATCATTAGGCAATGTCAAATTCTGCATAGGTTGTTTCATTAAGGACACAATAAACCTGTAATTAGAGCAAAGAGATTTTCGTTATTAGGTAAGGATGGTGAGAAACTATTAAATTCTTGAGCAAAATTAAAAGACAACAAGAAAACACATTACTGTGAAACCTATCCAAGCGGTGTTACAGGATTTTTTTCCCATGAAAGACATTTCATAACTGGGAGGCTTGTGTCCCTCTCCTTGTTGAAAAAAATAAATGGAAATATAGAGTTGTAATGTTGAAACTGAAATGTTCTTAACTTAAATTAATGCTGTATGATGGATGGGAGCATGAATGGTTCTTCTTGTGCTTTTATAAAGAAGATGTAAATCGATGTTTTTTATCCAAGCTCTAAAAATTCCTTCTTCCTATGTGTTATACAATTCCAAATTTCTGAGCACGCAGAATATTTGATGATAAACCTCACAGGTACCCTTATCTGCAGTGTCAAATCTTTGAATTACACAAATGGTATTTTCTCATTTCTTTTTCTTTGTAAACATGAAATTAAAAACAGGGTCTATCTTGCAAGATGCAATGATGCAAGATACTTTTCAGCAAATTTCTTCCTAGTTTAGTTCTGAGGCCATGTGCTTACAAGTTTCAAAACCAAGTCTAATAGGGAGATGCCGGCGCTGCCCCAGAGCCTAATCAGCTGAGGAAATCTTACAGCATGAAGCCAAATAGGAAGGAAATCAGAAATACTTGTAATGTCCGGAGTGCGAGACACTAAAGCAGTTGATATAAAATGCATTAAATGAGGACTGAGAGAGGATTTTCTTAAAAGCTAGTTGGGGTGTCAGAAGGAGAGCCTTGTGTGATAAAGAACCTCTCATTTGCCTTTGACACTGCTATAATAGAATAAAAAGATTTAAGAAAAGGATGTTTCAGTCTTTGCAACTGAGTGTAATTTCTGCAGAAGGTTGTAAATCCCTCAGATGAAGGATCTTTATGTGGGAGTGCGAGGAGGTCCCACCGTGTCCCTCCGCAGCAATACAAAAGCTGTTCACTGTACATGTTTGCATACTTGAGGTTTATTATTCATCTGTAAAGATGAAAGTACAGTCTCTACCAGAGGAGTCTCCAGACAGCTGCTAAGCCTTTAAAAGGTTTTCTATAGCGGCGTGAAAGGTGAGTGCGTTTTGCCGCAGGTTTTCACATCTGGCTTTCATGAGGTCGACTGCCGCCAAAGTGAGGAGAGAGGAAAAGAGGAAATGTCAGTACAGGAAGGATGGGGTCAGACTGCTGCTGGAGAAGGGTGGGGAAAGTTTCCATTTGTTTGCAGTGAGCTATAGTATCAAAGGATCACTGCTAACCTTAAAAGAGGATTTTTTAATAGCTCAGTGCACATTTACAGTTCATATGACGGGAGGCTTTCCCAGGAGTGGTCTGCTCTTCCCAGGCCAGTTTTTATGCCAGCTGAACTAAAGCAAATCCGCAAGCTAAGCTAGTGTATCTACTTAATATACTCATCTTGGATCTTGACAAAATTGGCTCTTGGCTGCAGTGCTGGGGCTGCTTCGGCAACTGAGCCAGCAGCTCTTGGTTTTGTCTGCTGTCACCAGCAGACATCATGCACTGATTTGGAATTACTGCCAAATATGTCACATGGCGACACGGGCATCTCCTTTGTTCCTCCCCAGGCAAGTGCCCAAGGGCCGTTGATGCATGACAGCAAAGAGCACTTGGCAGTGATTTGACTTGTACATTGACAGGAGGCACTTGAACAACCTTTCACTTCCACAGTCTTCCTGGGTAGCCCTGGACATAACCTTCTCATCATGAAAATGTAGCTAGTTTTCACGAATCCTGAGATTTCATGAGTCCTGACATTTCTGACTCCTGAGAAAGAGGAATCTACATATAGATGTCTCTAAGCACTCTTTTCTAACTTGCCTCCATCCCGTCCTTTGCAAAGATAAATACAACTAAAAATTTAAGCAAGTTTAGGGTAGGGAAGCCTTATTAGATTTATTGTAATTTAAAATAAAATCAAATAGTTAAAAACTTAAATAGAAGAAATGCTTAATAAAAAAATAAAACACTCAAGTCCTCAGGAAAACTATCAAAGCCCTCCTCTTCCTTCTCTCCCTCCTCTTCCAAATGGCTATATAGTATACATTGAAAATCTTAATGCATTTGAAAAAGTAAAAGAGCTTTCTGTATGCCAGTCTGCAAGAAAATATGCAACTGGAAATAAAGAAATTGATATGTAAAGGTTCGATGAGTTGCTCAAAGAACAAGTAAAGCTGGGGTTAGTCATAATGTATCATTGCTTATGTGCACGGAAGTGGGTGTGTCTATATCATGTTCCCCTTCATAAATAAATGGATAGTTAGACATATTTAACATGAACAGCTGTACGTGCAATATTTTTACTTTACATTTTTGTGAAAATCTGCGCATCTCAGACTTCTACAAATGCAAGCACGGGATAATCCTTCTCCATCCAAATTAGTCATAATGATTGTGAAGAGAGCTGAATTTTACATTGCTCCTGCCCTGTTGTGCATTTCTTAAGGGTAAGCAGATAGTTTCAAAGATGTCAGACGAGCACTTTTCATAGCAATGATTAACAGTTGTTCTCTGGTAGCAATTATTTTTATCTCTTACAACATCTAAGGGCTTGATGTGATCTTGACTAATCTTCTTGAGGTGAAAACTTCCTCCGCTTTTGTGTAAAGTTTTTAAAGAATATCCCTTTAGCCATTCTTGAGTAATTAGAATGAAAAAAATACCTTGTCAGCATTCTGGGTCATGTTTTGATTAGAACTTACCTTATGATTGCATTAACATATTTTTGTAGTTATAATTATTTCAAAACAGATTTAGGGTTCCACCTTTCAAACTCCGCACTTAAAGATTGTACCGAAGTAAGGAAGGTCTGGCATATGCTTGATATAATTAAGCAGATCATCCAAGCACCATGGATACAATGCACCGTGCATAAAACTCATAGTTATCTTTGATGGAATACTTTAAGACTGGGGGCTTATCTTACATTTTGATCATCTGCGTGCTTGTTCATCCGAAACAAAACAATAAAATAGAAAGAGATCATGTTATTCTTGGAATTTTGGAAGCACTTGTACTACTTGGTCCAAAAATATCTCCTATTTCATAAATACCGTCAGTGGGATTGCAAAGCAATGCAGTGAGGCAATACTGTTCTGCTCAAAAGGGCAAGGTTTTGGGAGTGCAATGTTTAAAACTTGTGAATCAGGAAGAACCTAGACAGTAGTTTGAAGTCAGCAGACATTCAAAATGCATTCAAAATTCAAAAAGGGATTACTAAACATTAGGCAGAGCATTATTCACTTCAGTAATGTGTCCAAAACATATATAAAAACATCTTTTTTCGGTCTTAATATGGCTTATGTAGGAGCCTAAACATAGGCTCAAACCTCTTTTTTTTTTTTTTTTTTTCCACTGAAGTACAGCATGCAGCACCTAAAACTAATGTGTGTGGAAGTTTCTTGCTGGATCAAACTGAGCAGAGTCCAAAAGAAATGACGAGAGTAGAGTGTAAAGGTTGTTCTCCATGATTTCTCTTTCAGAACCAACTCTTTGGGGTGGAACGGGAACAGATTGTGAGAGAGACGAGAAATATTTTGGATAATGAGTCCCTGGTAAAGACAATACATTAAAATAGCCACAGCGATACTCATTAAAAACTAATCAATGTGCAACCTTACAGAAGGATGAAAGATGAACCCTTGGCACACTTCTTGCTACCTCCCTGTAAAATGTGAGTCACGGATGCCACGCTCCGGGCTAAGGCAGGAGAAAGGGGCACACAACACTCGCTTCATGTGCACTGGTGCTCGATCGCCACGTTTGTCCGGGGATTGGGAGGTGGGGAATCCTTGGCCATCATGCAGCCCTCTCTCCTGGAGAAATTTTAAGCTTCCTTTCCCCGCCTCCCTCCTCATTAATGTGACAAGAGTGTTGAATTCAGCACATTATTCTTCCAATTTAAGAGTTTTTGGTGAATAGATGCTTTACAGAGGAAGAAATCTAAAATTTCCAGGCTGGTCCTGTTGTGGATCCCTACACTGCTCTCTCTTTTTTTCTCCCCAAAGGAGTAACTGGTAGGTTCTGTGTGTGGCAAAACTGATGTATTCATCATTGCATCAAAATAGGACATTTCATCAATCAAATAAACTGGCAGTCATTAGACTGCTTAAGATCTGGTATTCATATTTGCTCAAAGCCTTGTCCTTTCGTAACATTGTAATGTGTCCACATTGTAACAATGAAAATAGTCCAAAATTACAATCTGACCATTTATTTGAAGACCTATTGCTCTGATAACCGCTCTGTAAGTGATGTGGAATATCAATTTTGTCCTTAGCATCTTTCATTAAATGACTGCCTAATTGGTTATTGTTATTTAAACATCTTATCACAAGACAGATTACTATCAGTTACTGTCTCATTAATATACCTGGTCTGCCACACACTGATATCTCTGCCTTGAAATTTTCACTTGACATACCAGATGCAAATCTGTGTAATTGTCCTTCGTGAATGGGATAAAACCACATTAGGATATATATATGTGTAAACATATATATACAGTATGTGTATAAAGTAACACTGTAGCACTGGGAGAAACTGTCGTTCTTGTTTAGTGGCCTTTACTTTGATAGCTCTTAGAAATCCTCTGTGAAGGCTGACACTACATTGCAGAGAGAAGAGCTAAGGGTTTTTTTTTAAGACCTGACTTTTAGCATCATTATGCTCTTTGCTCCTCTGGAGAATTGGAGAACACCAAATCTTGGCCCTCAGGTTGAATACACAAAGCATAATCCTGAGGAAACAAGGCTGGAGCTCAAAATGTTTTCCTGCATTCCTATGTGCTAGGAGTAGAGGTCTGGCAAAAAAAAAGTCAGTCAAGAAAAAGACTCTTGAGGAAGTAGTGCTATTCTGAGTCAAATCCTTTTTTTAATTATGCTGTAAACCACACAGCTTTGCTGTTAGTTTTCTACCTTCTCCATGTGCACCTTCTCTTACCTCTCTTTCTGAATGGTAATTTCTGAATGGAAAGAAAAAGATCCTATTATCCGCTCATGTGAGGTTGTGATAAATCAGAATATTACTATTAGACTATTTTGGAGAAGTGTCTCATAATATTTTCTCATTTCTTATATTGGAACTATTTTTTCATTTCTTATATTAGAACTATTTAATCTGTCCATAATCTGTCGTCTAATGAATGCTAAAAAAATGTTGACTGCAGGAGTAGGGTATCTTTCCTTTCTACTGATGAGATTTAATGTGCTACAACCATGAATTTATACAGCAGTTGCTGTATAAGCTCTAAAGGAGTACGTTTCAGCCTTAACAATTGACAATTCTTGCTATAGGTGAAATATCATGACTTTAAAATCCTGTCATGCAGGGTCCAGAACCCATAGCCCTGTATCAGTGGGGAAAAAAAAAGGCTTTAAGTCTCCAGTAAGACTGAAAGCATGTGTTTTTATGTCTTGGAAAGTATAAAAATAGGGGAATGCATGAATACACATGTAGGTTTTCAGGGCAAATTTTAGAGGAAAATTTTACAGCTCAGATGGAGCCTTGAATACTTGCAATCCTTCCATGGAAAAGGCCCAACATGCAGTCAGAAAAATACAAGAATTATTCCATGTTAAGCAAGAGAGGTGCAAAGAAATAAAACGTTCTCTGATACTGCTGTGTAAATTGTCACTGCATTATGCTTAAAGGAATGGCAGGAGTTGCATGGCAGGAGGAAAGTGGAGGGGATGGTGATGGCAGGCCATAAAAAGAGAAAATGGAATTAGTTGAGCAGGGAAGTAATGTCTCCTAAGCTAAAGCCTTAAAGAGGAGTTGGGGGGCCTGACCCATGGTTGTGAGCACGAACCTCTCCAGGCAGCACAGTTGTCACCTGTTTTGTGCTTGTCCCAGTCCAGACTTTAACTAGCTATTTAGCACCAGATTTTTAAAACTGGTCTACTGTGTATGCTGGGATCCTGGTAGAAGTAAAGGGTAGGTATTCTTGCTGTTATCTTGGCAACCTTCATTATCATAGTGTAGACTGTGCTGTGATGTGAAGAGATGGGTTGCTTTTCATGTTTCATTTCAAGTCAAGAACTTGAGATGAAGTTTAAAAATGACACCTGAAAAATTACAGGCCACTGTAAAGCTAGGAAAATGAAGAGGGGATTTAGAATGCTTTCCTTAGTTTCTCAGAATGAAAAAAAACTATTTTTTTAAAGAAAGTTGAGAAATACCAATACTTTCTCTTTTATGTGTACCTAGCTTGCATCTTTTTTTGTCTTTCAGCTCAAAACTAAAAGCACATTGAACTGATACTCTGTGGTAGACTAATAAGTTTAATAAGGATAAGCAACCTTTATTCTGTGGTCTCTGAATGACTGGAGGAAGTGGAGGTTGTCATTTCAGTACCATTCCTACATAAGCTGAAAGGGAAAAAGTGGTCAAACTAAAGCAGCTCATAGTTCACCTTAGAGAAAATATTTGTCAAAGCAGCATCAAAGTCTGCAGCAATGTCATGAACTGACATGGAGAGAGATTCCTCCTGGGAGAGATATTATATTCAAAATGTCTTTTCTTTTCCCCTGCATGCCTTCTGGGAAATGCTTTACTTTCATAAAAACTATAGATCCTCACTTCATTCCAGGGATATGTAATCTGATGTCTACCAAAAGTTTCTCTTTTACAGATTAAAAGTGGAAGTTTCAGAACATGTTGCCAGTTTGTTCTTCAGTTCTTGTGAGGTTTTAGTTTCCTTCATCCCTTTTTGATCTGTATGTTGATTACAAGGGTTCCAGAGCAAGCTCTTTTTTTGTTTTTTTTTTTCCTCTTGCTTGGCCAGCTGTGTGCCATGAATATATGGCTCTACTGGCCTCGTCCTCCCCTTCGGTCAGTAGCTCTGTCTGAGTCTGTGCGTGTGTGTAAAATTGTGTATAATTCCAGAAAGGTCTGGAATGGCGTAAGAATGGTGTATCCATTTCTGTGGCTTGCTTAAAAATATTGTAAGTGCATGCGTGTATTTTTATATACGCACATGCATGCAGTGAGAAGATGACTAAAAATGTATTTGCATTTTTTTCAGTACATTTATATACTCGAGAGAAGGTGGATAGGAGTAACTGAAAACATCCAGACTTTTCACAGCCTCTTCCTTGCTAGCATCTGGGGTGCTGCGTGTGCCTTCCTGACTCCAATCTGGTCTTCAAGGCACTTCCATCCGTTCTTAGAACTGTAGGAGATGGCATTTCCCCAATGACAGGAAGGAACGAGCTGCTCCCCTTTCCCAGAGGACCTCCTGTGAGAAGTCCTGGTGATGTTTGCCTTGGTAGCACTCTTGTCTGCCTGCTCAGTCCCTCCTTTGCTTTCAGCACAGCTCTCTCTCTTCAAAGGTGTCTTCTCTCCCATCTTCCCAATGCACAAACTAATTTCCAGTTAGTCTCAAGCCCTAGTTACTTGCATCTCAGGTCTTGGACAGCTTGGGAATACCTACGCTTGCTTGCAGCAAGCTTAATTAGAGAGGGATGAATGCAGCTGAATCCAGCAGTTTCAGTGAGTTTCATTTTCAATTTATAGCTCACTAAATTTTGGCTCTACACAGAAGAATAACTTTATTTTAATCCTTGCCAAACTAAACTCACACAAGATCTAGGAGCTGTGCTCAGAAGAAATAAGTAATGTTATAGGGAAAGAGGCAATAAGACAGTAGAGACTTTAGATCTCTTCATGAAAACTTTAGTTTCATAAAAATCCTTGTGGATTTTATGAATTCCCATTTAAAATTTTTCACATGCACAGATTCTCCAAAACAGCACACCCTTCTTTTTCAAGACCGTGAATCTGGCTCATTAGTTTTGTCAATACTTTTGTTTAATTACTATATTCTGGGAAACTCAAAGCTGTAAACTTTCATTGCTGTGAATTAGCAGATAGTTGAATGTTGCCAAAATTTCATGCCCAGCTTTGAACAGCATTTCAGCTTTTCAAGCATTTAAATGCCTGGACTTAGCATTAAGATTTTTGCCTTGATTCCGTAACATCCTTCTATTTTCAACATGTCCAAGTTCCTGTTTTCATTTAGAAATCCAGAGGGCTTGTGAGAACTGGTAAAACTCGTTCCTCAACACAAGTAAATTTGCATGAGAGCAGCTTCAAGGATTTTTGGACTTATGTGGTTTAACCAAAATCTTCCTTTCAAATTCGAACTCAACCTAAATGCTAAAGGTAGTTGGAATTAGAATCAGAAAGCCTTATTGCGTCCTGCAATATTGATAGGCACAAATAGAATTATCTTTCCCCATTGTCTTTAATTACTATGCAGTTTTGAATAAAGCAGTTTGACCCTATTCTGACGCTCCATACTGAAAAAAATGATTAAGTTAAGATTATTGCACCATAGTCTCTTTAACTAAAACCAGCCAGTTAACTGACTAGTCAAAGAAAATGTGCAGAATCTACAGCATTACTTTAACAAATCTTTGCATCTCCTTTCTTTCCTTTAGTACCAGGAAAATCTCGGTTAACTTGTGTTAACTTCTCCCAAGAAGTCTGCAGATTTACATGGAGACCAGCCTAGCACCTGCAATCTCTGCATGGAGCACATACATATCCATGGAGCACATACATATCCATCACAGCCGCAACGGCTTGTGGAGGGGTGCAACCCAGTAGTGTAGAGCGTGTTCAGGTTTTAGGGGAATTACTGTTGCAGTTTGACACATTTCTGTTCCTCACGTTAATTTCCTGTAATTCTTGAGCCAGATTTTAAAGATGAGACGACTTTTGCTACAAACATGCTTTGTGCCTGTGGTTGCTATAGGTATCTACCTGGATTTTAGCCAGTAAGCCTCTGTCCAAAATTAATATAGTAAACACTGGTCTAAATCTCTGGAGTTCTTTTGCTTGGTGGGAGCAGGAGTTGCGCTATCACCTCATATTTTCAGTCTCACCTGAGAGAACTGTAGGCTGACAAGTTGACATTACTGAAGTGTTGGATGTTTGCACCTAGCTCTGCACTACATAGCAGGTTGCCACCGCAAGACTCCCTTCTCCAAAGGAAATTTTGTGGTGAACCGTGGCGAGGTGACTATCTCACTCCTGGTATCTCTGTGTCACCTAGGGCAATGTCAAGAGCTCTGCAGCTGAAGTACACAGAGGTAGATTATCAGCCTCTAAATTATATCCTTACCTCTGAGAGCCTCAGGTGCCTTCGGAGACTTTATAATCAGTTATCTAAGTCGAACTTCACTTACTGCCTTGAGAATGATCTTTCTTTTTCTATTCAAAGGTTTTATAAGATAAGAATTGAGATAGAGATAAGACACATGGTGATATCTAGGCTTTAATTGGTTGGTAGTTTCTAGTGCTCTGCATTTCCCTGTGCATTTATAATGGTGTCTTTTCAATCTTACTGAGTGTTAAGGGGCATGTTTACTCTCTTCCTCCTACTCCCACCCCCTGGCAGAAAGCCATGATACCACAGTTTGCAATATAGTCATTAGATAAATTGAGTGCTTAGCCAATAACACGTGATCTGCAGATGGTTCAAAATATTTGTTGTGCCACATCAGATTAAACTTGCTACTGAGAACTGGTAAAGAGCTGCAGTTACAGAAGTCATGATGTCCCTTAACTCTGTTGTTGCCTGTTGAAATTTGGGTGTTCCAGCTACCAGCTAGACTTGTGTCATGCGTGTGGAGGTGCCTATGAACCTGACTCAAAGACACCAGCAAGCTTATTGAGAAGCTTTCTAAAGCCGATGCGTTGGGAAATGCTGAAGTGCCAACTCAACGTACAACTTTTCGGCATACTGCAATGAACTGTGCTAGGGATTTTAACAGAAAAATGTCCATTGGGTTCATGACAATTCATATTTTTTGTTACAACAAGGATAACGTCCTTAGTTTAATGTCCCACTGGACTTTCAGAAATTTTAATCCTATTTTGGTTCACAGATTAAAGGCATTTTTGCCTCCAGTAAAAATCCCAGCAACACATTCCATAGTATTCTGGGAACATCTCCCTCCATTACTGCTTCTGAAGTTATTCTTTTTTAATCCTTAATCAAAATTAATCAAACTAATCTCTGGGCCGTGCAGACTGGGAAGGAGAGAAAAGGAAGAGAAAGCTCCCGTGGCACTTACTGCAAACATGGGGAATGAGGAGCAAGTCGGTGCTGCCGCTGAGACAAGCACAGAAACACCTCCCCGAGTCTGGGACATGCCCTCGTCCCCGTGCAGAAAGGACCTGCTTTGTGGAAGATGGGACCTTTACTTTAAGCTGAAGTGGTTTGCTTTGAAATTTGGCAACAAAAGGTTGCATGAAAATTAAATGCGAATTTAATTCTGATGAGAACTTAGGAGCCGGGTTGCTCTCCAGCTGCCTCCTCATCCTTTGCATGGAGCAAGGGCTCAGAGCGGAGTGTCCATAACAACAACTTGCCTTGCGAATGCTGTCCTAGTTCTGTCTAAAACTGTCCTGGGGGACTTTGACAGCTCCTCTGAGCTCTCTCTGCTATTTCTCTTCATCTGTTTCCCTTTATCTGAAATTCTTTTCATGATGCCAGCCTATTACAAATACAGTTTCCATGCGTTATTTGAGTATTAGTTACCTTTTGAACAATTTCAGCTCAGCACTTTGTGGGTTACTGCTCAAATCGTTAAAATATTCAAAAAAAAAAAAAAAAACCATGCACGCTTTTAGATACATATTCAGAGGAGGTTTTTATCTCTAAACATTCAACATAGCTCTCCAGCGCTTCACTAATATGCATAAAAAAATCATCACTGAGTTGTTTTTAAAAGGATAGAGATTATTTCCACTTCTTTTACCTTTTTCCCATCCACAAAATGCTCAGATTTGGAGAAATCCAGGTTTGTCAGAGCAACTCCCAGACAGGAATATGAGCTGTTGGTTTGGAAACTGGAAATTCCAATCTCACCCAGAGTGAGATACTTCAAAATATGGAGAAATTTCCAGCCTGATTTTCCAATATGCAGAAGGGTGCCTCTGAAATGGCCTTTTAGGCCTTCTTCTTTTTTTTTTTTTTTTTTTTTTTTTTTTGCCTGTGTGTGCTAAGAAATTTGTCCTGATAAGAGTATTTTTTGAACTCCTATCGGATAGATCTGTACCAGGTTGGAGACAAGGTGATAGATGAATCTACCCCTAGAGCTGTGAACACACTAGTCTTGAAATCAAGTGTGTTTTTATACAACTCATGGTGGAAAAGGAGATGGCCAACGGGTTGATGAAAACTAGTTTATTTGATACTATTGAATCTCAGAAATATACCCGCAGAGTTCTTCATTAACCCAAATTTCCCTAGTGGATCTATCCCCAAAAAGCTTGCCAGGGGTATGCTGAAAATAACTTTTTCTTTTCTTTTCTTTTCTTTTCTTTTCTTTTCTTTTCTTTTCTTTTCTTTTCTTTTCTTTTCTTTTCTTTTC
>JAWLRI010000331.1:1982725-2025485 GCA_034781795.1 Crypturellus tataupa
TCTTCTCTTCTCTTCTCTTCTCTTCTCTTCTCTTCTCTTCTCTTCTCTTCTCTTCTCTTCTCTTCTCTTCTTTTTTTCTGTTATTCATGTTCACAGCTGCAACCTTAGATATCTTTTATCTTTTTTTAATAAGTTGTAGTTACCTAACAGAGACAATCGGATTTAATTTCAAAACTTACAAGGAATAAATTATTATCTAGAGCAAATACAGCACTCATTTGCTATCATTTGCTCGGTTCAAGAGAACACTTTTGTGTAAAAACAAACATGATTTGAGTTTCCACCCCCTTTATTTTTTGGTTAATATTCGTGATACCTAGTGGCTCTGTCACTATTTCCCAAGTGTTTGGAACATATAGCAAAATATAGTCCCTATTCCCAAGAGTATACAAAATGATTACAGAAGAGACAACAGGCAAACACAGCGAGGAGATAGGAGAAACTCTGGGTGAGAATGAAACGCCTCTCATTTTTGGAACAAGCAGTAACTGCTGAATATCCTCTGCCTACCATAGCCTGGTAAACACGGTGACAGAGGTGAGCTCCAGGAGCAGCCTGGAGCAGGGCAGCACGTTGCCTCGTGGATAATAGAGATTTTGTTGTAACCGCTCGCGTTACTGAAAACAGAGATAGGAGATACCCCTTGGCTGGGTGTCCTTTAGGGCTTTCCTTCTACCCGGGCCCAAGGGCCACATGCGCTTTGGGAGAGCATCTGCTGCCTGCAACAGCTTGTGGGAACCTGCAGAGCAGAGCACATTTTTGCTCAACATTTTGCTTTAAATGCTTTAAAGCATTTACATTTAGGATGCAATGCTCCTTTTAACTACAGTTAAAGTATAGTAATCACAGATCATAAAGTTTTTCCGAAGAAGTTCTGCTGGTTTTACACTAGGCTATAAAGGCATATTTTAAAGCTATGCATATATATATATATATATATTTCAAACTAGTTGAAAGCTAATTTAAACTGACTTGAATAACATCATCAGACCAAGATTTGTAAAGTACTTCTGTGCCTTATGATGAAAACAAGTGCTTGGGGTGATTTCCTCCGCACTTATCCCTGCAGATATCTAATTAATCTAGGAAGATTCTCCCTTTTTTGGATAGAAATGAGAAAATGTTTGAAATGGGCAAGTAATGGGGACAGGTATTGCTGCGAGTGTTGCAGAAATTCACACACTGCTACCATTGTCCTGAAGCATTTACCCAGTTAAGTCAATAGCTTGTTAATAATAATAGTAATAAAAATAAAATACAAATAAATACAAATATCATGAATAAGAACAAAATAAATAGCAATTTGTGCGTGCATGAATTGCACGGGATGGCCGTGGGGACTTGCAGCCCCATGAGGACTGCAGGGACAGGGTCCCTTGGACGTGTCTATGTAACCACGAGAGAAAAGTGACCCAAATCACAGCTAATTATTTTGGGCCATGGAAAGGGATGATGGACAGATCCTGTTCAGATAATTTCCTCCAACAAATAATTCAGAGGAAGCTCTAGAGTGCTTTGGTTAAAGTATTCCTGCTATGTAAAGAAGAATAATTGCTTTCTTATAGAAAATTTGTTGTCTATATGTAAGATATATGTTTTTTAGCCACTATAAGAAAAGTTTCTTGGCCTTGCAGTGCTTTACTTGTCCTAAGGGATCAGCATAAGTGAAGAGGTAAAGCCCTATAGCTTTCCCTCACCTTCTGTCATTTTATTGCCGTTAGCTTTAGGAGAAAAGTCATCCTCAAACACTCCTCCCCTAGGTGGAATTGGGAGGTTTCCAAAACATCAGGTTTAGAGCGGGTCTTGCCAGGGGAATTCAGGAATGGCATCACCCGTGTGAGAAAAGAAAGGAAACATAACTGCCAGCAGCTTCGGACTGGTAAGCGGGTCTATAAGCTCCAGGTGTATTTCATGCAACGTGTCGCCACGTTGCTGCAACCTCCGATGGAGAGCACGCGGCCCTCACCAACTCCCTCAGCTTCGTGGGGCTCCCCTCACCTACGGCTCTGCACTTGGGCAGGGAATTATATTGGGTTAAGGGCACAACATGCTGGTTAGTCATGGTGCATTTTAGTTGCTCCTTTCAGGTACGTATGGCCCACAGCTCCTAACCTATGTGTATAATCCTGGGGAGACCTTGGAGACCATTTGCGTGAGTCAAGTTACATGTATGTTTGAACATACAGGGTCTCACGATGCGGTGACATCAAGTCACTAAAGTCTGCCCTTAATAATAAGGCATTAAAAAGCATAGTTACACCTTGATTTTTACAGGATGTTTTTCTCCAGAAGAACATAGCAGTAATATCAAAATACAACTGTTCAATTGTAATTCTCTGTTTATTTTCCTCTTCAAACTCAGGTTGGGAGAGTATTGCTGCTTGTTACTTCTTTGCTTGTATGCAGTTTGGTTAGTTCTGCTTCTGTTCTTTCTATCAGCGGTATTAATCTCCAATCCCTCCCTTTGCTGAGTTGTGCTTCAGGCTGTTGGCCCTGCGCCTAATAGTGCTTTTGGTTTCAGAGTTCTTTGTAACATCTGCCCAGAGGCTTCTCCCGTTTGAAAAACAAGATCATAGCTGCTCTACAAGTAATAATGTAAATGACATAGCATTGGAGTCTCTTCCAGCCTATTTAAATTCCAGGTTCCTACAAGCAAGTACCTTGTCCTCATTTATATTTGTAGAGTTCGAAGTGGTGTGAAGAAAAAAGGAATTGTTTTCATCCTTATACCTACCCTAGAGCCCTAGGAATGCCTTGCAGTTATTGGTATAGCAGCCCCTCCCCACAAAGTCCTGCTAAAATCCTAACTCATACACTCCCTTTCCATAAAATCATTTTTTGCCAGCTCTTCTTGCTTGCTTTTTTAAATCAGGAAATAAGTACATTTTTGAGATGTTCTTACAGGTTTTATTATGTGAGGGTGCAGAGTAAGTTACCCAAAATGGTAACAAAAAATGACACTTCTCCGAAAGCCAGTAGAAGAATGATCCAATATCATAGTTTAGTCTTCACAAATATGAAAACGCCTATGGATTTCACACAAAAGCTAACATTTACTAATAGCTATTCCATGCTGATGTTCTGGTGCAAATATTTTTCTCCTGGTATTTTTATCAGGTGTAATAAATATTGCAAAATGGTGTTGCGCTGGAACTACAGTAATCCAAAGCTGATGATGGAGCTGGGAATGGAGCTGGTCTCCACCTGTTCCGGCATGGGCAGGAGATGCAAGCCCAGGTCAGCAGCGTTGCAGCATCAGATGCTATGGCTGCAACGCTGCTAACCTCGGCTTGCATCTCCTGCCCGTGCTGCAGCCGCGAGTTGATGCTCCCAGCACCTACAGAGAGCTGTTGACCTAGTTCGGGATGCATAGTGGTGACCCTGCCGAAGGCTGTATCTCTGAGGAGAGAAAAAAGAATCATTTGTTTGAAAGGAACAGATTTGATTCTCATTCGCAAATTTGAGGAGTGAAATTGGAGCTTATTTGTGTCATCCGCTGGCTTCTCTCACTGGCAGCCGTTTCTGCTAACTCTTCTAAGAGACTTTAAGTAACAGCTAAAATGAGGAAAATGAAAATTTCCAGGGAGCTTGCTCACTTTGTAGGCAAGTTTTACTTGCTATAATAATGTACCTAAAATGCAAAAAATATGTGGGCATCTCTTGTAAATGCAAACTGAGGTCAAGCTCTTTAGCGAAGGTTTTTCATTCTCTAAGGATTTTATGGAAGCAGTTGCCTTGCCTAAATCATGGAACCAAAGTGTGTTAGTTAAGTAATCGGGTGATTTTAAAACTAAAGTATATCAAATGTTGTCTTGCTAAATTGGGTAGTAGAAAACTTGTTTTTGTGAAGTCAAGTACAGATATGTCTTTGTCATGCTACAGATATAGACCTCAGAGATTTCTGTTTGCTGAGGTGTCCGGTAGAGCTAAGTAGTCCCACGTTGACTTTTTGTTTGTTTGTTTATTTAAAAACTACAATATTAAAAAGGGATAAAAGCATCCATGCAATTGACTGACACACACTTTGTTTCTGCAGCTCGCTCTATAGGGACAGATACTCAGCACAAGTGCAAATAAATGGAGACCAGTTTATGCAAGAGCCTGAAAAAAGCAGTTGATTTTCCCACTCACAGATATAAAAGGATGCCGCATTTCAAAATTTGAGATTGTGTTATTGGGAAATAGGGGTGTGAGGGCAATACATGGGAAGATTCATAATTTCACCATATCACACAGGTGATATAGTGAAATTCCTCCAGCAATCTCTGAAGAAATCTTGGACTGGCAACTCTGAACCACTGGGAGAAACAGGGTAAATATGTACAAAAATGAAATCAAAATACTTTTCAAGCTAGGCAGAGGTATTTCTGTGTTAATGTAGGTGCTGAAGATTTTCCCTTTATCTGAAAAATTAGGAGATTATTGAATGTTAGTTTCCTTTTACAGCAAACCCCTCTCTCCTCCTCATTAGTTCCCTTCCTCTCCCCTCCCCTCCATACTTACATTTGATATTACTGCTGTCCACCATAATTTGCATCTGAAATAAGGCAAGACCCTGCAGATGCAGTTAATATATTTAATTTTCACAGCCAAAAGCTCTGAAAAAATCAGGGAGGCAGAAAAGGCCTGAGGATTACTTATTTGTTATTTCACAGCTGGATATACAGGTTTGCAGGGAGGCAGCAAGCATCAACAAGAAACGGGAAGCAATCCTATTTGACTGTGAGAAAGCAGTACTTAGTCTGCTTAATCTGAACAATATTATTATCAAAGTCTCCATGAATCATTAATGTCTCAATGAGTACTCGGTGTCAGAGACAGAAATGGAGACGGATTTAAGAAAGGAAGAAGACACAGAGAAAGAATATAATGGCAACCTGAAGTTAATGGCTGAAATTATATTTTAAATTTACTTAAAAAAAACAAGGCATTTGTGAGTGAATGATTTTAGTTTGGAGAAGTAATTACAAACAGCTGGAAAAAAAATCTCAATTTTCAGCTCTTTGTTTGATTTATAATATGTAAATAAATGTGAACAAGTAGCTGCCATTAAAAACATAATACAGAAAGGCTTGTTAAAATATAAACCTCCATTAAGTGATATCTGTAGGGTATATAAAGACTTAACTTGCACGAAGACTATTGCTAAGGTATTTCCAGGTGTTTTGCAGCTGCTAACTACAACTTCATTATAGCAAATGTACTGGTCTTGGTTACAATTATGGTTACACTTTCAGGTATTTTTGCTTGTACTGGGATATTTGTCTAAGTTTTCACTTCAGGAGATGTGGGAAAAAAAGAGATGCTGCTGGAAAGGCGCCACTCTCACATGTTGGAGAGAGGAGATGAAGTCTCCACTGAGGGAAGGAGATAGAGGTGAATAAAAGGGTGCAAGACCCAAACTCTCCTAGGAGGATTTTTACAGACTATCATCTGGCTAGCTTCTCTAGCTCAAAAAATGCATTAATGATGCTGTTTATTCTGACTGATAGCAGGACAGGGAAAGGTAACGAGGTCATGTTGTGGTTGTCTATGAGCAATTTTAGGAGAAAAGAGCTCCTAGTGTTCCCTCTCCCTAAAATGATTAGCATTGAACTGTCCTTCACGGATAAAAATAATGTAGACTAAAATCAAGAAACTATGTAGTCCAGATGATATGTGCTTATAAGAAGAAACAGACCAGTTCCTTATATTCCAGATTCATTGATAAAAATTGACAGAAACCAACTGTGTACAACTGGAAGTTCGGGGTGGTGACCCTGCTGATTCATACACTACAGCAAACCCATGGCCGCTGCTTTCCAGTCCTCCTTGTCTGAGGAGACAGAGCTACAGAAGAGCAAAGCCTTGCAGGTGCCCTCCTTTGAGAAAAGATCAAGTTTCATTCGACTAATGCAATGAATATGGGAACCACCTTCCTTGTCTGCCTTCCCATATGTTTTCAGAAAGAACTGCTGGATAAAATAATATCCTCCTGTTCTTCTTTCGAGTTTGGGAGTTAATACTATAGCCTGTCTTCATGCTGCATTATCTCTTCCAGCCAACAGTGCTGGAATAGGTTACTTTTTCCGTAGTATGTGATATGTTGGGCAATGGATAAAAGAACTGCAAGAAGTGAAACATAATCTGGTTGCTGACGGTCAGCTGGCTGTTCATCAAAGCACCTCCTCAAAGAAAGGAAAGCTAGGAAAGAAAAGTGGATTTCTCCAAAAGAAACCCTTCCTAGAAAGCAAATTGTGTAGAAGGAGGTACCATCAAGACTTTATGAAGAAGGAAGCAGAATTTTTTCCTGAAATAAATCATATATTCTATCATATATTCTATTATTGAAAGAACAGCTCCTGCTAGGGGTGAGAGGCTAATGAAGTAGTCCAAGGTTCGACAGGTAAATTGGTGTCCTATGCAGAATGCCACTTTTTTTTTTTCTTTTTATAAGTAACATTTTAAAGATTTATTTCGGAGATGTATAAGAGTATATACACAGCGCTGGTAAAAATATACTTTTCTACATTATTTGAAGTAAAGAATAATTCAGATTCAGATTTTAGAACAACACAAACAAGCCTTTTGGCTTGTCAAACTGTAGTTGCCAATGCTACAAAGAATTCTATAATGAAATTTCTACATAACATTTATATGAGTTATCTGGAGTTTTCAGAAAGAACAAATAGAATGAAAGTCTGGTCCGAAATGAATAACCTCCTTAGCACAAGCCAAGAAGAGGTTTTGAGGGACCTATCTCATTAGATATCACCACAGTGTTTTACATGCCTTATAGAAAGGTTCAATTCCACCTAATGGTGCAGTTCAAACTCCAGGTCAGGCTGATGCTAAATCTACTCTGATTCAGTGCAAAGAAAAAGTAGCCCCCTATTCATCAGCCCCTGTAGGGCTGAAGAAGTTTTGAAGTTCAAAAGTCACTATGATCCTTGTGACCAGATAATATAACTGGGAGGGATACAGTAACGAACTCCTACGTGCCATTATGGGGGATAATGTTTTCTGAAAAATCCTCGGGATTGAAATATTACTCTAAAGAAAGAGTTTAAAAGAAGTAATTTTACGATGAAACAGTAGAAAAGGGGAAAAGAATTATGAGAGTTAAGGAAATGCAATAAGTGGCAAATGTTGGCTTTTTTATTTTTTAAGAAGGAGAAAAATCTTTATTTTCAGTGAAATTAAACAGCTAGCAAGAGGAATGAAAAAAACAGATGCCACAGAGGGAAAAAAAGCAATGAAACTGTACATTGAGAAATGAGCAGAAAAGCAGAAACACTAATTTCTGGGCATAAGATGGCATTTAATATATTTGTCATCATCTACTTTAATAAAGTCCTTGATAGATATCTTGAAACTGTGGCGGGTTATGCCATATAGGAACTTTTTTATCTTATGACAGGGAGTCATAATGATGATTAGGTGGCTTTCGTTCCCTATGTCACCAGTATATAATTTGGAGAGTATTTTTTTGGCTGAGAGGGATGTGTGGGTGGGAAAGGAACGCCAGCAAACAGCACTGAAGTGAAGCGCTAAGGCCTAAAACTTGTTTAGTTCACTTCAATGCTATTTTCTTCTCTCATCCATTATTTTGACTGCATTCATTCATAAAAAAAAAAAAAAAAAAGTTGATTCTTTTTTATGCTGACATGTAAGAGCACCCACTGCTACTTTTTTTCCCCCCCCCCCTCATCTCATTTGCATCTTGGAAGCGTTTGAAAATTGCTTATTTGCTCCATCCTCCCCATAATTTCTGAGCATATCTCCCCAGGTCAGTGTAGACAAATGCAGATGTTATCAGGGCTCCTCAGATACCACCAGCACACACAAATACAATGCTGCTGCATTCTTTGCATAGAAACAAATAGAGAAGTATTTGGATTTCATTAGATTCCTTCTCTGCTATTCCTCTCCTTCCTTGTCTCTCCACCACTCTTACTCTCAAATATATATATTTTTTCTTCTAAGTGTTAGGCCAGAGATTACGATGGGGTATATATAATACATATAAATATATGCTTTGGCAAATTTTACTTTCTTTCAGTAAATAGCAGTCATTTTCCTTTTGTTTCTTTCCAAAAGAAAGTTTTAGAATTTCCGTGGTGGTGCAGAGCTGGGTGGGCTGGAGGGAACGAATGGCTTTGAGCTTCAGCCCCTCAGCCCCATGTGGAAGCAGTTGCGTGCGAGAAGGTGCTACTGGCAGGAAGGACAAAGCAACCAGGGGCTGTTGCTGCGGTCACTGCGATGCAGCAGCGCAGTTTTTCTGTGTGATGATTGGTCTTGTCACTTCGAACAAGAGGGTGTCTCCAATTTAAACTCGAAAGCTTTTTATGTGAGTGTTTAGTCACAGCTATTTTGTGTTGCCATGATCGCACCCATAAAGGAGCTTTTATAAGGACCATGTTCGTAGCACTAAAGATCTGATCATCTCATCACGGGCCGTGGGGTCTAAAGCCCTTGAGGAGGAGGAGCAGACTAGCTCCACACACACATCCCCTTTGCCCCCTCACAAAAAAAAAAAAAAAAAAAAAAAAAAAAAAAACACAGAACTTCTTTTTCAAAGCTATTACTGGTGCTTCTCACTGCTTATTGTTTATTAATTGATCCCTGGCAATATAATGCACAAGCTAGATTTGCGACAAATTGAGTAAGACCTTGGCTAATATATACTCATGTGGCTTACTATTTTGAATATTTATTGATTTTTTTTCAAGCGAGTAAAAAATGCTTAGAATAGAATATTTTTTCTTATCCTTAAATGCCTTGTTTTGGTGTATTTAATGTTTTTGTTATCATCTAAATATTCCATTTCAAACATATTTTATATAGTCTTCTGTAAAGCAAGACTAATGCATTGCATCTAATCTAAGAAACTTTGTATATTTCCAAAGAGAAACTCACACTTAGTTGTCTGTGAGTTAAAGGATAAAGATATGAAATAGCTTGCATCAAAGGGGTGCATCAAATCCCAGGGAGGAAACTAATATTTCTGAAATCACCAAACACCTACGGCTTGTGAAAACAGTGGTAGCGACTGAGTCCGTCTCGAGGGAGGCATAAAACCTATGAGCATTCTAGTAGCATACTAAATAATATAGCTTTGGTTGCTGTGAAGCCTTGCTGAGAGAAACAGCATGAAAGAATGTAATTAATCAACATCAAGATTTTAATACTTGATGGATTGAGTGGCAGCAGTTTTAAATGTAGAATGATGGCTCATTTTCAAGATGCTGCTAATTGTAAATCAAATTCCAAGATGTTTTGTTGGAACTGTAACTGTGCATGAGTATCATTATTGTTTTCAATTTGCCACTTTGGTTTTGATAGAAAAATATATCATAATGCTTTGATTTTTAATATATTTTTTATTACCCTACGTTTATTATCGTGTTCCTCATTTTGACTTGAGCATCCTGTGAGAGAATTTTCATTTTAATGGGTATTTGGTAAAAGAGATTAAATCAACCTTAAGAGTGTATTTTACTTAATTTCAATCTTAGTTTATTGCTCAGGATATATTTATAGAGATGTGCATGATTATATGAAAGGATTCATTAGGAATTATGTTACCAAGGAAATGGCTTAGTGAACCTTTTCTTAATACATATTTGCTTTAAAATATTACAAAATGCGGGCCGGGAGAGCCAAGCATGAGATGAATCAATTATTTCAAGTAGGAATTTGTCTGAAGAATAATGGAAATATTATGAACAACATTTTCAAAAATGCCCCCAAAATAAGAACACTCTTCGGTGAGACTAAATCTTTCATTCAGAAAGTTGTAAATTCTTTGAAGGAGGAAGAATTGCAGTTTTTAAGACAGGTTTTGGTTGCTAATGCTGTCATACTGGTCACCATTTTTAGCTATGGAGCATTTTCTTTTTCAGTTACAGAAGCAGAGCTTCTATTTACCTAAAGGTATGGGAAGATACCTTGACCACCTTTTTCAAAGGACAGCTGAAAGCAGTTTCCTATTTAATATGGAGAGTTTCTTGTCTGTAGTTTGATGTTTAACCTTCCTACTAGAATTCGTACAGCTCATGAAAACTTCTAAAAAGAAATAAATTTATAGTTCGGAATTTTAATTTTTCTCAGGACTGCTAACCAGAAGGAGGAAAGAAGCAGCACAGTAGAAGATGCAGTAAGAGATATAGCATTTAGGAGCTAGTGGAAGGGAACTTTTAGACACTTTGCTGCTTCTTTTGGCTCTACTGACAAATGTAATATACTTATAAAGTTGGGTTTGGGCACATAATTATGATTCCAGCTTACTGCTGGTATAAACTTTGGGCTGAAAGTGTGTTAAAGATTAGTCAACACTTGAAATACAGATACTTATATTTTTAAGCCTCACACCCTCTGCAACACCCATGAGTAATGCACTGTGAAAAGACCCAACTAAATAAATTAACAGTTTGTTCAGTTTCAGCTAGTCTCCAAGGGATCTGCTTCTTAAAACTATTACTTAGAGCACTGAAATAATTTAAACAGCATAAAGAATTGTAGAAAAATGGTAGCCACATTATGCAGTCTTAGTGGAAATCAGATGTTTTAATTCAATATTTTCTAGCACACATAGATCGTCATGAATGACATGATCAGAGACAAAATTTTCTTGGAAGGGCAGTTATTTGCGGATTATGTGAACGTAAACCAAGCAAAAATGGATAATATTGCACCTGCACATCTCAGAATCAGCTAGGCCTGATATTTCAGGCAAAGGGAAAAAAAGAAGAGTTTTATCTGGCTGACACAAAATGTGCTAAAGGTTTTCATTCTGAAGCTGAATGTGGGGATTTCATAATGGAAGTGCCAGCTCATCCTGAATTATACCATACTTAAAGTACATCTCTCTACAATATTTTATTGCATAAACTCATTAACAGTTCACTTTTGTTTGTGGTACTTTTAAACGTATGATCTCTATAATGCCTTTTATGTAGGTTTATTTTAGCTCTAGCTGCATAGAGCTGCAAGGGGTCATCGAGTTCCCTATTCTGCTATCTCAGGCAGCAGTATCAGACTGTCCTTCTCATAAACAGATCAAAGTTCCTCTGAATATTATTCAGTCTTGTCTAAGAAGAACTTCTACTGATACAGAAGTTAGAAACATTCTTCTTATGGTCAATTGTCCTCAGCTGTTCTTGACCCAAGGTCATTTTTTGGTTCAAAAAGTACTTCTTCCTCCATAGTGCTTCAGTCTGCTAAATTACTGGTAAATAATAAACATAAGCTTTCTCAGGCTTTGTTTGAAAAGCAAAACGTGATTTGTTTTTTAAAGCTCTATCAGCATAGTTATTTTATATATATATATATATATGTGCTGTGTTTCATGCAACTCTGTTGGTATATCTACACTGAAGGTATGAAAGTTGACTGCAGGTCTGGTCGAGCACCAGTCCAAGGTGCATCTTGAAACCAGGGAGTCCTTAGGCAGGCAAGCCTGTGTGACTACACAAATCTGGGGAGAGGGAATTTCAAGTACTTCAGCAATTTTGGTGAAGCAATCTTCATTTTGTGTGATCTGAGTTCCTTACAGAGTGTTTCTTATCCTGATTGCATTGCTGTGGTATGCTGTGGTTTGCAGATGTACCCTCCAGATTAGGGTAGCTTAGGTTCTGTCACAAGGAAGTTCTCATTCACTTGATAATTCACTGTGATTCACTTGACTTTCAGTCACATCACTGAGATGATACCTTTGTAATAATTGGAATAGTAATAATAAATGTAATAATGCAATTTAGTAATGTTTGTTATGAAGCGGAAACAAAGCGACACACAATTATTATTTGATAAGGAGCAAACAGTGCAAGTTATCAGCATTTTATGTTACTTTGTCCTCTCTTTGAAGGAGCTGAGCGACAAGGCACTAATATTTGCCATTCTTAGAGTTTTTTTTTTCTTGTTGTTAAGCATCTGTTGGAGGCTTATTCTATGCTTTATTCCCAACATGAAAAAATATATATATGTATATATATATTTTTTAACCCACTGCTGTGTCTATCTACTCTTTCTACTGTGGCCCTGTGGCTACCTGCAATTCCATGCAAGATCTTTATTAATGGGAACTGCTAGAGTGCTTTCAGTGTTGTGCTTCTTATTTTAATTAGTCAGTGCCTGTCATTTTTCACACTTCTAACAAATGACTCAAAATATATTACTCATAAATGTGGTTCGAATATAAATCTTTTGCTAAGAGATTAGTGAGTCATTTATCCCGTGGCCTCACTCTCACCTTTTACACAACCATAATAATGCTGTCTTTGATAAAGACCCAGGAGTCTGTATACTCTAATTCAGTTATTAGAGTAGAGCAAAGATGTGGTCCATGGCAGTCAGATGATGCAAGATAGTGGCTTATCTAGGCTTTTCTGCCTTGCACTGGAACTTCATAGGAGCACTGTCAGCCTCTGCCTTTCATCTGTGGGGTGGAGGGTGGTAGGATACCATGTCCTTAGCCATGGCTATTCCGAGCACATACATTGGCCATGGATTGAGTTTGTGTACAGCTTGCTCCCCAGCACTGGAACGCACCTTCCAGCCTGTGTGGGCGTCTCAGAGTCACAGGCCCCATACTTCGCCTGAAGAAGGAATCTGATCCTGGCCAAATGGTTTTACATGTAGACAGAGAGTATGTCGAAAATCTGCCTTTGAGCAAAAGGACTCCATGTTGCTGCTTTGCCTATAAGGAATTATCTTGCTGTTATCTCTGTAACACAAATACTTTGACATACATTTAGCGAAGCCTATGAGTCTGTATTGTTTCCTGACATGCATAGGCCATTGTTATGCCATTCGTGATATATGCCTGATATCTTCCTCCTTGTTGTCTCACTCTGATCTCTCGGGTAATAAAGAAAAATCTATGGGCAGTAAAGAACATCTCGTAATCTATTCATCTGATAGCACCAATCAATGATGTGGAGTCAGTCAATACTTAAATTCGTGTATTTTCATGAGGCAAGTGGCCACTACTCTGTACAATTTGCCTCTGAGGAAGTATTAGCAGGAAAACACTCATGTCTTATTTTCAAATTTTGTCTTAAAATTTCTCTTTGCAGCCTTGGCATCATCATAAAATACAAAGATCCTAATAGGAATCCTCTGTACTCAAAAGTTTGGTGAGAAAGGAGAGTATTTGGAAATTAATATTTCAAGAGTTATATAGTATTCTGGGATTCTAAGCTTTTTCTTAATTTATAAAAATGTCAGAGTTGATATACTCAAAATAATACTCCTTGAAAAATAAGTATGTTACCAAAAGGTGTGGATATATAATAACCAAATATATTAAAACAGCTAAATTCTCCTCCTCTTTTGCTTGAAAATTAAATGATTTTACTGCAGAAGATAAGCACAGAATTTTGAGGGCTAGAGTCACCAATGAGCTTAGCTTCTTCTTAGTCATTAATTTTGCTTTTCTACCAATTATTTCTTTACCATTAAATTTATGATTATTTTGCCTGCAAGCTGCAGTGAAATCATTAGAATCTGACATGCCATCTTGTACAATGTGTCTTTTTTGAAACATTTAAGCAATCCTTCACTAATAACAAATGGGATATTAGAACAGAAGTCCTAGCAAAATTGATGAGCTTTTTGCTTCAAAATGGACACTGAAATAATGGTGTCTGTACTGTGACTTTGAAGATAACTTGGAAAGGGAACTTTTGTAAGAGTTTCAGTGTTTTTAGGGTTTTATTATATTCCTTGCATCTGTGATGGAACCAGGGTTTACAGAAGCTACGCAATCAGGGTTGGCCTCCTCATGGTAACTTTTATTGCCGTTGTTAACTTCTGTTAGAAGTCTATGGTAGACATCAAATATTAATATCCACTGAAAAATATGAGTCATAAATTTGGACTTTGACATTGCCTGATGCTAACAAGTATATTTAATATTTAACTAATACTTATACCATGACCAAAAAGGAGTAGAAAAGCACAAGAACTTCAAATAAAAGTTAGTAAAAAGTTAGAATATTTATTTCTGGTGAGTCTACCTCATAATAAATGCAGTCTAAACCAAAATATTCTTCATTGTAATAAATCATGTCCCTGATCCAGCAGATCAAGGAAATGTAGCAGATTAGAATGTGACAGGAAATTTTGCTGAAAACAAATAATGAGAAAGTCTCATTCAGTTCACTGCTTATAGCTGCTTTGAGTATATTTAAACATATAAGAAATGTTGCCAAGTTATTAGTAGCTTAAGGAAATATAGAAGTCTTAATCCACACAGGGAGTGGATCTGGGGACTGAGAAGCTACCATTTTTATAAAGCTACACATCAAGACTTCAGATGCCAAAGCCAAGCAATATATCCCAATTTCTTTAATAGGCAGTTTCTGTGGGAAGAAAAAAAAAAAAAAGCAAGTCCCAGTAGGATCTGTCTATATTTTTTTCTTTTCAGTTCTACAACTCAAGAAATAAAGTGAATTCTGCAGTGACGCAAGTTTCAGGAAGACATGATGTACTAAGTACCAGATCTTCTGGCCTAAAAAGATGGAGTAACTATTGAATAGCCCTGTAAGTGTAGCACTTCATCAACCCTGACAAAAAAAAAAAAGAAAAAAAAAAAAAAGTGGAGATCATGGAAGCCCCTAAAATTCTGGAGAATGGACTAAAGGCTCCAGGTATCCAAGGCCTAGACGGATTTGCATTAGGTCATTTTCACTAATTTTTAGTTTTCTGATGTGTGATTCTTCTCGTAGGAGGCTTTTTTACAGTAAAAGCTTGGTAAATATTCTGCTCCACTACAGTCTGTTCTTGAGAAAGCTCAGCCTAATATATGCAAGGGAATAGGCAGCAATAAGGAGAACTGATAGGAGAGTAGGAGCAGATGAAACGCACGCTGCCAGCGCTTGGATTTTGGTCAAAACGCGAACTGAGATGGAGCCATGCAGCCAGAGGAACGTGTTCTTCTCATTTTATCAGAAACAGAGCATGACCCCCAACCAGTAAGAACATTATTAATCTTCCTTTATTAATGGGCTGGGTTTGCTGAGCGAGGTATATGAGATATATATCAAACAGCGGTGGCTCTGTCATTTCTACAGAGTTGTTACATACAAGAAGGAACACGCAGTAACATTTTTCATGATCAGTTAGGTGGGATGTCAGACAGCTGCCTGTTTTTACAAATATTTAATACATTTAAGTGTCAGTGATCTGGAAATGTGAATGGACTGTCTTAACTGACCCCTTGTCCGCTCTGAAATAAGAACTCAAAATCTGAAGAAGATAAAGGATATTAACTAACTGGTGTCTCCCATTATAAGCAATTAAAGAGGTCTTGGTAAGGAAGAACTGCTGGAGGTCGCAGTTTTTCCTGAGTTTACATATGGCCAGGTGACTGTGCAGGGACATTTAAAAGGAAAATTCTGTCACACACACAAAAAAAGAGATGTAATTCAAAATTGTTAATTGATAGTGTTATCTTGAAAATGCAGAGCATGTCTGATTGCAAAGAAGAGAGAAAAAGTGAGCACAATGCAAAGAAAGCCAAGGAAATCTCAGACTGCAAGTTGTTTTTAGCAAGGTTTTATAGACTAGAATGAATATTTATTTTCAGAGGAATAAATATGGACGTCTATTGGGAAATGTTTGTAGATGGAAAATATTTTAATTTTGTTAAAAAGTTGCTTAAATTTGGGAATGAAACAAAACTAAAATCCGATCTTTTAAGCAAACCTTGTCTTTACGAAGGGTAGATTTTGGATGATTTGGAAGTCTTGAAGACATATGTAACTCAAGTTTCACTACGCATCTCGCAGATGGCAGGACTGTATAAAGAATTTCTTTCTATTTCAGAACATACTCAAACTGTAAGTTCTGTGAAGAGGGTTTGCTTGTACCAATTATAGATATAGCAATCTATTAATGAGCCCTACATTTAAAGCATCATTAAAAATAAGTTGTTGATTCGGTGTATGTGGTCCTCTGCTTCTAAGCAACGTGTCAAAATTTTAATCAGTAACAAGGAAAGCAAAGCAAAGTTCACATATTGTTTCAGCAAAAGATCCTTCTTTATTCAAATTTGGAATTATCAATTATTTGTTTTAAACTTTGGTATTTTACCAAAGCAATGTAAGAACTTAGCCTTTAAGATAATGCTGCTTCCATTTTCCCCCTTTTTCTTGAAATGCTTTCTTTAGAAATAAAGCTTGTTTTGGAACTGCATGAAAAGTGAATTTGTAATCAGTGCATCACACTGGTCAAAGTGCCTTTTCTGTTTGAAAACTAGGTTTTCACTTTGGAGTACCAGTCTGCTGATTTTTTGACACTGGTGTTTCCATATGATATTGTGGACATTTTTGATACTGCAGCCTCTGTTTAAAGACTCACTTAGAATATGTTCTTAATGGAAGGGTTTTCCTCAAATGTCCATGGTTGTATTTAAGATAAATGATTTGCCAACAAAGGAATTCCTCATGTCTGAGGAATACATTAAAAGAATTAAAAAAAAATCATCTAATGACTTGTCAGTTCTCAACTCTGTGTCCTAGAATTGTTTTTCTATTGAAAACATTCTTTTCTGCTTCTGGTGTGTTTGTAGTTACTGTCTCATTTAATTCTAGTATCTTCAGTGAGAAGTTTAGTAGATTTACATACTCTAGGTCTAAAAAAAGAATTTTTTTGTTGTTTCTTTTCCTCTGAAATCTCTGAGTCTTTTGATGAATTGATTGAAATGACTTGCAACGGAAGCCACTCAAGGACTTTGGCGTAGATGCAGCAGTAGATATCTCCAGATGACATCCTCAGCACATGAGGTAACTGTTTAAAAGAAAATGTTGTCTCTTTTTTAATTCTGATTTTATCTATTTATTTATTTATTTAAAGAGACTCTCCCTCTTTAGCATACTGTTTGTACAGAATCCCCTTTCCAGGGCCCTGGCTTTCCCTGTACTGCATACTGGTAACTGCCTCCTGAAAGTGCGAACTCTTCCTGCTCTGTGTAATTTAATTTAATTCCACAGATTTTTTTTTTCTGGTTTTGTACTACTTTTGCAAACAGAACATCTCAATTCACTGGAACAGAGATATGTTACAGCCTTGTGTATACTTCTTTTATTTTATTTCACTCCATTTTGCTTTTATCTCCCGTACCTTTCTCCAGTAACATCCTAAATTACCTGCCTTCTAAATCCCAGTTTGGTGCTCTCTATTCTCCTTTATACTGATACATCTTTCTTGCTGATTTTCTTGTGTACTGGCCCCTATTTCCCCTGCTTCTTTCTGTCTCCTTGCTGAACACCTTGTTCTTTCCTGCTAATTTAAGGCCCTTTTGCTCAGTCACATTAGCTTTCCATCTCAGCAAATTAGTAGCCCTGTTTTTCAAAGAGAATTTGTCAAATCCTTGAAACCTCTTGTTTTTCATAGCCTACTATGTTTTAGGCACTGATTTATCACTCTAATTCTGGCATTTTTGGTTTTATTCGAGCTAGACTATGGTAATGAATCATATATGACAGTAAGCAGGTTAGAATGAATCTCGTTAAATTGCACTTTGGGAATTACAAAACACAAATTCTGGATTTCGAGGTCTGTGATTTAATGAAGCAGCAGTATTTTCTGCTTGCTTTAGGACTGTACTACGGCACCATCCTTGTGCCAGTTTATGGGTGGGTGACACCATTTTTCTCCTAGCTTCCCAGCACTGCTCTTCCGTATTGACTTCCCACATCTGCTGTGTCATAAGATCATTTTAACTAAAAGATCACAAAATACTGTGTAAGCAGGAAGGGTGAGCTGAGGTTACGCAAGCAACCTTGATTCTTTTTTCCCATTTTCTAACTCCTGAAACTTTTCCTTTGCAGTTTTGTAAATGTTATTTTAATGTAATTTGTGCCTAATATATATATTGTAGATAAGTCTATCTATCTAATAAGCAGTTTGAAATAATATATGTAAATTCTTCTATTTTATATTCTTTTCTGGAAGTCAGCAGAGTAGAGTTCATTAACTTGATATGGATCTTTTTCAATCTGTAAGCATTCACCAAAGAATGGGTTTAGCAGTATATTTATATGGTAAATGTACTGATACTGCTTACTTTATATTAAAGTTCAACTTCTTTAAACACTTTTCCATATATACATATTTGGCTCTTTTAGAAAGAGACTTGTAATCCAATCTTCTTTCTACTCATTTCAGCAGATTTCTTACTTCTCAGTTAAGACAGATAAATAGTTTTGAGCTCTGAATAGACTCTGTGAAAGCCTAAGAAAGAAAGCTCCCTATATTTGTGTGGTACTTACAGAGAAGTATAGTTGAGCAAACTATTTATTAAAAACAGTTACCATAATACTTTAAATAGGTTCTATTTAAATGTTCCTCCATCATAAAACAACTTAGTAGTGTCCACTGTGTAGTGAATATGTACAAAGCCTCTCTGGAAGGGAGCTGCAACAATACTGAATGCGGCTTTTGCTTTCCGAAAAGTGATAGCGCAGCACGTAATAAATGACTTACTGACGGAGGTTCGCCACCGAAGTAGCTCAATCAAAAATGTAATTTAGCCTGAAACTCATATGGAAACAGCTCTGACTATTGCATCCATCCTGATTAAATATAGGGTGTGATGATGATTGCATATATGTTACTGACAGATCTGTTAACAGTTTCTGACAGAGATTTTTTTTTATGCTATCAGAAAAGTATAAGCTTTGAACTCCTTGATTTAAAAACCCAGAAATCTAAAGACAAAACCAAACAAAACGCTGTCAACAGTGGTGTTTTTAATGGTTTTCAAAGGAAAAGTCTCCTGTTCTCTGTTCAAAATGAAAAACCATTTTCAACAACCTTTATAACATAGTGAGGCAGAGTGATTTTTATTTCACAGTTTTACTTTAAAATGACTTAGAGGGTTTGTCAAATTCAGAAATGGATTTTTGATTTTTAACGGAGTTATCGTAAGCACATGCCGTGTTTGAACAAAAACGTCATTTCTTTCATGATACCCAACATAAGGCTGTACTACCTTTGGCTGTCTTGGGGACATCCCTGTGGTGATACTGGTCTCTTTGACTGAACTTAAGGAATGCAATCTGCTGTGTATATGGATGTATCCAGATGCCTTACCTTGAGAGAGCTGGCAGTTGTTCAAGCTACTCCTCCTGTATGGAAATAGGAACTTTCCCACCCATATGATGCCACGCTTCTCACTATACTGTAGCCTTTACAGAAAACCATGCAACTCACAAGCTTTTGTGAAAGATGGCTCCTTGATTCTCTCCAGAAACAGCTCTTCCGACCTCTCAGTTTCTTATTAGCCCTGTGTAAACTCGTCTTCAGAAGCAAATGCGCACCGAGTGACACCAACCTGAGCTGGATGAAAATATGAAAAGCTTCTAGTGCGCATTCTCCATCCTTCCTTATGTCACCCAACAAGACTATCAGAAATGGTGCTTCCTGCCCTCGCACCACGAGTGGATCCTGCAGGCAAAACGGGAGAGTCACAAGCATGAATTTGTGTGAGTATTTTCTAAAGGAAAGTTGTACCGGTAACCAGCAGCCGAACGCTCTTTCAGAGAAGAAGACTGAATTCTGATCTTCCAGCCTTGATCCTCAAGCAACAGCTACAAAAAAAGAGGATGCTCATAACTAACATTTGACATTAAGAATCGTTGAGATACTGCCTGCATCTAAGAGTTTTTTTCCAGCCTGCCCCTCTGTCTGACCCCTCTGTCCCACCAGACCTGCTGCACTTATTACTGCCTCTCTTGCTGACATCACCCTCTGCTCTGCTCGTAACAACCATCATTTTCGTTCAAATTGCCTAAGCAATTAGCATAATTATTCTCAACCTTGAGTTTAGTGCTTTTATTTTAGATCTAAAGAAGGGCTGGTATGCCCGAAAGCTTGTATGTGGTCTCTCTTCTCAACTGCATCACTTAGCCTAATAAAAAAGGAAAGGAAAAATAAGAAAATTTCCTCACAGAACTTTTTCCTCTGAAACAGAGAAAGAATATTTAGGTACATAGAAAAAAAATCAACTATTGTAGCTAAAACCATTCTTATAAACTAATATTTCATTTCTTTTTGTAAATCCATCTCAGTTTTGCTATATTCAGTCAAACATTTTATATAAAAGTTGAATCAATTCCTGGATGAAAAGGTTTAATGGTGAAAACAAGGGGAAAATTTTCTAGGACATATGGCAGTGAGAAGATTGCTTTCTGGCACTTTTTGTTTACAAATAAAATAATGTCCATTCTACAGCCAAAAATAGGCTAAGACAAACCCAGATAAGTCCTGAGATCTAGTGCTGCCAGTACAAAACCTGTGGCCTTTAGTATTTATTTTAATTATTTATTTTAATTATTTATTTTATGATAAGGATGCTTGGGAAACTCAGCCAAACCAAGACTGAATAATAGTGAAGAGATAAAGCGGCCTCCTATGAATCACTTAGATAAAGAAATTATTCTTCCTACGTTCACATTTCCTCAAAATATAATGCTAATTTATCCAGTCTTCCCTGAAATTCGCTTACTGTATTAGGATGCTATTTTTGTTAGTAGGTTTGTGAAAACAAATTATTTGGAAAAATAGAACCTCTAAGTAAGTATGAAAGTAAGCAGAAAAACTAGTGAAGACCTGCTTCAGGAGGGAAAAGCCAGGAGTTATAAGCATTTTTCATGTTGGAATAACTTGATTAATAAAAAAAAGAGAACTTTCTAAAGAGATGTGCCACTGTGAGAGGGCCAAAAGAAAATATCTGGAGGAGTGTTAGGATAAACAGTTCATTTTTGCTGGTAGCTCTTGTCTGCAGCACTCACCTGTCATATACGATTTGCCATTTAAGCAGTTTTTCAGCATTAAACAAAAGAGGAACTCCAAGAGAAGTCTCTTAAATAGCCTAATTACTGCATGTGTGGTGAGTTTGGTGCCTTTTAAGGAACCATGCAGGGCAAGGGAATGAAAAGTGAACTGTGAAAGTGTTTAGGTGCACAGAAGACAGCTTTAAAAGGCATGCCAGGCCTTAAATGCCTCTTGTGAAGGAGAACAGCGCTAACTACGTGGCCTCACCATTTGAATATTTTTATTATTTTGCAATACTTTCTGTTGGAGCCTATTTGAACCAGCCCAGAAAAATATCATTCTTTGGGTCTGGGCCCTCTGCAGAGCTGCTGATATCAGGCTGGGGAGATGGGCTCTGCTTTTATTGCTTATCCCACATCTTTTACCATTAGTGTCTTAAAAGAATTTCTCTGGCAAAATAAACTGTAATTGTAACTGTTTGGTGCCCACCTGAGGAAATTACTTGCATTATTAAAAGTGAATGGATCGAAAGGGTTCAATGCATTCCTCTTCTACCTGAGCGTGTTTGGGAATAAGACCACGAAAGTAACAGAACAAACAGGAGTAACATTACATAGTACATTTAGGTTTAAACCTGTCAATTTCTTTCTTTAAAGCTATTACTGCTCTCTCGTCCTCTGTATTTTCTCTGCATCCTTCTCCTTTTTTTTTCCCCTGACTTGGTGCGATTTCCAGATTCCTCTAATGTAAGTTTAACATGAAATGGTCAGAATCCGTTTTTCTTTCCTTAATGAAAGAGCCTGGTTTTAAGTGAGCTCTGCAGTACAAATTGAAGTCAGGTTTTCACAGGCACTGAGGTTCAGTGCTGTGCTTGTGAAAATCTTTAAAATGCCTAAGTGGTTTGCCTCACAGTGTAAATCTGTCCCCCAAAGGATGATCTTAATATTAAGCATTCCCATTAGTCACTGTTTCAAGGCTAGCTTTAATGAACATGAAAATGTGCCTTTCACAAGCATTTTAAATGAAACTTCCACAGAAATAGGAAAGCTTTCTTCTAATATTTTAAAAATCAAGAAAGTGTCTGTGAACTGAAAGACTCCTGCTGCAATTTTTCCCTCCAAGAAATGCAGCCATTCCCCATAAAACTTTGTAGTTGGAAGCCCATTTACAGTAATAGTTTCAGCTAGTCCTAATGATCAGTAGAAACAGCGAAGGTAATCATGTTTTCCAGCAAGAGATGAGTTGGGGCTCTTTTTTGCCTTGTAGTGGGATAGTCCTTTTAACAAAGCAGAAATATAGGCCCATAATGTATCGCGTACGGATGCAGCAAAGCACAATATGTCTGATTGACACTGGGGAAAATAAGAAGTCAGAGCTGCAAAGAAGGAATGGCAGTACTTTGAGAATGCATAGTTTAGCAGAAACTGGTATAATCAGAGCGTAATGGAAAGGGAATTCAGGGAGGGCAGGAAGACGGCACAAAGGATTCTCGGGAATTATTTTTTTATTATAGGTACATGCATAGATATATATAATACTTACACACACACACACTCATATATGCATATATATATATATTTTTGCCTTCCTGAGGCAGACATTACATTCTGAAAGGCCTGCACAGGAGCTGAAATCAGGTTTCAGTGCTGGGTTTGCTGCCCGCGGTGGCTGGTAGCTCTCTGTTGCTGGCTGTAAGCACAGGTCAGGATGGTGGTCCTGATTTCCCACAAAAAGGCCAACATTACCTGCCCCTTCAGACGCCAGATGGAACAGTTTGATGTTTGCATTTACACCGTGTTAGGCAGGAGCCAGTAGCTGCCCTGGAGTACCTGGGGCTAAAGCCTGGTGCCCCAACTCAGTGGACCTTATATCAAGCTATAAGGACCGCATTATCACTTCCTATAAGAAAGAGTAGCTGAAACCCATATGCAGTTTTTCCCCTATCGATTGGCTGTGGTGTCTTGGTATGAAGCATCAGGGTTTCTATCCATTCATGGAAATACTGAGAAGGAGCCAGCTCCCAAACATCCATACCTAATGCCATATTCAGCTGCCCTGGGGTGTCTGCGACATTTTTCGCAGGGATGAAATAGACCCCAGGATATGACAGAGACCCCAAGGGGGACCAGAGCCCTCACAGATGGGCAGCCACGGGCCAGGCAGAGCACCCAGGGACGCCTAAAATGAAAATAGGTCCTTGTTTTTCGTCAGGTGAGTCCCATCCTCTGTGTATGTGCACATATGAGCTATACAGTATAAATATAAACATTATTGTAAACATGTTAGTTCTGATATAAAACAAAGGAAATTAATGTTCATTACTTTCTGTTAAAAATACCACAGCACCAAGGGAATTTGTTGCTTGTAAGAGAGTTATGAGATCCAGCCCTCATTGCAGTTTGTTGTAGTAACGCAAGCTGCTTCATGCGGTTGACTCCAAAAGCTATTATTTCCCAAATGTATACAAAATAAGCCCGAACACGTTTGCCTGTAATGCAACAAGGTGAAGTTAATTGCAGGAAGCACCTTCCAAAGCGTGCGGGGCATGTGGTGCTGACACAGCACAGGGGCCGTGCCGAGGGGCGGACGATCCCATCCCCACGCGCGAGCCGCCTTCCCAACAAAAGCCAAGACTTCAAAGCAGGTGAAAAAAAAATCCCATAACGCTTCTAAAACGCTCTAGTAAATGAAGCCAAAATAACATTCCCATTTACATTTCTTTGTTCTTCTTTGTGGTCCCGCTTAATGTCAGGAGATTGGCAAAGTTTTAGCATCAGCATTTGCATTCACCATCCTCAACGAGATTCAGGGGGAAAAAAAAAGATACTTTATATTTTGCAAATTGCGTATATTCATGTGTAAGTTATGTAAGGTGGAGCTGATGGGAGCAATAAGGAGTTATTTTTAAGCCAACCTACTGGTTGGGAGACATATTTTCAAGCTTGGAGACCTGTTTTTGTTCCCCAAATCAATTGTGCTGCTGCATGAGTCAGTGCTATTCCTTCATGTCATGTACGTATCAAGTCCCTGATTAATGCGGTATAAAATAGATGCAAGTTTTTTCAGAAACATGACTTTCATTAAAAAATGTGTTTCTAATCACTTTTAATAACATATTTTATCAGTAGAGATCAGCAAAGATATCGTAATATATGTAGACTCCTCAAATTCGATCTGTGACCAGCTCTCTGGAAGACAATGCTTCCTGCCATGACTTTTTTATTCTTTAATAATATTTGAGATTTATAATATTTTATTAACATTTAAATGCATTTTATTTATAATGTGACCTTGTTTACCATTTCAAATATACAGAATTATTTTTAATATACAACTGTTTTTCCATTCCCTAAGAAATCATCCACAAGTATGGATTGATGGGACTTTTTAAAAAGTGTAATCTAACCAACTAAATCTAGCTAGTCTTCCCTAAAATAACTGCATTTTTTTTCTTATTTCACAATATAATATACAGGTTAAGATAAAATTTCTTGTTCTACCTGTTTCCCATTAGTTATTCACATTTGAAAAACAAATCTATTGGGTGGAAAATATAATAAAAACATATATTCTTCACTAGCTCTGAATTTCTTATTTTTAAATTTACTTTAAGTATCAGATATTTCTATTTAAATAAAAATGATAGTCACCACAGCTATTAATACTGATACTAAAATGCTTTCTGGTCTTTATGTTCTTAGATATATGAGAAGTGAAACCTGCTGCATACAAATAAATTTTTTGAAAATGAAAATTCTGTTCTGGTAGTCAAGATCTAAAACATTATTTAAAACTTAAAATATTGCTGCCTACAGTATAAGAGAATGATTTTAATATAACCTCATATCTAGTAAAGAGAATTATTCTGCATGAGCATAAAAAGTCCAAATTGCAAAAGCGATTTTTTTAGGAAGTTAAATTTGCATTTTACAGTTAATTGCATTTGAATAAAACTTTTACTGTAGGCAGAAATATCTCAAGTATTTTAAAATTCTCCCAGTTTTAATAAATCCATGACCAGTGCAATCACATGTTGCATTTGCAACATTCCTCATGTCCAATTGCAGCATTCTCACAGGAGTGTCACTGCAAGGCAGTAAGAGCGATAGCATCATATCACCAGCAAAATATACTCTGTATGACTCATTACCTCCTTTCTGCAAAGATCTTAGCTTCAGATATGAGCACTTATAAGATTATTGGTTTGGTGAATAAGCAGCAGAAATGAACGGGCATAAGTATTAGAAAAGACTATTTAATGATTCCCAAAAATTTAAAAATGAAGTAAGTTTCAAGCGGATGTCGAAAATCCCCAATCAGGATAAATGGAATGGTCCACGTAATTATTCTAATTTAGCTCTTCCATGGAAGTGAGTTTTATGTTCTGATTATAGGTTGCTTTGGCATAACATTTATTCTTCCGTGCCATGCAGAACAAGTTTAACGCAGAAATGTGATGGAGGAGGGAATCTGTCAATGGGGATGGTTAGAGAGATTGATATTCTGTAGTAAGAACTTTCCCATAACTTCTTCTTGCAAAATATGTCCTTTTTCTCATTATTTTTCAGGCATGGCACTGTATTCTAGTGCCATTTCTTGTAACTTTACAGAACAAGAAGACACCCTTTGGTGGAAGGATTAAACTAATATGTGTATGAAAACGTTCTTTCTTTTTTTGTTAGAGTTATTGCCCCAAATATTGTGTATATTGCATTTGCTGAACTGGCAAATCATTTGACTCTGTCATTTGGAAATGCTCTTCGTCTATCACCATCCCGGTGTAGGGTGTTCACAGCAGTGTTTGCACCTTCTTGGGTGCAAGAGAGATTTTTCAGATGGAAAAGCTGAATTTGAAGAATCCACTCACACTTATGCTTCTTCGATACTAATGCAGATGTTCACGTGAATCTCTAGTTACTTGGATCCAAAGGGACTGTTTTCTGCCTCCCCTGGCTGCTGTTAATCCAATGTTTAATCCTGAAGGCCTTATGAAGGCTGCCGTATCTTTGCAACTTCAGTGTATTTAATCACTGTACAACTCTTTGACTATTTGGGGGATGTAGGAAAACAATCTCTCTCCAGTTTCTCCCCTAACATCTCTGTACATGCCCAGGTAATGGTTCATGATTTTTCCCAGGTGCTTGAGTTGATATAAATCAAATAAGTTCATGCACATCAGAAGAAGGCATAGCCCTTTATTTATGAATGTATTAAAGTGCAGTCAGAAAAGGATATTGATTGGATATTCTCACTTGCCTGCTGTACAAAACCAGAATCAATGTACAGTAGGGAAAACTTAACTATTATGAAACATTCAGTATTTCAGGAAAGTACAAAAATTGAGTACGAACTCCCATTAGATGGCAATAGCATGGCTTTTACTGAAGGGGGGATCTGAAGTAGAGGATGGGGTATAAAGAAGGTAAAAAGAAAGAGGTGGACAAACTGACACATCACAAATACCCCTACGTGAAGACTATGGCCGTGAATCTATTTTGGTTTGAACATTTTTACTAATATAGCACAATTCCCAGCAGTTGTTTTAGTAGGTTTACATTAAATCACTGATGTAGTATGAGTAAGTCAAAATAAGAAACATGGTGAAAAACAGAATATTCAAAATGTAGGGAAGGCGGGGAGAGGCTTAATGACTGTGAGAGTAAGAGCAAATGTCCTTAACATCGCGTGTGGCATGATATCTACTTCTCTTTCATAGGATGTAGAGCTAGTTTTGGTTTTACTCAAGCATCAAAAGGAGCTTGAACTTTTGCAATAAATTAATAAATAGTTGGAATAATAATTACAATACACACTGTATAAGTGAAGACAAAATGTATTGATGAAATACGCATTCAGAAAAAATACTCTCAGTCTCAACTGCTATTTAAAATGTTATCTGCAATTATTTTTATTTTTTATTGTTCTTGTGCCCTTTTCAAGTTGAGTTTCTTTTAATCTGGAGCAAGTGAGGTGCTTTGTAGTGTCTAATTGTCTTTCGTAAACCACTAATTAATTATTTGTACTTGAGATGCTTCTATGGTTGATGGCACTTAGGGAAAAAATACCCTGTGATAAACCTAGCCAACCAAATTAAACAACATTTGGCCTACTCATTTCCATTTACTGGAACATTTGAAGAGCTATTTGCCAAGTGAATAAAACACAAGCATTCAAGAAGGTACCTAGGAAAGTATTGAAGGTATTCAAAGTTACTTGCAAAGTGAATCACAGAGTAATTGACAGCAGTCATTTTTATAAGCAAATAGTATAATTTAGATAATGATACTATTTAAGTACTCATGGCATTAGCTATTATAATTTACTAACAATTTGTGGTTCTCTGAGAATTATGGCATTAGTCTGGTACCCTTTGTATATCTCTGAAATATATAGCTCAAATGTAAGAGATATGGTAAAGATACTGTGGGATAAAGAAACTGTTTTTGCATTTTTTAATTTGAAAGATTAGAAAAATAACTGAAAAACTGTTAAACTGAAGCAAAAAAGCTTGACTTCAATAGCATTTAAGTATGTGATTAAGCACTTGGAACTGAGTCTTCAAGCTGTAGTCGTACCCATCTCAGATGCTTGTAGTGATCTGCTGACTGCTCGCCTGCAGTGGCTGCACTGAGAGATAATGAACATTATTAAAAAGAAAAGCTTTGGAGACAAAAATCAACACTTTAAAGAATAGATGTGACACTTCGGGGCTTTGCTGAGCAAATCTGAAGGGCAAAAGGGAAAGTTTAACAAATAGGATGAACAAAGAGCGCTAAGAAGGTGTCTAGAGAGTTTTACAGTATATACTCAGAATCTGGTATCTCACATGTCTTATATTCCACCATCAGGGGAGCCCAATTTTATTCTGGAAGTCAGAAACACTGAAGGAATTTGCAATAATCATTTTAGAATGGTTGACTTTAAGAAAAGGGTAGAAAACTCTTGGGAACAGAATGTCGGAATGAATAGCAACGATCTAAAGTAAAATATGAATTTCTCTATGATTGTAGAGATGGGGTTCCTTCTTCTGGAGCCAAAAGTTACGTGGGACAAGAGCTGGTTCAACATAAAGAGTTATTCAGAAGTTTCATTAAAATAAAGAAAGAGGGAGGGGAAAAAAAAAACAAACTTAAGTTACAACAAAACAACTTGAGTTAGAGCTTCTTTTAAAAGGAAGAAATAACATTTTTGTAATGAGAAAAGATCATTAGGTGGGTTTATAAATTTAAAATGCAAAATCTCCAGAAATATTACACATTAAAGGTGAGACTTTCAAAGGTGGTTAAGAGGTTTAGTCACAATTTGGATTATCTTTCCAAGTGGAATATCCTTAGGCCTTTTGAAAACCGTGACACTTCATCTTACAATAACTCGAAGGATAAAGTTGCTGTTAAGGAAGGTTGTTATTAACTATGGGGTTTCATAATACTTTCTGTCTTTTTAATATTGTCCTCTAACAGTGCTGCCATGTGTTTGTAATGCAGATCATCAATTCATCTTCCTATCAGAAATTACCTTTCTAAAGTAAAAATAAGTAAAAATTCCTACAATTTCTTCCTCTCTCTCTTTTTTTTTCTTTTTTTTTCTTTTTTCTTTTTTTTTTTTTTAAGGGGGAGGGGAGTGTCTGGTAATAGACATTAGACACCATAGACTTTTTTTTTAGAATTTGTTTTGGTATGTCTTCGCTGATATATGGAAATGAATAAATGCATAGCCAAAATGAAAGTTTTCTTTGCTAGTTGTTCTTTGTATTGCAGAATAGTTTTTGCTAGACAAGAAATAAGCACTAGCTGTGTGCACACACATATTAGAGCTATGCAGTCTAAAGTATTTTAATACAAATAATGTCGTAAACAAATCTTTATATACATTTATCTATAGATGCTATGACACAAATTAAGGGAAAAAAGTAGTCCATGTTTCCTGACACAATACAAAACATAAATTTGGGACTTGATTTACTTTCTGAAGTGAATCTGCATTTGGAGATCTAACCATACTTGATTTTCTGTAGGGACCATTAATTATTTCATTCTATATTTACTTTGTGCTTTCTTAATTTGGCAGCCAAGCAGAATATAAATGCCTTGAGTATCCAACCCCTTTCATTTTCCTGTAGGGCAGATGGTATCCAGGGTGACTTAGTGACACCAAGACTCTCCTTTTTTGGAAATTTCCAATCCAACATTCCACCAGGCTGTTTTATGGGAGAAAAATTAAAAATGTAAAATACTGTTTTGCAGATGCTTCCTCCTCTGGATAATTGTGTTGTGCGTAAGCACGGACACTGCAGCGAGGTTTCACTCTGTTCTACCGGGGTATGGATGGAAAGACAGAAATACTGCACACCAGAGAAACCCCCAAGGCCTTCAACGATCCACAACCACATCTACCTTGTAGTTATAAATAGGTGTTGGTGAGGATGATCTTAGCTCTCACCATAAATTCGAAGCCTCAGTTTCCTCTTCCTATTAAAAGGCAATCCCCGTAATTGCGTGTGTGGCCGTTCACCTTCCGGAGGCACTGGAGCCCTGTGCGGATGTTGGCACAGCTGCCAGCAGGCAGCGGCCCCCTCCCCACGGCTGCCCCATGGCCAAGAGCCTCTCCGAGCCCAGGAGCTTCCGATGAGGCGACAAAGCTGGTGGACATTGCCTTCCACTATGAAACAAAACCCCAAAAACAAATCCAGATTATTTCAAAGGACTTTGTTTTCAAACTGTTTCCCACATCATTGGTAAAAACGAGAATGTAAGGGTTTTATTAAATTACTTGGAGGCGTAACTAATTCAATAATCAAATTTTTAGCCCTGACAAAATAAGATGTAACTGTAAAGACAGGTTCAGATTACAACAGCAACTCTTTGACATAGCAGACCTTAGTAGCCCGGAGGTAATGGAAGTATGTAGGGTCCAATGAGTTACAAGCTATCGAAGCTGAACTTGATCCATTCCCAAGTAGCCTTCTGACGAAATAATGTATAGATATTAATGTAAAGATATAATTAGGCTCTTCTCCCTATTGCAGTGGGGCATGAACAGCAGCTGTGATAGGTGCCATACCTCCCATTAGCTGCAGTATATCCTGCTTACGTGTTAGTCTCAGCTCTCGGATTGCCCTGATATCTTAATGCTTCTCACTAAATTAGAAATAATCTAATAGATAGAGTTCTTCATTATGGCTGATAGGAGAAATTACTACATTATTTTATAGATTGCATTATATCTTACATACTTATGAAAAGAACCCACTTGCTTAGGGAAATTGTATTTAAACAATGTGTGATTTTATTACTACTTTTGATTACAGTTGCTTAAATGAAGAATCTTTTCTTATTCTTTTTTAAAGAGGAGAATTGAAAGGAGCATATTATATTCTTATTTTAAGAAAAATCTATCTTCTTTTAAAAAAAAAAAAAGAGCTATTTTCTTCTTATTCCTTTCTCCCAAAGTTGAAAAGGGCATAAAAAAGCCATCAATGAAAACGAAAAAAAAGGGACGCAAAGAAAAAGCTCAATGATTCTAAAACATGCACTTTTCCTTTGAGAAACATTTGTATATCCAGCTTGGAAAATATGGGTTGATATGCTTAGACTCTCTTATGAAAAAAATATTTTAAATAAATTGGATCTGACTGTAAAAATTATGGAGTCTCCTGGCCGCTTCTGCTTTGGAGGGGATGAGTATTTCAGCTAAGCCTTTCTGACTCGTCCAAGCTGTGGTTTAAGAACGGGTAATTTGAATGAATGGGTCATCGCAGCAATATTTATGCCTAGCCTGGTTGTTGTGCCTGTTGCAAAGCAGCGGGGCAATTGCTCTCCATCGTAGCTCTTTGAGTCCTTGTTGACTTTGAAAAAGAATCTCAGGCCTGCGAACAACGGCAGGTATCCTGTTGCCACCTGCCAAAAAAGTAAGGATTCCTTGTCCTTATGTTTACTTATATATTTTATATGTATTTTGGATACACGGTAGGATGTTGGGCACCAGGGTAGCCCCTGTCCAGGAGATGCCCTCCCATGCACAGGCGGCTCAGCTGCCTCCTGCCTGATGACTGTTCTGACGTGGTCTGTTTCCATGTGGAAACGCCACAACCGCCTCAGTGGTCTGTTAAAACATATGCACAAACATATGTGTGCGCCGGATAGGAAGTTATCATAAACTGAACGTCTGCAGAAATTTGGTTCCGAAGAAAAGATTGTGCTTCAGCTTAAAATGTGCATGTCCTCGTGTTTGAGTGGAGCTCCTTAGGCTTTGGAATTTAAGTCGTTTCCCCAAATTAAATTGTACCCTTATAATTAACATTCTAGCAATGAGAAAAAGCAACTAACATAATTCTTTTTCTGTATTTCCTCATGAAAGAACGTTTTTGTTCATTGAATTTTTATCTAAGTTAAGGAGCTTTATTTTTTAACTGACTCCATATCTGGTTTTATTGTGCAAATAAAGGAATTTGGTTTCTGCAGGGAGGAAAAGCATTATTCATTTTATTGTAAAGGTAATTTTAAAATATGATCTGTATATTCACAATTTAGTCTATTCATTCTAAGTGACACATAAAGCTGGCTTATCTTGACTTAGCTTTTCAATGGTATAACATTGTGTGCATACTTTCTTCAGTGTTGTAACATTAGTAGCAGGCTGTATCTGCTTTCCTTACATCCTCAGGTATATTTTCATGCCTTTTCACAATTTTTTAGTTTATTGTATTAAATATGGTGTTGTGTGTGTGTTAAATAGTTTGGATTGTCATTTTCTCCACTGATCTTTTATAGCTACTTCTCATCTGTAAAGACTTATATAGTCCATTTTGGGACTGCTCCTCATTTGTTTATTCTGTGCAGAATATGGATTAATCCTGAATATATATCAGGTGCTAGAAGTTTGGACTCTTTTTTTTGTTGTAAAACAAAGCAGAAAAGTGCTGTTTCTAAGCAGCTGAGCTACTCACCTAAAAACAGATAAATTAAAGGTAAATTAGATTTGTCTTAATTGAAAAGGAGCACAAGTGCAAAGGTTTTGCAGAGATTTGTAATGCAGACAAAAAAATTCTTTTTCTTTTTTCATAATGTACTATCTAACAATAGTTGCAGTTTTTTAGGTAATTTAGTGAAAGTTATGAAGTATTACTCCAAAAAGACTTACATCATACTATTTACTTATCTTATTAAAGGTAAAATTGCAGTCAAGTATCTCAGGATTTTGTAAAAATGCCAAAAATAAAATCAAATCTACAAGGGAAATTAAGACAACTATTGTGTGTTCCTCCTTCCACAGAAATTTTATGCTATATATGATCACTAGTCAACAGACTAATAAACTTCGCATGCTTCCTTATTAACCCCAGAGTTATATTAAAATGTGTAATATATCTTCAGACATGCAGGGCATGTTTAATTGCACTCACTCACACCTTTTAATAGGAAAAAACTTCTTAGCCATCTATTTTTATTTGTTATCAAAGTGGCAGGACTACTGAATTAATGGAGGTTAATAAAAAATCCCTAATGCCTTAGTCAAACTTTCCCAGTCCTGAAGATGAAGAATTAATTTAAGTTGTGTTTGCTATAGATACAGATAAACTTCATAAAGGGCACATTTTCATATTCCTATCTATGAATAAATTATTTTAAAGAGAACAAATGATTTCGACTGTTATCTCTGCTGGGCATTAGGGACCGTGTGGGGCATAATGAGCTCTTTCTCATGCAAGCCGCAGACCGAGGCGTTGCAGCGAGCAGCCGCAGCAAGGATTTAGGACTCAATTTTGCACACGCCGGAAATGTGATGCTGTTTCCCCGCGTGTTCTTGTACCCACATGCTAGACTCACCAAACAGCATTACAATGAACTGGGAGTGCTGCTGTTCAAGAACATTTTAGGGCCTTGCTTCCATTTCGTACTGATGCCTTTTTGTCAACCAGCTATGAATGCAAGTAGCCTTGCTGGGTGGGTTTGACCGAATACAAGATATGGTAAAATTATTTTCACCTAACATGCTATATAAACTCAGCTCCTCAAACTTTAGAGTAGGTGAAACGTAGCTCAATTTCTGACAACAGAAAGAAGGTTTCATGGCATAGCATGCTACTTCTCTAATTAAATACATATACGAGGTTAGAGGAGAGATCCAGGTAATCTGATGTTCATGTTTCGAGGTGACTAGAATCCAACAACAAAGGGAAAGAAGAACGGAAGCCTGTAAAAAGGAAGGGTCCCTGGCTCTTTCTTTCTGATCTATTCCCTTTTCTCTGCCAGGGGCATGACCCGGAGCAGCGCAGCGCTGTGTCCCCTCCGAAAGGCGCTGTGTCCCCTCCGAGAGGTGCCATGCGGTGGCCCAGCTCCCCAGCTGTGCCTGGTTCCCGCGCAGCCGGCGGCTCGTGGGGACGCTCCACTGGGCCGCGTGTGAGGACGGCTCCACGCGTCTCGGAGCCGGAAAGCAGGAGCGAGCGGCGCCGCGCTTCATTTACAGAGGGATAACCTGCCTCGCAAAGGAACAAATGAGTCTATTTACTCAGCTCTGTCAGCAGCGGTGGATAAAGCGTGTGCTCCCACAAATCCTAAGAGGAGAGGAAAATTGCTTCATTTGTAGGGCATCTGCCTGGTAAATTTAATACTGACTTGAAGACAGAGTTAATAATAAGTATGTGAAAACCGATTTATCATAGCGACAATTTTACTAATACTTGGCTTCAGTTTTTCGGGAATATGGTGGCATCCCAAACTCTTGGTTTTCATGTTCTCTGCTCCTCTTTCTTGCTGCTGCCTGCACCCCTCCACTCCCCCTCTGTCACGTCTCCGTCCCTTGGAAGGCAGGTTTCTATGGGGTCTGTCCGTGTTCTCTGGAGCCGTGGCGGGCGGTGGACGCGCTTCTGTAGCTGCACCTGCCCATGTCCACACTGGGGGCGGACACCAGGCAGCTTCAGAGGAGGTTTAGAAGATAATCCGGAAACACTGTCAAGGCAGATCACCTCAAAACCAGCTTCTTTTATCCCTTCTGTTCTTGGGAATAGCTGTGCTCTCCATCTACGACATCATTTTGGTGAGGATGAACAAACTGAAGGTGAAATTAGCACTTAAATGGCAAAAGATTTATTTTTCTTTTATCCTACATTATTATTTGCCACTCTTTGAATCTGTTTAAAACTATTCCTTTGTTTTTCCTTATTTTGTCTGTACTTTTCTGAACCAACTTTTCTCTTACTCCATAGCTCTTGCCCTGTAGACATAGACATTAACCTTAAATGCGGAGCCTTGTCAAAAACACTTTCTGAAGCGGAAACAACTTTGTCATTTCATTAGAAAATGTGCAATTGTGTTCCAAAATGTTTCTTCACTTAATCTTCAAGGTTATCATCACCTTCCATCCGTATGCGTACATTTGATTTCTGGCCTGAATCCTCAAGGATACGCTGCTGACATCAAATGAACTTGGAGTTGCCTGGCTTGGCACTGGGTGCAGGCAGCTGTACTCATCCAACTTTGTATAACATCTAATTTAAATGCTGTGTAGCCCTTCGGAAAAGATGATAAAAAATGAAAACAAAAAGCACCTCCAAGCAAGATATTATAACATTGCATGACAATTATCATCTTATCATTAGAAGGATCATTACCACCCCCGCCTTCCTGAAACTTGTAAATGTGATTTTTTTGTTGTCATTGTAAATTGCTCCCCTGTAACAAGCATTCTGTTTTAAAAAAGATTTTAGTCAGCTTATGATACGGAGTCTAATGTTTCCTAATCAAAATATAAAGATGCACCTGCTCCATGTTTGGGCGTAAATATGAAGCTAAACTTGATATGTTGCTTAAAACACGACAAGAAAATTAGCATATGGAAAACTCAATATACACAAACTATAGAATGAGATGTTTAAGGGTAGAATCTAATGTATTGGTATAGCGTAAGTAGCTGCATATACTTGAGTAATAGATATAATATGCATCAGATACTTGTCTATCTTTAGCAGTCTATATGATGCTATAAATAAAACCTTATTCTATGGTTGAATACTTCCTATTATATAGAATCTGAAATAGTAGTGAACTATCACGTGCTAAATTATATAAAAGGTTACTTAAGGTTGTGTAATAATCTACACCACAAAATGCATTTCAAAGTCCTTTTCTTGAACAATGTAGATTAGGGGATCAGGGTTGTTCAGAACTGCTCAGTGAGTTGCAGGCATCCTGTGCAGCACGTCCCACATCAAAAACAGGTTTGGGAGTTTGGCTAGGGTTTTTTCTTTACAGCTTTGCTTTGAACACTTGAGGTGAAAACCTGACTCTTTTGAAGTCATCATCAGGAGTTAATCCAGCATGAAAATTGAGTCCACAAAGACTGGATCCCAACAGACTAGGGATTTGTGTCTCCCTCACAAGCCAGATTCTTCAACTTTTATAGATTGGGTATATATATTATATTTTTCTATTGCTCCCTTTTTTTCCCTCTGCTTTCTTTTTTTTTTTTTTTTTTTTTTTTTTTTTCAGAAAAATTGATAGCTTGAGAATTTTATCTTCAAAATATTATCAACAACTTTATTGCTACCACAAACATGTATGAACAGCACTACTGCTCATGAGCTATCCTTCTATAAATGATGATGATAAGACAGCTTCTAGGACTTGCTTAATAGTATCCCTATTGGTAATTACAGCTAGGGGTTCCAAGGAATGTGTTCAAAGTATATCGGCAGGAGAGACTGCAAATCAAGATATCTGATGTATTTTTGTGAGATGGAATCTCTATTATATTCTACAAATTCTCATTTATCAAGTTTCTCAATTTCTTTATGAAGAAAAGGATTTCAACCCTTTACAATATTAACTTAAAAGAATTTAAATATTTTCCTTTTTCTTTCCTGGAAAGTGTGTACCTTTAGGTTTTCTCTGAGATGATCTCTCCATTCAATTTGCAATTGAATTTGCAAATTTCATAGAAAAGTTAATATGGTTTTGCTACTTATGTCTCCTGCTTCCTTGTCTGAACACAATGACTAATGATCTCTAAAGAAAACTAAATCCTAAAAGGAAAACAAGTACATTTAAATGGGATGCATACAGAAAGAGAAGAACATCAAATTTATCACAGGCTCCTAATTATGATGAATGACAGAATGTTATTAAACTGTGCTTGTCAGCATGAGTTTGTTTGTTATTATAAAGTTTTAATGTAATATCAGTTTGTTGAATGATCATCTGGCATTTTCATTGTTCAAAGTGTGTTATCCCCAAACAAAACCATTTCATTTAGATTCATGCTTACAAGATACAATTAGATCGCCAGATGGCCCAGTGTAAGGATGCTATCATGTTGTGGTAACCAGGAGAGTATGGCCTCAGGTTTGCTCTTTGTAGTGTATAAAACAAGTTGGAGCAAACCGATGGCTTCTATTCAAAAAGGATTAATTAAAGTAGACTCCCAATTGTGCTTTAGGGGTGGCAGCTTTTAAATAATATAGAAGAAGAAGGTGATAGTAGGCTACAAAGTCTGGAATCTGGTAGTTGTGGGTTTATCCTTTGCTGATAGTAATTACTGTTTCTGGGAATTTGCATGCAGCTCAGGGAATGTTACACATAAGATGGAAAAGAAACCAACCCATTGCAGAAGTGTTTGTCCTATGAGAGTAACAGAAGGAAAAATATTGGCTTGTATAAAAAAACTGCATGGGTGGTTTTGCCTTCAATATGTCATCATTTGGGGCAGATGAGGATTAAGAAAAATAGCTAGAGCTTTAGTTAAGGGCACATCTGGGAACAAGCAGTCAATAACTTGTACGTTATTAGTGGCTTGACAGAGAGCAGCTCTTACGCTTCAAACTTTGTGTATGGCTTGCATTGCTCCATACTGCTGAGCATCACTGCTGGGATCCCACTGCTCACCCCTTGCAAGAGAGAGAAGTCTGGAAAGTGGAAGTCTTCCCTTGCTTCCTTTCAGCCTTAGGGTATCTGGGGCCTGGGATCATGGTCTGCAGTGGTCCCCACATTGCCACAGGAAAGTTTTGTTCCAGCAAAAATATTTCTTCTGAAAACCAAAACCCCATTGCCAAACCAGCATGCCTACCTGAAAACTCAACGAGACAAATTTCATCTCAGCCAACATTTCCATGCCAGCACCCGGGTTGGATGGATGTAACTCACAGGCCTGTGTCCCCACTGGATTTTCAAAGTGAGAAATGTGAGAGGGAACAGAGGGGGATACAAATGCAGGAATGACAATGAAGGGAGAGGAAAAAGGCTGTGTTGATTGTAGCAGATGCATAAGATCCTTGGCAGATCACTCAAGGGAGCAGATGAGGAGAACCCAAGTCTGCAAGGTTCAGTGAGTACAGGGAGACGAGGAAAATAGAGGATACAGAAACAGCTTTTATTTGTTTTATTGTATTTTACTCCAAGCGGCAATGATGCAATTCCTATTTCTGAAGCAATGGTGGAGAGGGGCGGCAGCAGAGGCTTACATTCAGAACTCCTTTGGCTAGGGGAATCATTTCACATCAGAGAAATCATTGTTTTTCAAAGAACAACCCTTCAGACTCTTAATAAGTTTATGGTTATGAAAACAGACCCACAAGAGAACAATTTGAACCACAAATAATGAGAAATTTGCCAGGAAACATGTGTAAGTCTTATTGTCACTGAAGATGCACTTGAAATTGTCAGCCTTGAAACATCTGCGCTTGGTTTATACTGAATCATCTCATTCAACCAATGTGGGCCTTTGCTCCCTTATTTTTGCAATGTGTTTGTTAATTATTACAGTGAATATTAGCTTTGTGTGTTCATTGTCTTCTCATGTGAGTTATTTTTTCTTAGTGCAATTTAATCTGATTATTGTTCTTTCATTTCTGCTTCCCATGACACTGGGTACTTTTAGCTGTCAATATTTATTTCTAAAGGGAAACTGCCAATGTATTTTATTTACAAGCTTCACTTTACTGAATAAATACTGTATAATAAAAATATATTTCTTGAGGGGAGATGATATCAACAGTGACAACCTGGGTATGATTTTTTTTTAACCTGCACGAAGGACATAATTTTTCTGTTGTGCAAAGCCTGCTTTAAAAAAGATTTCAGGTCTGTTTATAAGCCTGTATTACATAGTGATAGCATTTTCCTGTGTCAGAAGCTGGATATCATTCCAAATATGGTTATAACTGCTTCACAGAAAGAAGAAAGCAAAGCAATCCTCCCTTCCCAAAATTCAGTACAAGATTTCTATGTTACATTTGTTCATAGAAAAAAAAATCACCACACTGTAATTTAAATAACCTCACAAAATGTTTGTGAATTTTGAGGATATTAAGAGTAAAAAATAAAAGTAAAAGATATAAAAGGTATAAAAACAGCATCTAGGATATTAAAAATATTTTAATATTGCTATTTTATTGCTATTTTTCCTATGTATCACCGTTTCTTTGCTAACAATTGTATCTCCTTATTAACAATACAGTAATAAAGAAAATATTTGTGCTTACTTGCTGGAGAATTTGTCTGAATGCTATTTTACTTCTGATAAAGACAATGGGATTTTCATAAAATAAAGCCAAATTGAATTTAAATAATTTGCAGAATTTATTTTTACAGTGATGGAGACAATCATTGAATGCTCAGCAAGAATTTGCATGCCTCCAGATGTTTTACTAATCTTCATTTTGTTTTATTATCATGCATCTCCTCTATAAAGTAAAGACCACATGGGCTATATTTATCTAATGCTTGACTATTTCTGGGTTTGTAATGTAAGTCTGTTGAGACTATCTACTACTATGATGTACAAAATAACACTTGCAGTGATCTCTATGGTGAAATATTTAATCTCTTTGCAAATCTAGAGCCAGCTCATTTATTCTCCCAATGGAAAATATTTCCTTGCATTCAACAAACTTTTCAGAAATTTTGATCAGTAATGGGCAATGACCTTAAATGGCTAATTAAGAATGACCTGCTTTCAAACACCAGCTTACGTATCCACAAGGACAGTCACAAAAAAGTAGGATACTTTAAAGTAATGTAGGGAAATATGTACTGTATCGTTTAGAAATATAGTACTTATCTCCCCAGCATTTAAGAAACTCTTAAATGTGTGTCATTAAATTAGAGGGTGAAATAATTTTGAGAATAACTTGAGAATTTTGAAACCAATCTTCTTCTTATGCCTGAGAATATGGAGAAGAGAATAGTGCTTGTTTCTGGGCCTTTCACATTTTCTGCTTCAGAAAGGATTTCCCTACCATGTCACTACAGGAGGGAAGCTTATAGAAATCGTTGGTTTCTATTGTAATTAATAACACACATAAAACCAAACACAGACACAAATAAAAACCAAAACAGCAGCTAGTGACACAGTGAGCATGTTTTTCCCAGACATCCTCTGATCTAGATTGAAACCGGTAAGGGAGGGTGGAGGAACATGCAGGTACATGCAGCAGTGACAGCAGCTTGTTTGTGTACTATTTCTTGTCTTTCAGGTCCCAAACACCTTCATGTCAAACACCTTCATGTTTTTTCTTTTTCCATTTCTACACATGGAATTCTACTCTTGTAGGAATATAAATGCTATTTTTTAATTGTCTCCTTAAGCAAATATTCTGAATAAAAAAAGCCAGGAGACAGCTTTATTCTTTTTTGCATCACAGAAAGAGATAACGATAATGTAAAGGTCATTAAAGGGAAGAAATAAAAAGAGTGATTAAAAAAAAAAAGAAGAAAAATTCTCTTAAAAATAAACAGAAAAGGGGATGGAAATTGAGTTGAGAGAAAAGGATGGTAGGTGTGCCAAGTGGTAAAAGAAACAGAGAAACCTGCTGTTCAGATGTGAAACTGTTGCTCTTGTATGATGCTACATATGGATGCATGGAAGTGAGAAATGACAAAAAAAATGTTTGTCAGAAGGTCTCAGACTTTTCTTTATTATTTCTAAATATCTTCTGTTATAATTTCTAAATAATAACTATATTATAATACTTGGCTATTTCAAAATGACTGCTTTCAAGGAACGCTTTCCAGCCATACATCTCAAGGTACTGAAAATGGTTCCTACTTTTTGCTTTCTGTACTTGGGGAATCTGATGAACAAGAAAACAGTGGTACTCTCCTACAATGATAGTGATGCCAATGATAGGGATGAAGTCAAGTAGATAGAAAGGCCAAATCATTGGAGAAACACATTTCTATCGAAAACCCATGGGGAACTGGCATTGAAAAGTAGCCAATTTTTATCCATCCTTTGTAGGAAACTAGGCAGCTGCACCAGAGAAAATCAAATACTTTAAGATCTGAGCCCTGGACAGGAATCATCTCTCTGTTCTGCATCTGCAAAGCATCCAGCTCCGCCACGTCTCGCTTCACCCATTGCAGTCCTGGTTGCAACCCTGGTTGCAATGGGAACAGTGTGGGACTCTCTCTAGCGATACTGTCTTCAGCTCCAGTCGTGCTGCTTTGAGGGGTTCAAGGCACAAGTTTGCAGTTATTTGAAAGTAATTGTATATTTTAATAGATTCACTTCAAAAAACCCTGGCTACTAAGAAAAAAGTAAGCAGGTTGTTTAGAGACAGGTGGATGGTTGCCAAAATATTTGTCATCCATAAGAACTCTTTCTTTTCTCTCTCTTTTTTTTTTTGTCTGATGTGTTTTTGGCAGATGAGAGGCAATAGGAGATTGTCTCAGATCCAGCAAAACTTTAGAGTAATTGAGTTGGTTTACTAGTAATAAAAAGTGCCTGTCTTTTAAACACATCTTTAAAGATATATCACCTGTTGCCTTAAGTGTGTGCTCCATGGACTGTTGTGTGACCCCCAACATCAGTGCAGTGATACCCTGATTAGAGATTTAAACTGGAGAAGGAGGGACATCTGAGAATTGAGGGAAACTGTGTGAGAAACCTTCTATTTGTGGTGCAGAGAACTAGTGCCACACATACCATGAATTAAGGAAAAAAAAAATATGAGCAACATAAAAATTGCTGTTATTTTGTCACTTCAGACAACATAATAGATTCCCCAAATTGAAAATCAGTGTAATTCATTTTCATTGCAAGGCTCTCATGTATGGCCAGTAATTCTGTGTAGACCCACTTCAGCCTTTTCCCCCGAGAAATTTATACTTTCTGTCCTTCTCAAATAAGGCTCAGGTTCCATGAAAAGAAGTATTTTTGGCCAGGTGTATGCAGTAATGGGGGCCTTGATACAAGTCACATCCTCTGCATTGTAAAGTGTACGAACCCAGGGAGACAAGGAGGGAGGCGACACTCAGGTGCAGGTCGGTGGTTGAAGAAAAGGAAGAAGGGCAATCCATCCCCAGTCCAATATAGAGCTTTGACACCTAATTCCATGTGCCAGCGTGAACCCCAGTCTTTTGGTAATGCAGATTAGGTAGGAAAAGCTAGAAATGCCAGAAAGCTCATCTTTGGAGGGACTCAGCTGCTCCCCTTTGGGTGCTTCTTAGGTTTGCAAGTGGGACTTGAAGAAAAGTTTTCCCTTTCAAAGCTCGTGTGAAGCAGTTTCCCAGAGGAGAGCTGAAGGCCATAAGTTGAGCAGGTCTCAAGTGCTCCTTTCCTGCTCCAGGAGGCCAGATAGCTTTTGCCAGATCTTTATTGGATTAATCCCTGCTACAATTCATAAAAGTTCCAACTCTTGGTCAATAGAGCGTCTGCAACATTAATGAATTGGATGATATAGGTAGGTGAGCATAATTAGGACTCTATTTTGTGTTATACTGTAGTTTGGTATTAGCTTTGCGGGGGCACGAGGAGGGAAAGGAAGGTCAGTTAATCATGTTATGTATTAATTTCCCCTTTTATTCTCCCCAGACTTCTCTGATGGTGTGACATATTTCATCTTGGAGACAATAGAAACCTCTCTTAGTGCTGAATAATTTCCAGTAATTTAAGGATTGACTTCAAGTAGCACCACGTATTAACAAAGAAAGGAGCATATGTAATGCACTTAGTGCCACTTCAGTCAGTGGAGAAGCTCCCAGTGGCTTCTGCAACAAACTCTGTGGTTATTTCTTGTCCTGAAATTAAATCTCTGAAGACTCTGAAATCGCTTTACTGAACCCAAGCAGGTAAGCAAGTGCATTTCATTTCCTTTTGTATAATAGTTTATAGATATGCAGGTTTGAAAATGGAAAGCACCATGGATATAGGGCAGGCTGTAGCATTTTGCAAGTGATTGATAAAAGTTTTGCTTAAGTGATAGCAGATAATTATACCTAGTCATTCATTATACCATGAATTTCAGAATTCCCTCATGACTTGATCTTCATTGACCTATTTCAAGTCTGAAACTTGTACATTTTGCTTTGCAGTGAGGGTGTTTTGAATGTGCCTGAAAATATCCTCTTATGTTTCAACCAAGAATCATGAATGTCTGTCTGTGGCATTAGATATCTGTCTGTCATCCAGCTAAGAAACAAGCTATTGTTGTTTAAATATGAAATTCAAATCTCTGAAAACCTAGACAAGACTGTCTGTATTTTTTTTGCAATAATAGTACATGGAAAGTTTAATTAGTCTTAGAAATTTAGGCAAAAAAAAGTATTCTAAACTATTGAAGTATCCTGAAAGACTTTTTCTTAATGTGCTGAAGTTTAACAAACTCAGTCTGTCCTCTCTATTTCCCTTTTTCTATGATTCTATGACCTGTCTTGCATTCTAGACAAAAATTATGAAAAAGTTTTGGAGAAAAACACACCGATGTGTGATATACCTATTATATACTTTATATTTAGTTTGAAAAGCAACAAAACCATTCCCAGCATCAGATAGCATCAGCAATATCAACTCATGTGCTAATGAGAGCAACTTCCAATTTTCAACTGCACCAGAAGATGGCAATAGTAATTTCTAGTAATCAATAGTAATAGCAATAATAATTTCCCTGAAGTCAGTGGGAGTTCATGAGGCAAGCAGCTTGTAAGATGGTTTCCTTTCCTTTCCTTTCCTTTCCTTTCCTTTCCTTTCCTTTCCTTTCCTTTCCTTTCCTTTCCTTTCCTTTCCT
>JAWLRI010000331.1:2025585-2136862 GCA_034781795.1 Crypturellus tataupa
TCCTTTCCTTTCCTTTCCTTTCCTTTCCTTTCCTTTCCTTTCCTTTCCTTTCCTTTCCTTTCCTTTCCTTTCTTTTCTTTTTTTTGGGGGGGTGATATCTTGCATTTCTTCTTTTCAGCTTGACTCAAAATTCGAGATAAAGTTAAAAGTATGGGTTAAATACATATATTAAAAGTAACTTGGGTTTATTCTGTTTTTAGAAGGGCAATGAAATAGAATATCTGGAATTGGAAAATTTTTAATAAATGCCCGTTTAAGGCATACACTTTTCCCATCACCAGTATACCAACTGCATCTCTGCTTTCATTTTACTCTTCCTTATTTTGAGGAAAGTCATAGATCTAAAGCATGCTTCAAGGCACATATGAAAACCTACCTGACTCTGCTGTTATTAGAACATTTAAAACCATAGTAAATTTCAACGATTTTACTAACCTATCAAAGAGACTGTGGAAAAAAAATCTTGAGATCTTAAAATAGGTTAATAATTTCTGCTGCACTTGTAGAACTCCTACCTAGTGCTTGTTGGTGCTGTCGTGGACTGTGCCATGTCCTTTAATGACTTGCAGTCTGATTCAGAGAGAAATTCATTCCCTTTGCTAAGGTATCATTATTGGGATTACTGTTGGCTTGCTGAACAAATGCCTCGGTAAAATCCTTATGTTTTTGCTGGTAATTTCTTAATCTGGCATGCTGATGAATCCTAAAGTGCTGAATACATCTTTTAACACTATATGAATATTAACTTAATCAAAACGATAACTCAGGGTGTTTGACACTACAAAGTGCTTGGCATCAAATATTAGGTTGAAATATTTCATCCCTGCTGTTTGTTCCTGCCCAAGGGTTTGTACAGCGATACAGTGAACCAAGGTGAGAAACTAATCCAACTAAAATATTCCCCTTTAATAAAACAGTGGCACCCATGTTATTTGGCAGCTAGGTCAGTTTTCTGCTCAGGTTTGCATCTGCCCACACAAATGGTTGCTTCTCCTGTAAGCCAAGGGGATGTGCTGTCTGACCCAGGGTTGGGAACGAGACCTGATCTGGTCCTGTCTTGGTGGCTAGGACACAATAAGATTTTATTACTCAGGTGATATAAACAGGAATGAGATTTCTGTTGTGGCTCCATCTGTTGTGTCAGAATAGTGTTTGGGATTTGATATCTGTGGGGCTGAACCCACAGTTATGCAGAACCTAGGTCCTCTGTTTCTTGTGCACGTGCAACCTGGTGGTTGCTGTGTGGGTCGGAGGGGTGTTCATGCTGAGCTTCATGACTATCTCTTTTCTCCCTGCCTTCCCCAAGAAAAGGACGATGGCCATCTGGGGCAGTTTGGGCACTGGAGTCCTCCAAGGCATTTCAGATGGTGGATTCTGTCTGTGCAAAAGCACCTAACGCAAGGTTTCAGGAAGAGATCTGTTTGTAGGAGAGAGTCACAGCTGCTTTCTTGATGTTTTTTTTTTTTTTTTGAGGCCATGTTTAATGGGTATGAGCCTTTAGCTCATGAGAGAGATAAGTGTACAATGAAACTTCAGGCTTTAATTTTTGACTCATTTGGCCATACTGGAGAAGACCGAAGGCGGTTGAGACTGCGTATTTTCAGACAGAGGGATGTCTGTGGAGGGATAGAGTTGCTACTGCCCTCCTGGGTAGGCACAGTCTGCCCTGCCTTGGCGCTCAGAGCTGGACGTCGCTGTGTGAACACAGGCTATGGCACGCGGCGGCCACGCTGACACGTGGAGCCGAGGGCAGCATGCACGGGCTGCGGGCTGGTGCTGAGCCTGCTTCCTCTGAGCAGGAACTGGAGTCGCCACGACGAGCAGGGTCTGAAGCCAGTCTGTAGAGCGCAGGAGGTGCGGGAATGCAAGCAACACAGAAGCCAACCACGACTTTTAAAAATTAATTTAAATTACTTACAGATGGTTGGGAGAAGAATTCTTTTTTTTCTTTTTTTAATTATTTAACTAACATTGTCAAATACAAGCTACTGAGAAATACTATTTTGATTTATGTAGTTCGTTCCTCCGCATCAACACATCCTTGCCCATATCTGCATTTAAATACATAAGCTCACAGCAAACCGTAAAATAAGGATGTTTTAGGATATACCGTATCTTCCCACGGGGCCTCCACATAATCAAAGTGGAGCAGCACAAATGCTGACCCAACTTAAGGGCTGCAGAGGGAAGGAGAGAGCAGAGGTATCAGTGTCAGCAGGGGGTTCATAATCTGAATAAACTTTCAAATGAAAACAACGTGGAATAGCTCTGTACCTTAAGGGCAAAACAGCTTTACTGTATAAAACATTTTATTTGCTCTGTTATGGTTTTCTTTGCAGAACAAAAATATCACCGTCTGCTGGCTAAATGGAAAACAGTTGGATCATAACAATATCAAATGAATCTATTTGGCAACCACTAATAAACTACACATATTTATGGGACTATTATTATTATTCTGATATATACTGTCTGGAAGTATAGCCTTGAGGCTTCCTCAGATGTCCTGGAAAGGATTAGCATTCAGATCACCTCTATAAAAATATATTACTCAAAGCAGGTTAATTTTTATTAAGTTCTTTGAAGGATTTTTTATTCAGGCTTTCATAATGATTTTGCATTAGAAGAGTCCTACTTACCTGTACCTAAAACACTCATTTACATTTTTAGTAAAGCCCTAACAGCTGCTTTCCAGTGATCATCAAACTTTAGTGAATTAGTAAATATGAAACACATTGGGATTTTTTTTTTTAACTCGTCCTCTTGAAAATAAGAGTCCTTAATAGCTGCTTCAGAGCTTTTAGCTTCAGAGTAAAAAGAGGCTCCTAAAAAATTTCTAATAGTTTTGGAATACTTAAAAACACAGCACAGTCCAGTTTACAAATTTGGAATTTCCCAATTGCTTAGGCTAAAACTTGTTGTTGGGGGAGCTAAATTATTCCTTTATGAGAATTATTTCTGCTAAGGTGTCTCGGGAAGCTTCTACAAGGTGATAGATGTGTATCATTTTTACATCTTTCACATGTCCCCAGAAGAAACCAAATCTTTGCTGCAATCTATCTCTAATCTTTTTTGCTTAGGCCTATTGTCCCCTTACAGGTACAAAACTGTAATGTGACTTGAAGATATGATCTCGCCTTTTGTCTAGACAAAATAATAAGCCCATCACAGCAGAATCATGTTAGATACCCACTGGCTTTATTAAGGTCAGTGGGAATATTGCTTTAAATTTTGGTGGAACTATATTTTTTTCTCTGCAGACTTGCTCCATTAGATTTTAAACCCTAAGTGATTAATATATCTGCAAAAATAATTTTCTTTTTTTTTTCCTTTCTGCTACCAGATTTTCTAACTACTTGAAGCCCTTTTGGAAGAAATTGTTCCAGTAGTTCCAAGTAATCAGGTTCTTATTTTTATCTGATGCTGTTTCTATAGCCCTTACCTTCTCCACAGGACTTTGCTCCTTTTTTATAGGCATTGTCTCAGAATTGTTAATTTTATAATTAGAGAGAATGTACTAGAAAGCTTTAGACTGATGAACATTCATTTGGTGATATGGAAGAGACTTAATACTTTTTTTTTTTTAAAAAAGCAAGCTTATATAAGCATCATTTAAAAACTTCAAAGAACCATGCTTTTATGTGAATAGAATTGCTGACATAACTTGAAATCCCAGTGGTACTATGAGATCTACAGTGACACTTGGGCAACTTCATATTGGCCACTTGTGAAAGTTGCTTGCAGCTGTGATCTCAAATTCTGTAGTAATATATATTTTTTTAAAGTACCAAGCAGTTTCCACAAAGAGCATCTAAGTCTTTGCACAGTGAAAGAATATTGTCCAATCCTTCTTCTCACTAGTGTGATCTTTATCAATTAACTTTTTATATCTGATCTTGAACCGGCTTGTTCTGTTATGAAGCTCTGTGAAGAAACTTCCTCTTACGGCTCTTGGTAGCCCCTGACTTCATATACTTCCAGATCATTATAATAGCTAGTAAGTTTTAAGGAGACTTTTACACCTTGGCCTCTTTGAGGCCAAAACTTTACCAGAATTAGAGATTTTCCTTTTATATTTTGTGTGTGTGGTTGGTGGGGCCTTCTGAGAAGCAAGTGAGAATCATGAAAGATATTTGGGAAGATATTGTCGTTCAAAGTACACTAGTGTGTTGCATTATTTTGACAAGCGATAGTTCTGTGCCTTTATTGGAGGAAGAGGTGATAACTTGGATTGCTTTTTGAAGCATTCCTTCTAACAGGTATCATTTTGGTCCTACTTCCATATTTGCTTTTTTTCTCTCTTTATTCACAAACTAAGAGGTGTCCAGATGTTGAGAGGTTGAGTGCTTTTCTCATTTGAAAATGAACTGCATTAACTGTTGTGTTCTTGGATGCTGTTGCCAGCTAAGCAAATCTGTCACATGCCATTTTGTCACGTCATGGACCCCAAAAGAGGAGGGAGACTGATGCAGTCCATGCAGCAAAAAGCTTTTAGAAACCACCATGGTGTGTCAGTTGTTTTGGAGTAGAGTGATGTGAGATACATATTACTGTTTCTCTCCTCCTGCCACACAGGTGGTGCTCTAGATAATGCCTGTATAGTCAGTAGAGGTTTATATCAGCCCTGTTGCCACCCTCAAGCTAGCAAGGATCAACTTCATCTACAAATAAGGGAAGAAAGGAAAGAAGAGAAATATCGGCAGCTGGTTGGAAAGGAGATCTTGTGTAGGATGTGCTCCTCCAACCTCATGCCAGCCCTGCTGCCTTTGGTAATACAGAGCACAACAGGTAGATGGGTCCAGGAACAGTAAAGAGAGGTTCCTCCTGTTCATGGACACAAGATGTCTCCTTCTGGCATACCTAAGTCACTGGAGTTCTTTCTTTTACTTTATCTGTGAGACAATCAGTTCCATTTTGCGGAAAATCAAGCAGCTGGTGCCATATTTACAGTCTTTATTACAACCTAGCAGGGAGGAGTGGAATACCTAGCAAATCAACTGCAGAATTGAAAATGTCAATGTTGTGGAGCGTAGTACCAGAATTACCAAAGTACATCAGATGTTATTAGAATTTTGATAGTTTTCCCCTTATGACAAGTATGGTATGAGAACAGAAAATGTACAGAATTAATTTATTTTCATGACAAAAATAGTAATGAGGTGAGATGATTACATATAGCTTACAATCTCAAAGTTGTCATTTCCTGTTGGACTGCACCAGCAATTTTAGTGGCTTAATTAAATCAGTAATAATAGTTCATCCTCCCTTCCCCCCCCCACTTTGAAGAGGAAAAATGTAATGGAAATGCAACAGCATTTTGAAAGCAAAGTTATCTTGAGGTTTTCACTCAAAACAGTGTTTAAACATTTTGTTATACATTTTTTATCTGGGCTCTTCAATACTGCTATTTCAGAGCTTGTGAGTTAATATTCAGAAGATACTTCAAGAATTGTTAAACATTCTTCTAAAGATGTATTGCTTATGTTGTATGGGAAAACTTTAATATTTTCACTTTCTGGGAAACTCCATAGCCATGTTTCATTTTCTCACAATAATGGTAGAACTGTCTCCCTGTATATTTATGTTTGAGATGTTAAGGCAAAACGGGTATTTATTTATATTGTGGAAATATTGGTGCAGCATAGCTGAAAGGATTTTAAAGCAATTGATATTCCAACTAAAAATCATTTTAAACAACACTGCACAAAATTCCCCAAATTAAGTTTTTAAATTGTCCATTAGTTTGCTTGCTTTTATACCCCAGGATGTCTAATAAAAATGTTTTATCAGTTTGTTTTACCCAATCAGTAGCCATTAATTACGAATAAGATTTAATATTCATTGATGTCTCCTTGAAGAAGGAGGACAAAGGAAATAGATGAATTGGGCAAATATTGGAGATGCCTCTGAAAGCAGGAAGGAATAGAAGAGAAAAGGAGTAGTCCACTACTAGTGACCAGTGCAGAAACTTAGTGTGGTTCCAGTTTTCATATCAAATCTCTTAGAGGAGCCACAAGCAGTTTTCCTTAGTTTCTTGATGCTTCCTTTATTTATCTTTTGTTGCCTTTTCCTCTCTTTCTTAGAAGCAAGGACCACAAGACAAGCCTATTTAATTCTACTTGTTATTTTCTGAAGTCAATATGAAGCTATGTTCTTTACAAACGACCTCTATCATCATTATCCCCATCTCCTGCTAGCTGACCATTTTAATCACTTTTTCCCACTAAGTTCCTCTGATAAATATCAGACTCCAAACATTAAAAGAAAAAGTTTGTAGAGCTTAGATTTTCTAATAATCATCTCAATAGCTAGCTCCTTATAAGAAGTAAGCTTTTTGTCTTCATTTCAGCATCTCTGAGATGCTGGAGACAGGGTTAATAGTAATGACGTTAAAAACCAAGGTGCTCAGTTATGCTCCTTAAGTGGTAGGTGGCAAAAAAATACATTTTCTGGTATTGTAGCATTATCCACTGAGAGTGTTTATAATCAGAATCCTTCCTGATTGGTTCCAGTGCTATTTGATACATCAGCAATAATCCGGAGGAAACTATATAGACTGACTCCCAAGAAAATACACAAATGACACTACAGCTGATTGAATCATAAGTAATTATGAAGATAGCTCATATATAGATTGTCTAATTTACTTTATGAGCTGTTTCTTTTGATTTTTATTTATTTTCTTAAAAAAAAGCTCATGGAGTGCAAGCTCCTAGAGTTGGGGCAAAGGACACGGTGCACAGTTGCAAGACATGAAATGATATCCTGGAAACACCCACCTCGGAGGGCCCTGGGGCATCGTGGGTGATAGTCAGCTGTGTGCAAGTTTCCAGTGTCAGGCTGTAGCTATGGGAATGGATGTAATCCTCCAGTATGGAATAACAAACAGGAGGCCTCAAAAATGCCAGGGTTTTCACCAGCTAAAAATAATTATGATGACATCAAAAGTCGGATTGTGGCAGGAAGCTGACAAAGTGACTGAGCACAACAAATGAGAACAAATCAAACCCTGGCGAGCTTTGAATTGGTGGCCTGAGGGAGATGTCTCTTCAGCTGCCTCTTCCTTGCCTTGAGGTTCTCCTTGAGCACCAGAGAGACCTACAGGCAAAACGAAACGGGGGGCACCACAGGCAGTGCTGACGGGTCTCACTCAGGATTCCAGCAGTCCTCTCTGGAACCATTTCACATCTCACACGATTATGCCTTATGTCCAGTAATTTCTCACATCAGATCCAGGAACTTTCCATATCCTGCCCAGTTAATGCAACCTCCATGATCTAGTCCATGGTCTAGTCACTAGCCATCAGCCCCGACAGGAAAAAAATATTTATTGTTTAGGAAATACTATCATTGAGTAAGATGTGTCTGCTTATGACTCTTTTTTCCTCATCTGGATAACCACAGTGTTCTGTCCGTACACACGAAGAATCGTTCCACCGGTACACACAAAAAATATGCATGCAGTGATGGAGAGCGGGGGATTGATCTCAGTCCCAAGCTTGGGCGTGGGAAACGTGGTCTTTCAGCTACTTGTGTTGCTGCTGCCTCTACAGCAACTACGCTGACGCTGGGTTTATTGCCCCTCAAGATTCTGATCTCTCATTCTACTTACTGCTTGCTGTCTGCAAAAGCTCTACAGTAATTCTCAAATATTAGAAATAGTCTGAATCCCACTGTGAAATCTAATGTTTGGGCTAGAGGTTTACCTTTTAATTTTTCACAACTTCAAAAGATTGTATAAATAAATACAATGCAAGTTGTGAGAGTACATCAGAACTTTAATGAAAAAACAAGTCGGGCTTTCATTTATTTATTAACTTTTCATTTTCCCTGAAGAAATTGTTTTTGTCAATATGTTATTATGACAGGGATGAATGGGAGAAAGAAGTGAAGTCTAATCTAAGCAGATGGTTGTCAAAAACTGCACAAAGCAACTGAGGATACAGTTTCCCCCATTTCGCTTTTATGTCATGGATTGTGGAAAAAAAACCACATTATAGATAAATAAATAATAAAAACTAAGTAAAATCCAAAATAAAGAAGGAAAAGAACAAAGACAATATTGCTGAACAGTATCTTGGGGACAAACTTGTGTGACTGCTCTTAGACCTTAAATAGTCCATGAAAGCTGATAGGACTAAAACCAATAAAAATGAACATATGTATTACATTTATGAATTGATCATCTCATCTTTGAGATATTACAAGGATAATAGATTTTGACAAAAATAAGAGCTGTTCTTTCAAGCTGTTACTGATTCCCGAGGAATCGGGCTGTGTTGCTTTTGGCGTCCTGTGGACGTTCTGGCTTGGCTGAAGGTGCTTAGCTGCTGTGAGGTGGCAAAGTGAGGATGGTTTGAGTAAACCTGTAAGACAGATCAGCTGCCATCAGCTTGACATCTGATCGTCGAATAAAATCTAAATGTTAACTCAAACTTTTCTCCCCATTTATAGAACTCTTGCTAGCCTGTCTACACCAAGTCTTGATTTATGCAGAAAATCTTAGATAGGATTTTTACATTTATATATATTTAATATAGATCTGAGCTATTTTTTGACATTTCAGTTGGAAAGTATATGGGTTAAAGAGAAAATGGGATTAGTGGAAAAATTATGACTACCAGTCTTTTTAAACAGTGTTTGGCTGCCTTGCAGTATTTGTCTGTGTAAATGCATATATATTGTATTTCAGTGCTCACATATACAAGAGTTATTCCTTAATGGATTTTTTTATAAACAGATTGGAGCTACATAAGAGATTCTGTGTCACTGCAGGATGTGTTTATGGTTACAGGGTTCCTTAACCTAACACTACAGCAGAATTTATTTAATTGTCTCACAGGATAAGGAGGCACTCAACCATATATTGCAAGTTTAGATTAATAAATAATACCATTAATATAATTACTATTATGTATGGCATATAGAAATACACATAATTTTAATTGCACTGTGGTAATTATAACAGTCCTGAAGGATGAAAATTCTTTAAAACAAAAGGGAGAGATCCTTTACCAAGATGATTTGTATCTATTTACATTATATTCTAAAGTGTGGAATTCTTTTCCCCTCAGTCGTATAGTTCTGAAACAAAAGCATCAAATTCACAATCAGTTTCCAACTGGTATTTAAACTACTAATACTTGCATTCAGAAAGCAACACAATTTCACTTTTTAAACATAAGTGTCCCGATTCTAAAGTCAGAATTTAGCCTAAGTACTGAAAATGTGTACTGTGTTTTGGCAGCTTAACAGGTACTTTGAGTTCTTGTAAACTGATTTATACTAGCAAGGATAAAAATTACAAGGGTTACTAATCTTCATGCTGGAATCATTAAGATAATTACCACCAACTGTTTTATTATCCAAGTATATCAAGGGAAAAGCTTCTGCATGCTGGAGCAATGAGTAACAAGGGGGCAGGTACGTACGGCTATACGCTGCTAATGGCGTGTTGAAAAATGAATACCAAGGTTGGTACATATGTATCTTGTGTGACCATGCGCCTTTTCCTCTGGCAAACTTCAAGAATGCATGCGTTAAGTGGAATACCCTCTTCCGAAAGAGATTTGTTACTTTGAATGCCTTCCCTGGCCTTTCCCACATGCCACAACATGAGGTGCGGCAAAATACCGTTGAAACCTATCAAGATTGTTACCTCAAAGAGGCAGGCAGCGCTGGTCGGCCATGCAAGTCTCCAGCAAGTGGGGTTGTGTCTCAACTGGCAATTAATGCAGATCTTGTCAGTGCTACTGTGGTTATAAGTGCCCTTTTAAACAATCTTCCCTCCCTCCCCATCCTGTAAGAATCATGCTTCTTACATGAAGGCTGCCTCACGCTAGGAAGGCAGGAAAGCCTGGATGAGTGTCAGTGAGTGTAACCTTCTGTGCACCCTGGATCATCATCTTCACTGGCTTCACCAGAGCTGCATTTGCAATACATTTACGTCAACTGTGGATCTGACCCACAGTATTAAATTCCTTACAAAGTCATATATCTACCCAGGGATTGTATTAGTACTTTGAAATGATCCTATATACATAAGCAAGAAAATAGTTCCAGGAAACTTCCCATTTAATAATCTGGCTTTTTAAAGAGTTCCAATTACTCAACAGTTCATTAAAATTATCCACTCAAAGAACTAAGGAGAGAGGAGGAGAAAAAACCCCAAACAACAACCCTTAGGGAGCATCTTTATGATGTGACTGCCTCAGGGAGACATAAAAGATACTGAAGGTTCCACCTCTTTCTAAACATATTTTTGCCTTAGTGAACACAGTTCAGTCTTTCATTTATACTAAAAAAAAAAAATGTATGATGGTGCCACAAATATATATAAACATATGGAGCAGAGAAGCAGAATCAAAGACAATGGCTCCCTTGGGTTTTGGAGGGGAATAAGGAAAAACGAATTGAGTTTTTTCATTGTGGCACCTTTCTTGTTTCCATTTCAGCTTTTTGATTATAAAAGATGTGTACAAGTCTAGTGCATTAGAGTGATGTAGAGAAAGAACATGTGTAGTTACAGAAATGTCTGACAGATGGGAAGGGCCCCAGGGATCTGAGGTCAGAGGATAACCGATTGCTCATACATTATCCAGTAAAATAAATAAATAACTGGCACTTTAGTCTCTACAAAATCACTGAAAAGCACATAGGTCACTGGCTCTGGATGGTATATAGATTCCTGAACAGAGCTGTTAAGATTTGGGAGATAATATTGACTAATCTTTGTAATAACGAATAGGATATTGGATGCCACCTAATTTTAACAATCACATACAAGTCAGAAATTATAACAATATAAATGTAGCATGGATTATTGCACAGTAATATGTGAACTTTCTTGGAAGGATAATGATCCTTTTGAATTGCCTGACAATCTGGAATTTTCCCAGGCTTTTACATAAAGGCTGTGAAACATAGGTAAAAAAGAGCACAAAGAATGTTTCAAGGGGAAAACGTTTTAGTTAAATGGATAACAAAAGAAACTATACACAAGCCAGGTGACCATGTCAGAACTTAAGAGCAGTTAAAAGCCATCATGCTGAAACTCATCTCTGCAACATTTTCAAAGACAGCAACAAGCGTCACGAGTCATACTACGCACTGCAAGAGGTAGGCTCTGGCTTAGGGATGCCAGGAACACTTGGTAGTCAGCAGTGAAGAACAACATTTGTGCGCCACTATTGCCACTATTGGCATAGGATGTAAATGTCATAGGTTGCTAGTGATGCTAGTAATGATTATCTATAGAGGGTTTGAGGGGGCAGGGTTTTTTTTTTTTTTTTTTTTCAAGATAAAAGCTGGAAAATGTACAGATTTTTTTTTCCACCTAGCATCTGTTAACTGAGATCTGTGTTTGGGGGATAAATTTTAACATTCCAGTATGCCTTCAAGGTAGGTGTTCAGCGAAGACTCTAGGGATTTCTTGGCCTCCAGCTAGGCACAACAATATGCAGCAAGAGATTGTTTGTGAAAAATATAGAGTTTACTCCCCAAACCTTAAATGATCACATCTTGTTAGTATGGAGAGGAAAGCAAGTCATAAATCCATTTTCCAGTCCAAACCCTTATCAAGTTTGCATCATCCACCCTGCATTGATACCGGGGTATTGGTAATGTATAAGGTAATGCATTGATACAAGGCTACGTCTTACTGAGGGTCCTCACGGTGAACTGTTGCAAAGTATTGAGTGTTTTTTGCTTCTTGCGATCTACAGTGTCAGCAACCTGCCTGTTGTCAGGCCAGATCTGCTCGGAAGCCTCGGTGCTTGCAGTGCTGAGACCGTGCAGCACTCTGAAATAGCATCTCTGCCTCCCTCCTGTGTCCCAGAATATTTTGGCCCGGAAACTTGTGGGATGACTCATGTATATCAGTGAATTTGATTGCAATGGCCAGGCTTTTTAAAGTATGTGTCATATTTTTTTTATCCCTGAAATTTGTAGGAAGATGACCCTGTTGCTGACCCTGTTTGGTTGTGCAAATGCCTAAATATCCCGTTGCCTATGACTCAGAGGCACGCTCTTTACTGAACACACATTTCTAGTAACTGCAGGTTATAATTATTTATGCAATTCTAGTGGCTTACAGGAAAACTGGGTGAATAACCGTTTAAGTATATTGTCAGACAATTTGTCTGTGTAACTGCACTGCCTGTGTGTGCCAGATAGTTATGTGGTGGCATATAGGCTTTTTGTTTGAGTATATGATGCTCTCGGTGGAACTATCCACAGACAGCTTTAAAAAAAGAATAAACTGGTCAAATTCTTATCTATTATAATTGTCACCTGCCTATTTAACAGAATTATGGGCCCAAAATAGACTATCAAAAGATGTAGCTTGGAAGTGCATAGGGTATATTGATGTGAAGCAAAAAGTGTAAAAAATTGAGTACATGATTAGTTCCATTAATGCTGATGTAACTTCTCCTGCAAAAACCTAAAAGTGAAAATTTTGAGTGCCCAGCCTTTCTTGCATTTTATTCAAAAGCAAATTCAACAAGCTCTAAATAAGTATTCTGAAAAAAAATGTAAAATTAAAAATGACAAAAATTAATGAGGGAATTACAATGTTCAATAATTTCTGATTAATAACAGCTATTACCACAGGACAAGTTTTTATATAACCTAAACTATATTGCTAAAAATGCTACAACAGGAAAACTACTTTTTACCAAGTTTATTTTCTAAAACTTAACAATTAAGAAGTTGATTTTGATAAGGTTCCTTAAATGATGAGATGACCTCTAGGGTTTTAAACAGTTTATCTTCTTGAAGTTTTAAATATACTTTTAATCACTGAGAATGGCAGAGAATAGCAAGAGCTGCAGATAATATAGCTTATTCTGGGGAAAATCCAGCCTGAAGGTACATTTGTCTTTCAAAGAGGGGGAAAAACAACAATTAAATGATGCTTTCACTTTACTGGGCTGATTAGAAGGAATTCAAGTGCCTCAAGTGATGTAAAGTTTTAAATCTATTGATTAAATTTGCATCTCTTAATTTAGAAATGATCATCCATGTGGAGTGCAGCCTAAACAGCAGTCTTTCACTTCTTAAGTATTGATTTTTAATATGTCAAATGTTCTAATTAAAATTGATATTTTATAGATTGCTTTTAAAATATTAATATGTGCTTGATTTCTAACCACTGGCATCTGTGCTGTTTTGTAGAATTGTGTGGGACATCACATGTGACTCCAGCAGACACACGTCAGAGGTAGATGCTTGCAATACAGAAGTTAGTGTCAGCTGTGCCATGTGAAATATAGATACAGAATAGGTTCAGATGACTGCTGTAGTTGAGTGGGATGGTCCTGCTGCTGCACGGTACTGACCTCCTCTAATCTTGATTAGTTCATCTCATAATGAATAACTGTGAATAAACGGTTACAAAAAAAATGGTTTTCAGCATTGTTAGGCATCTAGGTCCCTGCAGGTTGTAATCTGACACAGGGTTCTCCTAATGCTCATTTTCTTCTGTAGTGGATTAATGATCGGCAGCACCTGCTTGGAAGTTCTACCCAGTAGTGCTGGGCATTTTCATCATTAGCAAATTATTCTAGACGAGTTAATCTCAGTGATTTCGGTCTGTGCGCCTGGGGACAAAGACGGCAGGGCAGAGAGTCCTTTATACTTTCTTCTGTCTTCCGCCGCCTGAGGCAGGCAGATGTGCCAAGTGCCCAGACTTCTGCAATATTGCTGCCTTTTGGGTTGCTCTTTCTCCCTACTCTTGGAACCACCGAGGTGGAGTTTTAAGCATATTGATTTGACTGACAGAGCACATTTCAAACTATTTCAAAACCCTATTGTCCTCATCTAAAGAAGAAAGGAGGTACAACTAGCCCAATTTTAATGGAAAACAAAAATGCAAAAAATACAAAACAAAAAAACGTGATTTAGGTGTCCAACTTTAGCGTAAAGTGTGGAAGAATGGCCTGGAAAAGGGGAAACTTGGAGAAAATGTAGGGCCTAACAGAAGATTTGGCATTACAGAGGTTTGCTTGGGGTGATACACAGTTGCCCCTTCCAGGACGGCTGGTACGCACGGACTCTGCTCCTCCACGGTTCCCTGGGCAGCACAGCCTGCAAAGGGGAGTAACGGAGGATGGAGCGAAGTGAAGACATCGCGGCTAAACTCTGCTGCACTCCCTGTGCTGGGCTGCTGACCAGCCGCACAGTAGCTGCCCAATGGGAGATATACGATAAGACGTCCGGTGCTGAGCCAGCAAGGGTGGCAAATCTCTCCTTTCGGGTGAACTTTGCTTGAACTTTGCTCGTTATAAGCTCATTATAGTGCCAACACACACCTCCAACACAAAACCTATCCGCCTCTGAGGTATGATCGCTCCTCACGGAGCATGTGCTCTGGATTTTCGATTGACTGTACCTTTAAATGAAAGCGAGAAACTTTTTCACCAATCAATAACAATATTAAGTATGACTATAGTCACTCAAGCTCCACCTGAATGTACAGAAAAGTATAAAAGGTGAACTAAGGATGGGAAGGAGCGGGGAGAAGATTCCATCATAAATCCTGGGTCAGTCAACGGGCTGAACCCCCTTTCTGCCCCTCGGGTCAGGACGCTGCCTGAGGAGACTAAGGAGAAGAAAGGAAGAAACCCTCATAACCCTTGGGTCAGTCGATGGGCTGAAGCCCTTTTTCTTTCCTCAGGTCGGGACGCTGCGTGAGGAGATTCGAGACTGAGAGCCCTCTCCCATCTTCTGGGGTGAGTGATGATTGCACATTTGTACATGAGAGCTAGCTAAAACCCCACGCTGTAGTAGAGAATTTCTTATACTGACATCCGAAACCTGCTTTGGAAATGTTGCATTTGAATAAATCCTGCTGTTTGTAAACTCCATTACTTGTCTGGGGGGTGGCGATCGGACCTGCAGTTCACAGACTGTGAATCCAATACTGATTTGATATCTCCTTTCCCCCGGCCGCCACCACTACAGCTTTCAAACTGGAACATTTTCACATAAGGTGAACTGAACTTACTTATTTCCATTAACTATAAAGGGAATCTGGCCAAGTAGTTGGAGTGTTCATGTCTGTATTGCAGATGTCAGTGCTTGGCAGAGCAAATTGTCTCCTAAAATCCATGCTGGTTGGTCACAGATCCACCAGTATTGGGTTAGCCCAGAAATATGGGAAAGAAAAAACGCCATGATAGTCACCCTTCAATCCCTTGGATCTACCAGTCAGAGATCCAAATGTCTTTTGGGAATTCGCAAGCCAAGCTTGCACAGAAAAAAAAAAAAAAAAAAAAAAGTGGCTGTGAATCTGGACTTCAGACTTTAAAGTTCTACTACACAGAGCCATAAAGCTCTATACTAGTAGAGCTAGTAGAAAGTATAAAGTCTATAAATGAGCTTGGTGTGATCTCTGCTGGACTTCATTTTGCATTTCTGTTTTGAGTAAGCTTATTTTATATTCAAGGAAATGGTAATGTAGTTTTTATTGCTTTCAGAAAGCACAAAAGGAAGAATTCTAGACTACCTTAAAGAGACTCCAACTTCTTTTATATTTAGTTTGAAATGAGTTTCCTTTAATGAAAGGGTTTGGCTGCAAGCTTGAAGTATACATCAGTGATACATTTCTTCCAATCATAACATTCATTATTTTCAATGGGTAATATGCAATATGCATATTTCATTTAAAAATACATAAAATGCTTAAACTCCCTGATTACTAGGAAATTTTGTGCAAAGAATTTATGAGAAAATGTTTTTCTGCCTGTATATAAAACCTAAAATCCTACTGCATTGAAGCCTGTATCACATACATGCTGCATATGCTTTTCTAGCATAAATTAGCAGAATGTAAGATTATATCCTGACTTTCACTTCCTATATTTACACATACCAAATTAAGCATTTGTACAATACTAAAAACATTAAAGGAACAAAAATAAGAAATTTATAAATGATAATGAAAGAGAATTGTATTTAGAGCAAATAGCAATCTGTAAGTAATAGAACCGGCATGCAGATCACAGGCATGACTGCTGACTTGGGAGCAACATTTGGTTACGTGGGTGCTTTTCCAGTTATATGATTAAAAGAAAACATTTTAAAATGCTAACAGCTCTATTTGCATTCTTGTACAGTACTTAAAATATTTTCTCTTTTCCATAAAAAGAAAACCAAACACTTTTCTGCTGAGCACAGTATTTTTTTTGTGGTCAATGTTTTAACTGGTGTATGCAAAAGACTTTGAGATTCACAAGAAAAAGAAGCTGCACTTCTGCTTTGGCAATTCCAGTTCTCTGTAGTCTTACCATCTCCCCAGACAGCAGGATTTCAGAGATTATTCAGGTCTTGTATACTTCCAGGTTTTCAGAGGCTTTAAAAAGGGCTTTAAAAAAATAGTCTCACATTACTTTAAAATATACCCAAAGCAATCTCTTGCATTAGTATTTTTTTATATCCGATCTTTATTTTAAAATTGCAACAGATGTGCTTCATATTAAAGGAATTGAAAAGAAATCATACTGCAGACGTAGTTGTGGCCCTCCCTTGGAGTGGAGATACTTTGATAATGACACATCTACTTAGTGCTCTAACATTCTGCATCCCTCCCTCTTCCTATTGCTTTCTTTACACTCCCATTTTTTTCTTCAGTTTTCATTCTCTTGAAATTCATTTAAATATTTTTGTTATCTTGAGAAGCATAAAACATGGATAATTCTTGGATTGGGATTTCCAATTCTGTTTATGCTGCCTCTAAAATCTAGCACTGAAGAAACCCTGTCCGTCAATAGGTTATTAGACCCAAATAAGTTTCCATGCTTAAGCAAACGCAGTTGGGAACACAGAGGCTGTGGTGGGGAAGAAGCACCTCAGATATAAATTGTCACACTTCTTGCCTCTGCTGTAAGTTACTATATTCTAGCTACTTACAAAAAGTTGGTAGTCGTGGCAATCTTTCATTTGTTGCTTTGCTCTAACATTGCATAACATCACTTTATTCTTTACGTTGCTTTAAGAATTTTCAGCTCAGACAATAAGAAAATACTCTATTTGGAGTAGTTGGATATATAGACTAAGTTCTTGACTATTGATTTAGGTCACCTAAACTTCTGGGTTGAAATCGTGCTTCTCTAGCTTCAGCAATTTGGTGCTGCTGAATGTAGGAGAGAGGGTGGGTGTATTAAGGTATTTAAGAATCTGGCGACCTTTCAAAATTTCCTCAACCTTAAAAGCTTCCTGTGAACAGTGGAGTTGGAAAGTTGTCTGAAACGGGAGTTATTCCATGAACTATGGCACTACTTCCCCTCTCATCCCTCCAAGCAGAGAAGGTGAACATGAATTCTGCTTCATTCCTTAAAAAAAATATTAGAAGAATGGCAGAAGAACACTGTAGGAAGAAGGTATGTAGGAAGCAAGTAAAAGAAATGAGGGTAATTGAATGTTCCTTGAAATAAGAAAAGAAAACTTAATGTAAAAGATTATGACTTAGAGATCTTTTGGTATGAAGCAACGCACACAGAGTGGGTGGAAAGAGACAGGTGCCTGCAAAGCAGTGGTATTTTAAATCGTAGTGGCAAAACATGTGGGCTTCATTTTAGTTTTCCTCTTAAAGGTACTGTCCTATTCTTTTTCTGGTTTATATTTGCTGATCACCAAAATAACAGTGACTTTTGGGCAACTTAGTCTCCCCTAAAATAGAAAGATATTGTGTCATGATTTGTATTCATAAATAAATTCTCTGCCTTGCTTAAAATTTGAGTCAGGTACTTGAGCACCCTTTTGTTCCAACCAGAAACAAGTGCTGCTCCTGAGCTGGGGCATCTTTGACTCGTGATCCTTCTCCAGAGGAGGAGTCTTATGCAAACAAAACCATTCCTTGAGTCCTCTCACCATGTTTGTTCAGTCTTTTTTAACAATCCTGATCCCCTGCTTACTCGGTGTTTTCCAGAGCTCAGAGGTTTTTTCTTTTTTGATCTGTGTCTTTCCAGTGGTGATAGGAGGTGGTACTTGCAAGCCAACCTTGAGGTAGCCAGGCAGGCAGGAGTCCTCAAAGGTGGTACTTCTGCAAATGGATTTCTCATTGCTGTCTCAGTCTTTCCCTCGTTTATTCCCTGGGGTCCAGGATATTACTGTTTTTTAAAGGTGGAAGTTACCTGCATGCCTCACAGTATGGCACTGTCCCCTCTAGCAGCTTGGTTTTGCCAAGGCAGTTATGCCTCTAGCATATCCAGTATTTTGGTCACAAGGAGACACTTCTCCAAAGACCAGAGTTGGCCTCCTCAAAGGTATTTAGATATTCCCACTGAAATGATGGGAAGTTAATTGCCTTAATCCATCTGGACTCATATGCCAGGCTGTATGTCCATGCTGAAAATAATAGGACCACGTTTTAACAGTATGGTTTGAGGCATGTGTGAAAACCATGGGCAGCTCGCCAGGGACTCAACACTACAGCGAGAGAGGCTACATAAGCACTTGCTTAGACAAACAGCTGAACAGATTTCAGAAGCAAGGCCCCCAAAATGTCTTTTATAATACATTGCTGCTTTTTAACAGCTTGTTGGTGATAGATTTTTTAAACCTGAAGCGTATGAATAATGCAAAAAAAAGAAAATGTTGCACAGTAATGTTGATTCAGTAACACTTTATATCCTCATTAGCTAGTGTGCATTATAGTTGAACTCTTACATGTGACAGCCACACGCATGCCAAATGAATACATTATGATTAACACTGTTGCAATGAATACCAAATGATTTTTTAATGACTGAATGCTTAACATTTTCCTGTTGATTCAGTGGCATGCAGCTTTTTAATTCCTTTTAAAAATCAGATTTGAAACAATTACACAAACAGCTGATTATATTTTGACATAGAACATGATAAGCTGGTGCTTATCATTATTCTTCAAGATGCCATGACAGCTTTGTTTAGCCTAATGAAAAAAGCAACAGGTAAAGAAACTTGTCCTCAAAGCTGACAGTGGATGAAGCATTATACAGGTGTATTTTTTAATAAAATCCACTCAACAGTGATCCATAGATTCTTTATTAAGGCATCACTGGGAAAGGAAAATGGAGGTGATGTCTAAAGTAACAAGATATTTTTCTTTTTGCAAGCTATGTCTCCGGACTGACAGAAAACAGAATTAAATAGTTGTGCTGATGTTCTCATTCCATTACATACTACTTGGGGAAAAAAAAAACAACAACAAATGTTCACATTTAAAATACAAACTTTATTCAAGTGAGTGATGCTTCCACCAAGTTTCTTAGTCCTCGAGCTCTGTGTGCAGGGAACAGTTGCCACTAAAGCTACCTTATTTCCAAGTCTGAATAGTAATTTATTTTACGGATATACTCACTGAAATGAATAGACCTGCTCAGGGCTGTGTTTACCAACAGCTGCAAGAAATTATGTGCAAGGTCTGAGCTAAATGCTCAGATTAACAAAACCCTTGATCCAAAACCTAAAGCCTTTCTTAGGCTTTAGACATTTTTATTTCATTAAGACACAACTAAAACTAAAATTACATCCACTGTGCTTCTGGAGGACTGATAGGCCTGTGTTATCCCTTCAGAGATACTTACGTAATCCCCTTGTGAGCCACATGCCCTCAGCCTAGTTGATCTCTTCTGACTGAGGCCATGTGGACTTCCGAGGAAGAGCATAGACGTTTTGTTACTGAGTTCAGGGAAGTCAAGCTGTCAACCCTTATCTTTTTATTTTTCCTCAAATTCAGCCTCTAAATTACTATAAAAAGTTACATGTTTGTCTGTTTACATTTATCAAAAGGGCCTATAAAAATAAAATGACATGAGCAAGAATAAGCAGGTTGCTAGTCAGGTACCCTGTGAGATGCTGCCGTGTACTAGGAAGAAAGTCATATCCTATAAATAACTGGCTAGCAGCAGGGGACAACAATACTGCTTCTCGTGACAGAAGAATAAATGCGTAGTGATTACCACAGAGGCAAGAACTACTCACCATGGGCTTTCAAGGCAAGAGGAGTGAGAGGTCAGAGCTCGCTGCTCGTGTGCGATCACTGCTCCTCCTTTGCCTTTCCTCTTACAGACCCATCCAGACATCATGCTTAGGTGTGGAAACCTGAAGAAGGGCTCCCCTGAGGGAAGGAGCATCATTTTCCCCCACGTTTCATTTAGGCACCGGAAGAATTTTTACCCAGAAGGGAGGGAAAGCCCTTTGTGTTTCTGCTTTTGATGCACTCAAAGTGCAACTTTCTAATGATGCCCTGTGTTCCGTTCCTTCAGTATGATACCCAATGACACGGACGGCAGGTAAATTTGGATAGGGCAGCTCTCGCTTATTAATATGAGCCAGAACTAGTAGGTTTCCCATGCCGAGTTACTTTGGAGTGTTCCTACCAGGTGCCGGGATACTGCCGTGGAGGTTTTCTGGTAGGATGGGGAGATGGGGATTTTACTGTCCGTTTTGGTCCTGTTTGCGGAGCAGAATTAAGTGGTTGAAAGACCAGTGGAGCTACCCAGATTTTGTGCTGTGCCCGTTTCTCAGGAGAGAATATTGGTGCCTTTCTAAGGACTCTGCAGGCCTTGGGTGACCGCTCTGGGAGGGACCACAAAAGCAGACAGACATGAGGATTGCTGGGATATTGTATATATTTATTCATTTGCATACAATATCGGCTGATATTTGTTTTACAATTATTAATACAGTGTCTTTTGCCCACCCTGAAAATTGCACATGTGCATCCATGAAAATTGCAGTTACATGCAAGTGTAGCACCTATGATCTCCTGCTTTTCTTTTATGTCATAAGTTTTCATTGTGTTCTTTAACTCTCAACCATTAGTTAAAATGCTGTTGCTACAGGCATGAATATTTTCTTTGGTCTGCATTAGTAAGACATCTGTTTCCTTTTTCATGTTTTTCACTTAAGAGGTGATGGTCTTTCAATCTGTGATGAACTTCTGCCTGCTTCTCCTGGTAAAGAAGATAAGAACTTAGTAAACCAGCCAGAGGAATCTAAAATATTTTATTTTGTATCTATTTGTGTTTACGGTCTACTGATTGTTTGGCAGAAGAAAGAGCTGCTCCTGCTATCATAATTTGCAATATTGATTCAGAACTTAACACCTCAGTTTATCTGCAGGTTCCATACTATCATTTTTCCCATTAGTCTATACAGAAACAACTTCAATATTAACTTTAACAACTTTCGCTGTGTTGTAACAAATGGTAAGAAAGACTTTTAATTTAGAAGGTACAAGAGCATTCCATTTAACCTATTATCTCTTGTAGATCTTCATTCATGAAAGCTACTCTTCCAAGACTGAATTTTTCTTTCTTTTTTTTTTTTCCTAGTGTGACTTGTTTTTTTTTTTTTCCTGTTAAGTATGTAGGAGAACACATAAGCTGCTCTTTTTAGGACAAGGTAATAGAAAAATGTACCTTGTTCTTCATTTGTTCAGCTGCCCCTTGTTAAGGGCAAAATAAAGAGCTTTTGGGCATGGCAGGCTGGAAGTGCATGGAGGAGCAAGCCACTTGATTCAAATTGTCATCGTGCAGATATCAGACACTTGCGACTTCCAGTAAGGTGTAAATCTCGATTTTTCCTTTCATATCACAAATATGCAGAAGTATTTTATACTTTCCAAATGTGGCAGACAAAAACCTAGCATGGATAACAAACATGAAGCTGCTGGCATTTTCAGTCTGAATTTCAGATAGCCTTTGAACATTTTAAATGTTCCTCTTGGGTCTGACATGGTGTTCCTTAACATCCTGCTCTCCATAATGTCTTTGGGGTCCGTGCACAACCATGCCCAAGGTCAGTTTGCATGAATAAGAGTTGCAGGACCAAGACTGATTTTTTCTGACACATTGTAATGCTGCCAATAGGCTGCATCTACGTATATGAGAAACAGAAAATACTGATGTATTCTGAGCATTGAAATTTTAAATCAGCAAAACCAGAAGGTTCAGTTCTCAGGCAGCCATGCAATATGTGTCCCTGTTGATGTTATTCAAAACATGCATTTTATTGCCTTGCCGATATCTAAATGAATTCAATTTTCAGCAACCTTAGACTTGAATATGGCATAATGCATTAGTATTATAACACAAAACTGAAATATTCTGATATTGACTGTCACTATATTGACGGTCAAAACTGAACTTTATTCTGTATTTTGTTTAAAAATTAAAATTGTTTTCTTGTTTTCATCTCTGCATACACTGCCTGTGTGCTGATACTATGAAAATTGTCTGAGAACTTCAAGACCAAACAGATTGCTGTTGACTCTTAGGTAGCATGATTAAATCTAGGGCTAAAAAGTTATGAGTGGGAGCCACATGGAGAGGATTTCACAGCAGCTCTTTATCTACAATACAAGGTCTTTCTTCTATCGTAGGTGTTTACACATATTAAGAAAGTGGTCTGGAAATATAATTGTAACATGTTTTAAACATGTTTCAACAAACCACAGAATTGTTTGAATGTGTGTTTTATTTGCCTGCAAATCTCTAATATTAATAAATTTCTGCAATGTATGTGCAATGCAGTGGCGTGGATCTCTTGTTGCTATTCTTCCATTGTAACTCCTAGAATATCAGTCACGACATAATATATAATTCTCAAAGAGTAAAGACTGAGTTATGTGCGTGGGTTTTTATTTGTAGAAAAAAAATAAAATCCAATAATAAAAATACACATATGTATGAGTATATACACTCGTATATATATATCAAAGGCATTGATAAATGTGGAAGTTTCACTTATTTTGAGGATCAATCACTGAATAAAATTTCATGCTTTCTTGCTGAGATGAAACTTAATTTGGTTTGCATACACATATCGTTTATATAAAATTGTTTTTCATTCAAAAACAAGTTCGGCTTTGATCAATAGCCCTTAAGGACTCTAAGAATGCTCTAAAATTTTGGTCCATAACAATGCATATAATAAAGTATGATTTTGATATCCATTGCCTCAGGAGGGTACAAAAAAACAGAATTACATCAGAAAAGGACGTGAGTTTTGATTGCTGTTTTGACCGAATATTTTACACCATTTTACATCTCCTCTATAAGATTAGCAATAAAATTTTTCCTCGTCACATTTGCTTTCTACCCTGCTATATTGAGCAGCACTGACCAAGGCCAACAGAGGAGGGTGAATTCTGCTGTTTTCTTTCAAATTTAGCCAGGGATCAGCCTATTTTTTCTTCATGGTCTGGTGTGATCCGTGTCATGACTAGGATTTCTTAGGAAGAACATAAGCACTCGTACTCCTGCAAGCTGACTGATCCCCAGATGATGTTACTAATCATCAGTGGTTCTTCAGTGCTGTCCTGTAATTTTCCAAAGCAGGTTTCTTAAACAGCTATAATACACCCCAAAAAAGACATAGAAACATATGGCAATCTTATCAAATGCCTACGCCTACAGTTAGAGACATTTTAGAAGAAGAGAATACTGAAGCCAACAGTTTATTGCATATCATCAATTTGAGCCATCTTAATTTTTCCACAGTAGGAAATAAGATGTAGAGCATATGGTGAGTTCACATGAAAAAATCATGATAGACTTAAAATGGCAGTTCTTAATTAGCACCTTATTAGCTTTCAGGTGCTACCCATGTTTAGCGACAGCATGAAATATATGGCCTAGATTTTTGCATTCAGAATAGGACTTTTCCTATTGGAACACATTTTCTCCCTAAATGAGCGACTGACTTTCCTAATGACAGCAAAGGATAGCACAGACCATTTGCAATGCAAAATTAAGCTACACTTTTGAAATCCTTGAAATACCTTTTGGTTTACTGAAAACTAGAATTGAAATCTGTGTCAATGTGCTACAAATACTCTGTAGGCTGCACTGTCTTTTCCCACATAATTTTTAGATAAAAATCACATCCTTGCTTAAACCTGCCAAAAATTTTACAAAGATAATTGCAGCACTGTTGCTAAGCAAGCGGTATAAGCAGTATGTATTCACTTTACACAGAGTTACAATTAGTAAAACTGGAAAACAGATTCTAGTTAGATGCTTGAAATAAGGTGTTCTTTCAGTCACAGGTAGGGACTAGCAGGTACAGGTGACCTGCTAGACACTGCTATCTTGTTCATCTAATCCACTCCACAAAGTGCCCTCAGTTTATCTAGTTGTTGTAAAAATCAGATCTTTGTAAACCAACAGTAACAGGAAATCAGTTTGTCTGGTGGCGGATAACTTTACTGCATGCCAAACCTAAGGGGAAAGTGCTTCACCAGAAACCTGAAAATTATATTGTTGAGTGATAGTATCAGATCTGCATTTCTAACACATTAGTTTATTTTAGAGATTGATTGCTACATTCCAGTTGAAGGTAAAACCATTAGGCATTAAGACATTTGCTTTAAAGAAGCATATCTATTTGGACAGAAAACCATAATGGATTTGCTCAGGTAGAATTTCCTCCATTACCTTAGCTTCTACTCTCTACTTGTAGCTTATGTAGATGACCCCTTAGCAGACAGAGAATGATTCAAAACACCCGTTGTAACCTTTGTAGAGGACACCTTCGATGACTTAATACACATTTAAAACACCTGGTTTGCCTTAAATCAAGGTCGACCTAGTCGATAAAGGCCCTCATCACTACCTGTTGTATGTGAGATCCAGGAGTTCATGGAAGGATGATGAAAGAAAGACTCAGGACAAAATGCACCTGAAATGGTAAGTTTTTCGGTTGATGAAGTTGTATATGTTTGTTTTTATTGCTTTACTCATGAAAAAAATACGTTGCCAAAGAAATAAATGACTCTGTCTGGTAATAACACCATGAAGCGGTAGGATAATTGCAATTTGCTGAAAACTGGTCTTTGGCAGTATTTTCAGATGTACGAAGCAGAAAGTGAAGTGAATGTTCAACTCGATGTTGGTTTGCCTTTCTGATTAGCCTGATGCCTAGAACAGAATGAAAACAAGACTGAAGAAATTCTGAGGGAATTTTTTTTCAATTACTATTTTTTTAATTAATTAAAAAAGTTTATATGAGCAAATGGTATCTGTGATTAGGAGGTTAAGTACCATAGATACTGGCAATCTTTATTTAATTTTGTGTGTGACTATGAATAGTCTTTTAGGCTTGCAATTTCTGTTTCTTTCTTTTGTGCTGAGAATATCGGTTGCATAACGTCACTTATATTCCTTAAACGAAAGAATACAGGCACTATGAGGGATTAAAGAACTGTTGCCCAAAATAGCAATTTGAGCAGGTAAAGAGGTTGTTAGAAAAATCTGTTTTGCCAAAAGGAAAAAAAAACAAAAAGTGTCATTGCTTATAGAGGTTTGAATATTTATACAGAGGTTTTGTGGGTTTTGTTACATTCACTAGAAAATAATGTGCTTTAAAAAAATCAGCTAAATCAGTTTAGAGAACTAAATACAACTGTGGGAGGGTATCCTTAGTGTCTAGTTCTCACACAGTTATGCCAAGCTAATTTTATTCTCCCTTTTCCCTTTTTAACTTGATATATTTTTAAAAACTCCACTCAACTAATTTTTCTCTCTATAAATATATCTAGACAGAGAGTGATCACACATACATGCACTAAAAAATCATCTCTAATACTAAAATGTAGTAAAATATTTAAAATATATGTTATATATTATGCTGCTTTGGGGAAAGGGAGCAAAAATAAAAGTCAGCTTTAACTTTGTCTTTTGGATATTGTGAATTTGGCAATTTCTCCTGATTTCTTACCAGTCTGCTTTAGCATATTTAGTGTGCAAAATGAAAGGAAGGAGTTATGTGTTCTGGGTTGAGTCTTCAATTGGTATGTTCTCTCTTCGAGTAACTTGTGTGTTATTTACTTGTATTCTGGTGGTAGCTAAAGGCTTCTAAGTTCAAGACCTTATGATAAATGCTGCCTCTATGTTAGATAAGCGAAGTGAGAATAACCTGTTCCTTATGAGAAAGGTATTGCTACATTTTTAATGGATCTTTTCAATTCTCAAATGCTGGCAATGATCAAAGGTCTGCTCTGAAAAGAGGAACAAGAAACAAGGGTAGGAAACTTCTTTCATTTGTTTGTTTTAAAAGCACTCTTTATTTTTCTTATCACTTCTTCAGCTAACAGTAGCCAGCTCACTGTTTGCTCTGTTCTCCGGAAACTTTAACTGACTTCTTGTCGTTTTTAGTCTTCTCCAAAATAAGCCTTGTCACGTCTGCTCTCCTCACTAGCACATAGCGGTACAGGAAACATAAAGATGAAAAACATATCTGAGGAGAGAACAATTCTGTTGCTAAAAGGGAATAGTGACTCCCAAGATATGAGCACATTGTACCAGTACAGTTAATACCAGCAAAAAATGCTGTAACCCCTGGTGCATCTCCTTGCCCCACACAGACTGCAAATTCTCATATTTTTTCCAGTGAAACCTTGGACCAAGTTTTACTGTGTAGTCTCCTCTATTTGAAACCGTTGTTTCCGTAAGAAGACAAATGTTTCCTTGGATTGATTAATGGACTTATTAGAAAAGGGGATATTGCAGCTTTACTTATAGTGGTGATATCTTGTTGCTCACTTCATATACTCCCTTATACAGAGAAGAGATTTTTCTTTCTGTATGTGTTATCAGAGTTCTCAGAAAGTGAATGCAGAACCTTATGCGCATTTAACCAGGAAGACTCGAAATGCTGTATAGCATTTAATCAGGGCAGAAGCAAAACTGTGTGCAAGATTGTAAGTGAACTTGCAATATCTACAAACACAGCAAAATAAGTAAAGGACAAAACAAAGTCTTTTCAAGTTCAGTTTCATTCTCTGATTCCCGCCCCCTCCCCCCGCACTTCTCTCTATTGTTGAATAAAGTCAAACACTTTTCTATTTCTACCACTTTACCCACAGTTTATCATCATCTGTCCCCTTGTCATTGACTGTTTGCCCCATTTCTTTGTTGGACTCCCCAGAGGCTGTGCAAGTGTGGTGTTTTCCATATAATTCTTCCTTTTTACATACCTGAAGAGTTTGAAAAGAAGGTTAAACTGCACTAAATGTAAAGAGAAATTTGTAAAAGCTGCTGAATTACAGAGTTACCTTCAAAATTAGTTTTTTATCTAAAGCTTCTATGTACATCCTTGCAATAAAATTAGCAAGGCAAAAAGATGCAGGTGTCTTATGAGGCAAGTAGGAGGAAGACGACACAGCAGGTCTCATAAAGACGTGAGCAAGAATAGGGAAAATAATCCAGTTGTCGTGATAGGGGTGATTTCAATTCCCTGGTATGAACTTGAAAACTGAACAATGGAAAAAACAAAATTATAGGAGAAAGGAGAGAGAAAAAAGTTATTGACCTGTGGTGTCAGAATCCTAATAGGACTTGTCCTGTCCAATCTCAGCAAAAATGTGCAGTTAGTAGATGAGAAACAGCAAAGTTGCTTGGTTCAAGTGACCCCGTGATTAAATCCAATATAACTTAGAACACTAAAACAAATATATATCAAAAACACAATATGAATTCTCTAAGGTCTACTTTAAAGGTATATGGAAAAGAAATTGTGAAAAATGGGTAAAGAAACAATAACAACAACAAAAATCTCGATTTAAGATAGAAGTATTTTTTTCCTTGGACACTTTCAAGATATAATGTTGGGAGAAAGATGATAAAGGTATCTCTTTGGGGAACAGATTCCCCCACACTCTGAGTGTGAGATTAAGGGTTTAAAGAAAAATGTGTCCTTTTACTGTATAATTGTACCGAACTATCTTGTGTGAGCCCTAGCTCAGTCCGATATGGGAAGTGGGTAGGGAAAGCGATCAGTGCCTGCCCATCTCCTGTGCCAGTGCTTGTTCCTCTCGCAGAGGATTTAACCTCGGTCCTGTCATGCTGTGGTTTTCATTATACTGCCCTGGCACCACAGGAAGAGACAAACATCTGGTTGCGCAGGCTAGGAAGAGCTGCCCCTGCATGGGCAGTGAGTCACTGCGACATTAATGCATTTGCACCGTGTTTCTACTAAAATGAAGTACTTATGAGTGTAGAGTTTGAATCACGCCTGCTTAGGTCCCAAATTTGTCAATACCTTAAGGTGAACAAGGTAATCCGTACTGCTTGCAGCTGTTAGGTGAAGCTGTCTGAAAGTGACACATAGAGTTTTAGTGACTCGTATGACCTGGAGCTTTCCATTTTCCTTTGTCCCCCCAGTGCCAACAAGTAATTGGAAACAAAAAATATCCCAATGATAATTTAAAACAAAAGGAGGCTCTAGAGAACAGTGTGACAAGGAAAGGTTCGCGTCAGCCTGGATGGCTGCAGGAGAGGGTAGGGCAGTGGGTTGCAGGCTGCAAGCGTTGCTGGACTTCCCTGTCTCTGGCTGTCACGGTTTCTTCCTGCTCCTCCAGCTGTGTGGGGTTCATCTCGAGACACTGTTTTTAAATGAAATAGTGCAATATGTTTGCACCATATCTCTTAAGCTTTATGTTTATGCGGTCATTTGTTTAGTAAATAGGAAATACCAGGACATTTTATGAATAATTAAAACTCTACTAAAACCCCTTGTTACCAGTCGGTGTGTTTTGAATATTTACACTGTCTTTAAATTCACCTTTTATGCCTATTTGAGGAAAATTCTTTTCTCAAAAATCAGAACACAGATCCTCTGTTGGCAAAAGTTAATGCAAGAAAGTAGTTCAATTTAAAATGTTTGTTCTGCTGTTTTAGTATCTCTTTGGAGAACTATCAAATTGGGAAAGGACGAAATTCTAGAAATTAGAGGACCAATCACACAATATGACAAAGCATATTATGAGTGCACATTTTCTAAAAATTAAATCTCTAACTGGCATGAGCACTGGGAAGGAGCCCACTGGCGCAAGCTCTCTTTGAACAGAATAATGCGTTACCTTAGGTAAAGATCTGACTCATGCTGAATAGTCCCAAGCAGCATAACTGCTGAAATATTTTTGTCATGTAATTATTAGTAATGAAAAGATATTAACCCTGAAATCTATAAGTAATTAGTATGCAAATTATGGATTTTATGTGTTTTGTGAAATTTTCACCATTTTTGATGTAAATAAATCTTTTGTTTCTTAAAGCATAAAAACTATTCTTAAAGGGTTTTAAAATCTTCAATGGTCTTGCAATTTCAAAAAATATTAGTGCTTAAAAATCCAAGATAATCAGTATGTTATGCATCTTTGCTGTTTGGTTCTCCCTATCATGATTCAATGAAGAAAAAAAAATCATCTGAACTCTGAAGGGAAAACAGTGGGAAGGAAAGGAGTGCTCTGAATGCTAAGTTTCCAGTTTGAACATACTGTGAGGCCACGTAGCAGAGACAAAGGCTGGTCCTTATTGCTAATAGGTAAGAAGAACTGCAAAATGACTGAGCAAAAAAAGGTGTTAGTAACCCAGTCTTTGTAATTTTAATAATTGGCAGATAATAATGTCTATTACTTAAAGTCAGTATTTTTCAATCTGTAAGATATCTTTAATATCTGTAAGATATCTTTGTATTTTTAACTGTAAGATATCAGACCACATCTCATAAGACTTGGTAAATACTTAAAAAAATTTAAATTCTGTAGCAAAGTACCCATTTATTATGGAGATAAATGTTTTGCAGATCATAAAACCCTTTTGTTGAGATGCCTCCTTATAACTTGTCCTACATTTCAGTGTAGTTGGTAGTTGTGGATTTTTCTCTTTTTTTCAGGTGATAAAATTTCATCTTTTTTCTTTTTCTTTTCTTTTTTTTTTATTTTCAGTATGATTTTTTTTTCTGCATTATACAGTCCCCAGGAGCTGCTATTTGTTTTGGACATCTTGCGCTAGCCACTGGTTGAATACAGAGCATGAGACCTTTATGGTATCTAAGCCAATAAAATGGGAAGAGAAAGTAGCAGTTAAATAGCTATTTAGGAATTAAGTGGGAAGAAGAAATCTCTTTGGGCACTAGAACATAATGAAAAAAATGCTGACAAGCTATCAAAATAAAATGTTCCTCATTTTTTTTAAAACCACTTGTAGTATATAACTTCCATAGGGGACTCTATTCTGGTGCATCAAACTTTTCTAGCACCTGAGTTATGCTCCTTTTTTCTCCTCCAAAGAGTCTGCATGTTCAGTACATTTTTTTTTTTTTTTAGCTCCACAATATCACTTAAAATGATATTTCTGTAATTCAAACTTAGGAAGGGGGGAGAAATGCTGGGAATGACAAAGGAAAAGAACAAATGCAATCTATATAAAACACCGCTGTTGTTATTTTCATGCCTTCTTTCCTTGTCTATCTTTATATGAGTTCTCTTGATCTTTGCAAGTATTCCAGAGAAAGACTTATTTATTTTGTCTGATAAGACCAGGCTGCAATCAGCTTTTTTGCTCGTGAGATTTGTTAAGGTTATTTTCTTTTTCCTCATCAGACATTTCAGAAGCATACGAACAAGCAAACCACAACAAAAAAGGAGGGGAGAGGAAGGGGTGGGGAGAGAGAGAAATGGAGGATTTCGGGAGGCAAGGATAGCACACTGGTTGTAGGTCCAAGTACCTTTTGTGTGTGTGTATACATACATACATGCACTGTGTGTGTGTGTGTGTATATATATATAAACTTGTGAATTGGGCTCTGTGAATTTAGGTAAGGTTGTGAATTGGGCTCTGATGATTTGTGGGTGATGTTTTGCTTGGGTGGCTATTGACTAGTCTGGGTTTGTTCTTGATGTGGCCAGAAATGCTGTCCTGCACTTGAGAAACACTGTGGATCAATAGCTTCAGAAGATTGCTTTGTGACATACTTTTATGGTGGTTGTATTTTTTGCTAGGAGCGCTTTGGGACCCAGTTCCACTCATTTCACTGAAATTAGGGGTTGTGGCAAATAAGTCTACATATTTGAAATTTTCAGCTTTTTTGATGTCAAATACCTGCATTTAAAAAGTGCATTTGTAAGGGCACATGACTGTGTTAGGACAGTGTATTTATGCTGTAGCTCACAGGCATAACAGGTTGAAAGCTTCTCTGCTTGTTCAGTTTGCAGATTAAGATCTAGATCAGCTAAAGGACAACATTTTCTGAATGTTACATCTGCGGTTCAGGCTAAACATATGTAATGCCATATGGTCACCAAAGGGTTATGGGCTTTTTTATTAGGAAAACTACCAGAGCTAATATTAGATACGAAATAAAGTATACTGTGCACTGTTATGTCACCAAAATACAAAAAAAGGCACAACAAAATTTTAAAAATAAGATGAAAAATCAATGAAAAACATATTCTGTGTCTCTGTGAATTGCTATCAGTGTACAAAGGTATGCAATGGCTATAACAAATCCTGTAAAGGCAGAAAGACTAGACCTATAAAACATCTTCTATGTGTACTTGCGATCTTAATTTTTTTTAGGGTTGGGATGGGAGGGGAAGAAGTCCTCTGTGACAGCACTTCACTATCTGCCAAGTGCCCTGTCTGTAGGGTATAATCATATAACTGCTATTTGGACCTCTTAATTACATGATATATCACATTATCTGTTATGCTTGCTCTGCAGACACCTGACACCAGTTACAAGGATAACTCATGTGAATCAGCTTTTGAAATAAAAATACTACTTTTTGTAGCAAATTCAATGCAACTCAAAAAGGGAGAAGTTCCTTCAGCACTACCTGTTACCTAGTGTAGGTCTGGTACTGCAGCCCAGTGTCAGGGTCATAGCATCATACACATGAAGAACAGAGCAGAACAATTCAAGTCACAAAATCCTGACCCTAGCTATGCTTTTACAATTGATTACTACTAATGTTTAAGCCTTAGTCCTGGAGGAATTATGCATCCAAGGTCCTTGGGTATCCCCTTTCCAAGTAGTTTTGGCAATGCGCTGCTGGTATCTTCAGCTAGCAAATGGGTGAAGCTGCCAGCTATGATGAGAAAACTCATCTTACATCTGTTACATCCAGCTGTGTTTTACCAGCAGGGAGCACTCCCCAGCTTATGCCTTGGTGCCCGTAACAGGCCAGCAAATGCCCCCCTATGCTCTGACATGGGCGAGCATCTCTGGGCAGAGATGAACATTTTGACTTGGCACCCACCAGGCTGATATGATTATTATAGGACGTGATGCTGGAAGATGCAGTCATTCTAGACGCTGTCGCGAGGTTTGGTCAAATATAGATGTCTATCTGGACTTATTAAATCAGTGCGTTGCCATTTATGTGCATTAGTGGTTTCCAATTTTGTTATCTTGCATAGTAACCAAAAAGAAGTAATGTACTCCTCAATCTGGAAAATATTGAGGCAACATACTAGGAAACATATGCTCAGGCAATAGTACTTAAATTGTAAATCCTAAAACAATTATTAAAAAACCCAAAACATGTTAAAGATAACTTCATTCAATATGGTTGAATGTCTGTTTTGATTAATCATTTCCAAATGTTTTTCCCATGTAAGAATTGGTTATGTTGAGAAACCTGTAATTGACTTTTTATTTCTATTTCCTTGAACAAGCCTATGCTGATTAGAGCTGAGATAAAAATCAAAATTTCTGTCCAGCATGAAATTACAGTATTTCAACATTTGTTGTTTTTCCCCAAATTGGGTTCAAACTGAAGAAGCCAAAATAGTGAAATTTCATCCTGGACAAGAATTCAGAAAAAAATAATCAGAATCAATTATGAGATGGTGAAACATTTGAGTGAACTTACTATTAAGCACTTGCTATAGCACAGACTTGGCTCACTTGAATTGCAGCTCAGACTTATTCTAAGCTCTAACTTACTCTCCTTCCCTTGTTCCCTGAGACAATTGCACCTCCCTAGGTGCAAGCTGTGTGGACCAGGGTAAAGAATTTCTCTAAGGGGAAAGTTTGATCAACAAGGTCATGGGGGACAGAATGCAATAAAAGAGGAAAGGAGTTTTCTTCAGGACATGGGAAGGAGAACAACTTGGAGTGATTTGCTATTAAATGAAATACCAGGGTAGGAAGCAAACATCATTTCAACATCAAGCGGCAGAACTTGTTTAGGAAAAAAAGGCCAAAAGCACCCCTTCGCGCCCCTGCCAAAAAAAAAAAAAAAAAAAACCCTACAAACTAAACCCTTTTGTTTTCGGAATACGACATAACTCTAAGTGCAGGCAGGGAGCACAGGAAGACGTTACGGTTGTGAAGACATTAGGGAAGATGCTACAGCTCTTGGCTGTGCATGCCGGCAGGAGTTGAGGGCAGCGGCTGCCCCTGGTGGCCCCATGGTCGCTGGTTTCCGCTTGCCTGGAGGCTGCATTGCAGCCGCGCGTGGCTGCCACCCCCATCCCCAGCGTGAGCGGAGGTCGTGGTGCGGAGGTGCCCAGTGGTTCGCTTCTGCCCAGAGCTGTGGGAATAGGAACAGGTGTCAGACTGCAGTAGACCTGAATGGTGGCATTACTGGTTCGTCTTTATTTAATTTTCCTTTCTTGGAGGTGCGATGAGGTGACGTGTGTGTCTGAGATGTACTTGTGCTAGGGGATGAGGCCGTTCTGGTGGAGTGGCTATGAGGTGGGGCTTGTGCTGCCTCAAGAAATCTGGTAAAATCTCTGCCATCCCTACACTGTACTTGCAATAACAGTGCCATATCTAATGTAATTCTGAAGTATGTGAATTGGATTATGAAATGGCAAATTTTAAAATGTATTTTTTTTTGACTTCTTTCCCTAATGCACATGTTTGAACTGGTACATATCATGTCCTGCTGGGCCAAGAAGACAGTGCAAATAGGCTGGCTTCTGCTCTGGGTCTGGAAGAGGGCAGTAATGCTTACAGCAAGTGCTGCTTGTTCTTTTTTCCTTTCCCCTGCATTGAACAACAATTTCAGAGGAGACTTTCCTGACCAGCCCCAACTTTCTCTTGATCACTGTGCACGAGAGCTTCCTGGTAGGCACCGCCACAAGCTGTGAGTCTCGGCCGAGTCCAGGTGTGGAAGCAGCACAGCTCGAGCCCTCGCAGCCCTCCTGGACCGGCGGCCAGCCCTGGTGGGTCCGCACACAGTAATTAGCTCCAGACGGCGCTTGCAAGCACAACCTGCACTTCCATTTGCAAGGGGCTGTTGAACACCCAAGGAAAAAAGTGTCCTCTAAGCCATAGTCAGTAGCTGAAAGGGAGATTTAGAAGCTGAAACCTTCAATTCGACCTCAATGTAAATGCGTTACGTCTGTTTACTTGCTTATTTGACAAGCTTTATTTTAAATGAGGAAAAGCATAAATTAATAGATTTTTTTTTTTTGTAATCTTCCAAAAATGACTTCTAATACCGCACTCCTGGGCTGCACATGAGAGGTTCTGGCAGTCCGTCACGCGTGCCGTGACAGGGATGCTTCACCTCGGAACGAGCCTCTCCGTCGCTAACGCGCGCTGTGGCCCGTGCACGCGGCGAGGAGCTAAGGCTCTGCGCGGTGCCGCGGTGGCACCAGATGGCCCTGCAGCCGCCTGGCCCGGGGCCAACGCCGGCCCCGCCAGCCGGAGCCGCCTTCGCCCCGCGGTTTCTCCTCTGCGCTGCTCGGCTCCTCGGGCGGCCGATTAGCTTGGGCACGGAGCCACGGCGGGCCGGGGCCTGGGGACGCTGCGGCGCATGGGCTGGCGGCAGCGGTGGCCCCGCGCGCCACCAGCGCGGGTCAGCCGGGGACAGGCCGGAGAGACAGCTCCATGCGAGCCTGGCTGCACCGGGGCGCTCGGATCCCTGCAATATGCTCGCAATATGTCTGTAATCCCAGGTTTCTCGTTATCCGCAGCGCCCCGGCCCGCTGCTGCGCCGCGTAATGGGCGGCTGACTGTAGCTGCTACTGCTGCACCGGTTATAAATACGCACACTGTCTGGGGTGTCGTTCTCGGGTGTCTTTTTTTTTTTTTCCTTGCATTTTTGCATTGACTGATTTTTACATTCCTCCTAGCTGTTCGCATCAACGCAGTGTGGAATCGCAGTCAAAGGTATCAAAACCTTTAAAAATGTTTCACGAGGTGAAACTACTAAGTTGACTTTCTGAAACCAATTCTGTTCTTTCAGGAAAACAATGAAAAATTTCATCATGGTACTTTATTTATCCACATTTTGCACTAAAAGATACATAAGCTTGTAATCTTTTCTGTAGTCAGAAGTGTGCTTGTCTACTAGATAAAGCCACTTTACATAAACAAGTAGTAATGGTTAGTTTGCTTGAACTCCTTCTTGCATATTTACAGTAAAAACCTCTGGATATTCTTTATGCTAAAAAAGAATAAAGAAAATTCTGTTTCCAACTCCGATGATGATTAGAGGCCGCATTATAACATTCATGAGTTTTGCCATTCACCGCAGATATCCACAGTGGACGTGATAATGCACAGCAAAAGAAAAACTACTATCACATGTCTATCATTTCTTAAAGAGTAGCAGTGCACCACTCAATCTGCCAGATCAAATAGGATAGACTCCTAAAAAATGAGAACAAATATGACAGTACTGCCTATAACAGTGTAAAAAAGCAAGTTTAAAAAGCCTGTTTGCCTGCATTCGTATAGCAAAGAAATAGAATAAATCAATATTTTATTTTTTTCTAACTTCTATATACATACTTTAATAATTGATTTATGACTAGCTGGTCCAAAAAGAGCATAATGTTGTTTAAATATTTAAGTCTGTGCATTCAAATGTTAATATAAGCACGCTCCATATATTTCAATATGATAATGATAAAAAGGCTCCTTTTAATGACGGAGATTTTACCTATAAATTATGCCAATGAAGAGTGAGGCATTAAATTTCAAACCTACTGGGTTCTACTGTATAAAATTCCTATTCATAGAGTAATTCTAATTAAATCTTGACCCTCCCAAAAGGAATTCCCTCTTGTCCAAAGCTGCCAAGGTAAAGAAAGTGTCTTTTAAAAGTACAGTAATAAACTTATGAAGCTGCAGTTTCTCTAAAGAACAAACTTTTTCACATCTGTGTACTAAAATATATACAATCAATTGGCTTTCAGAGGGTGGTTGACCTAGAGAGCAATTCTGCAAGCTAAGTGCCTATATGAACATTAAATCTGGTTGTGTGCCTCCTTATCTCATTCAAGGGATGTTACTCATAAAAATCTAAAATCATCAACAACAACAAAATCAGAAATGCTTGTGCTACGCATTTTTACAGTCTGCAAGATGTTAAGAGTCACCAGTATTCCCCCTTGAGGGGGAGGATAAGTATACATCTTCCCTGGGCTCAGGATCACAGCTGTAGACAAGAAATTAACCTTCCATTCAGAAGCATGGTTTTCTTACAGAAATAGTCTTTTTATTTTCTCTTTTTTGCCTCAAAAGGCAGCTAAAGCCAATTGAGGAAGAAGGTACTTGCCATACAGCATGTCTATAATGCCTCCTCCTGCTTCTGTGTCTCAATATGTGACCATTTTCATAGCTTGATTCCTTCTTTAATCTTTGAGGCTTGCTTGAAGGACGTTTGTCCAGGATAGCATGGGGATTCCTACCTGAGAGGAACTCTGTGGGTGCAAGAGTGCCTATGCAGCCAACCCAAGTGAAAATCTGCTTATTCAAAGGGTGAGACAGACCCTGTGTCGTGCACTGATGTCAGCAGGGAAGGAGGGGGTACAATCTCTCTGCTCGAAAGCTGGAATTTTCCTGGTATCACCCACTCACGCTATATTGTCCCTACTCAGATATGACCCCATGCCATGTGGCTTATAATTTTAAGACAAATTCTACATTACTAAAGAGACTCTTTAATGCTAAAGACTCTAGTTTAAGGGTAAGGAGAGAACAACAAGGCCTCTTGGCTAGTTCCTGTAAAAGACACAAATATTTTCACCTTAGAAACGTGGTGAAGGAGTATATGTTAACTGTTTATCTTAATACAAGAAATCTGATTTGAATAGGACAAATAATGAACTTTGAACATTAGGTAAATGAGTGTTTTGGTCTGCGTGAAATGTTCTTCTCAGTTATTTCAAATATGCTTGTAGAGATGGTTTAAAATTAAATGTTGGTGTTTATCGTACTTTAAAGAAAGATTTAAGTATAAAGAAATAGGTAAACAATATGTTGTGCGACAAACGCATGTGCTAACTATAAAGTCAAGAAGCACTGGCAATGTGTCTGATGCTTTAGTCAAAGATCATTCCCAATGGAAATATTTCTTATCAATTATTATCTTGTCACCACTGCCTCTACAGGGTTATGAGTATGGCAACAAGATGAAATGTATGCAAGTTTTAAATGTGTAGGTTTTTTTTGCTATTTGCAAGCCAACAATCTCTTGGAATTTATGCATAACTGTTTATAAACATAAACCTAATTAAATAACAGGTATTTAACTGTCCTTTCTCTATCTTTATTTCACAGTTGACCATCTGCTTCTAAATCATTGGTTTTTTTTATATCACCACAAAACTGGTCCATATATTAATGTCCTGTGGCCTATATTTCAGCCAGATCTTAATAAAAAGCTTTTTTGTTTTTAAGACATTTTTCTTTTGCACAGCTAGAGTGAACTTGTTAAAACTTTGGTTATAACAAGTTCTTACTGTTTGTTCAACACTGCCATCAGGTTCATAGTTAAAACTGCGTCAACCCTTAATAATTGCACATCATTTTTAATGCTGATTCCAAAATTTGAATGCCCTGGTAACCTGTGCTTTCCTCAAGAGCACAAGAGCAAGAGGCAAATGGACTTTGATGGGTGTAGTATGTTAGCTCAACATATACTAGACCTCTGCATCTTGTGAAGTCTCTTTTCTCACGAGCGTTTTGATATCGTTATTCCTGGAATTGAGCAGTGCAAAGCTGCTGCGTGCTGCTCCGTGAAGGATGAGGGGCTGCCAGATTGATTTCCTAGTTGATGTTCCTGCTCTGGTTTTGTCCTCGTTTTACGTTATGCACTTTGTTATTGCCTATTACCTCATTACTTATTTAGGATAGTGAGTGTATATTGAAATGACAAGCTTGAATATTCAAGTTTACAGAGAAATGAATAAATATTTTTGTATATGAGCATCCACAAGACCCAGATAGAGAGATAATGTCTCATGTACCCTGTGTGTGCCATGTATCCTTTGGGTTGATTTGCAGCATTATACATAAATGAAGAACCAAAGGTTTGGCCATGGGGAAGGGACAGGCACGTGGAGTAGGTGGGTTTCACATTCTCACCCTCTTTGCTACTTGTCACTTGTTTCCACTCAGTTTCTGAGCCGTGGGAGGCTGTTTCGTCCTAGCAGCTAAAGAGAAATAAAGGAGACTGCAGCAAGGCTTAGACCTGCTCTAGCTAAACTAAATACCCAGCAACAGTAGTTGGTGGATGCCCCAGGCAAGGCTTAGTGAGGAGGACCACCAGCTGGAGGAAGGGGCTGAGCAAGCATCAGTATTGATTTGCTTAACAACTCAGGTCTCTCCTTGATGATAGATTCTATTTCTGGGCAGGGGCTAGTGGATGACATGGGGAAGAAATGAAAGAAATCGAAAACTGCCAAGCTGCCCTTCTGTACTTTTGTTTAGTTATGTGTATTAATTGAAATGAATCATAAACTGGTTATTGAAAGCTTGGCAGTTACCCCAGACAACTTTTTTTTTTTTTTTTCCTCCTCCTCTTGCTCACAAGTGAGTAGGCAGAAGAAAGTGTTTTGCTGAGCAGATAATGTTATGCTCCCAGAGAAGCTCATTTCAGATTGCTTGGCTCAGGGTGGTTACTGACCAGCAAAATGCTTGCAAATCAGTGAAACAATCACTGAAGAGATGTTGTCTCTTCCAAAAGGGTTTTTTTTAAGGAAAGAATTTTCATATTTTGAATACTCTTGTTACATTAAGAGTTACATATGTGACCGAATTATGGTTGCTGTGGGAAATGGCTTTAAAGTTTCTCGGCATTTATGTATTTAAATTCTTAACTATAATATTACATTAATGTAGTGGCACTGAATATTAAGTTGATTTAAACGTATTAATACTATGCATAGCATATTATCCTTAGAGTGTAAACATCATAACACAGTAACAAGATGCAAATTGGAAAATATTTTTACATTCGTGGTATATGTATTAACTTGTCTTCATTACTTTTAATGGTTTATCATAGTCATTATAGTAAAATGACTTAAATGAAACTTTGACTTACGGAGGTTTAAAGGAGTCCAAAATCATTTTCAGGATCTTGCAGTGTTACAATGTCTCTTCTTTTTCTTATGCTTTTATGGGTGGGACGGGAGCTTTTATAAAAACAATCCATTTGTTTGAAATGGACGCTTTTTAGAAGACAGCAGTGTGACCAGTTAGGTGGGTAAGCAAAGAAAAGCCTCATACTCTAATCTTTGTATATATGGTAGGAAATACATTCAATCATAATACATTTAGCTATTTAAAAAAAAAAAAAAAAAAAAAAAGACTTTAGAATATATGGATGCTAAGTCCTTTTGAAGGCAATCCCCACTGGGTGCATGAGGAATAGCAAATGCATAAGTGTGGTGCTCAGATCCCTGAAAAAGCAGAAGACTTGGACATGGCCATTGCCAGCACCAGTAGAGAACAAGCAGAGCATGAGGCAGTTGCCATCTTAAATCTCTCATGCAGAAAAGAGAAATTAGTCCCTCTGTCAAAGACATTATATGCCAAATATCTTGAGGGACTCTACAGGCTTGTAGCTCAAAAACAGGACTGAGGAGATCTGGCTTCTCTTCCCCATTGTGGTTAGGATGTGATCTTAAATAAAGCATGTCACTTCTCAGACACTCAATTTCCTCACCTATTTTTCTGCCTTTAAATAAAAGGGTGAAACCTTCAGGGAAGAAACTCTCCTCTGTATGTCTGTACGCTGCCTTGTCCTGATCTGCATTGAGCCTTTAGGTGCTACTGTGCGGCACATCATGCTCTAATCCAGCATCCACACTGTTACAAAGTCTCTTGAAAGAAAATAATGCATTTACAGCAATTATGAATAATGTTTCACTTACCTGAACCAGCCATTTCCATACCACCAATGTAGTATGTGCTACTGCCAGGAGTGCAGTAAGTAAATGTTGTCAAAAATAAATTGTAATTTTTGCTGAATTTCTTGTGCTAATGCACCTTTTATGCAAAACAATCACTAGATTTCTTCTAAATATGCTTTCCTTATGCGCAGAGTGCTAATGGAAACACATTCTATATGGAAAACTGTTTACTGTTTGTTTGTTTTTAAAAAAACAGCTTCTGTAACACATTTTTTAAATAGAAATGTATTGTAAACACAAAAGTGTTTACAGTATACTATAAAATATTTTTATGCTGCAGCAGTCTTTAATGGTAAGGTACTTATGTACTGCACTGATTTTTCTATTAAAACACATTAAACGAGCCTTGTTGTAAGCCAATACCTAGTTCATAATTTAGATGAGCAATTTTAGCTAAAAAGGATTGGTTTCATATAGAACTGTTTTAATGTATTACTCTGACTCTATAGTAATTTCTACTTAATTTCAACAAAAGATAGGGAGATGATAAAAGAAATAGCAATTAGTTTTAAGGAATTCACATTAAAACACACTTGCTTTCAGACTGATGAAAGTATTCTTGTAGTAATGTATATCTCATCATCTCTTCAATCTGCCCATCCTACCTGTGGGTTAGGAGACTTTATTACTTTTGCCCTTTCGTCCAGACAAGGCTTATTTATACAAATTCACACTGTAAAGGTCAGCATCAATGAAATAGCTCCTTAGGGTAATAGTCTGAGTTCTTTAGTGACACCTCAAAGGTTTTGGCTGGAAAGAAACATGTTCTAGGAGAAGGTTACTCTGGGGCCTTGCGCTCTGAGGAGTTCTCCCAGGCTCGGTTTTACAGCTGCTCCACAACTGGCCACGGGAAACGACCGAGCTGGTCGAGGTTCTGAGGGCCCTCTCCTCTGTGGACATCTCCATCCTCCTCTTTGCTGTGGCACGTGCCGCCTCTGTTCCTGCTTCCTCTCTTCTCATCCTCAGCTGAACCATCTGCTTGTTCAATGGAGTGCTTTACGCTGAAAGGGGAGCATCATGCACAGAGAACTTAATTCCCCAGTTTGCTCTGCACCAGCAAATAAAACAGCGAGGTTGAAACACTAATTTAACTTTGAATTCCCTCAGCTGGTTCACTGACAGTCGTCATAATGTCATTTCAAAAGAAAAGGAAACACTCTGTGCCCTTGATTTTAAATTTGGGAACAGAGTGGTTAGAGTCTCGAAAGGGTCACTTTTGTTCTTAAAGATTAAATACTGTTATCAAGCTCTACCAATAACTCATTCTTAACAAGCTTGGGTTTGCTAAAGTACAGTTCTAGCAGAGCGAACACTTAGACTCTTTGGCTCAAAGTTTTTGGATCTGCACTTTTCACCCTTAATCATAAAAGTATTGCAAAGCCTTAACAAAAAAAATGTTGAGGAAAGGATATATTGGTAGGTAGTTCACAAGATGTCTCTCTGTAGATGAGAAAGAGAAAGACCAATTCTTTGAATGTGACTTTTGTTTAAGTGCAAATTTGGAATATATAAACACTTAGGAACGATCAACTGTTCATGTACTGTGAGTTGACATTTACAAAGGGAAAACATTTGATCAGAGACTGAACAAGTTCTCGAGGGTTCTCAAGGTGAATCTAAAATATTGCATCTTATTTATTGTCCACAACAGAGCTCCAGTAATCAAATATCTAAGGAAAAAACAGATTATTCATGTTGTAAAACAAATTTCTAAACATGTCTGTTCTTCCCTGGTCATTTTATCCTCAGTGAATTTGGTTCATGATTTGAAGTTACGGCTATTTCTTTTTAGTTATTATGTACAGTCTTGGGGAAACAAAAAGGGACTCAATTTTGGAGCTGGAAATGCCATTAAAGATTTAAGTTTGGTTTGAAATCCTTGAATTTTAGTGCAAATATATAGGACCAGGGAAATGAGGTTTTTGCAAAGGAATAGTATCTATGGGTCTCAGGATTTTTAAGAAAGATAAAGTACTTTATAGCAGCTCCTTACATTGTCTGGAACAGTTGGGGAAGGAAAGGAAATGGCTTTCTCCCAGTACTTATCAGATAACTGATCTGCAAATTATCGCTGCCAGGGACAAGGTAGACAATAACAGTATGTTCATAAATCAAGAGTAAAGATGCAGTGCTTAAGCCAAAATTCAGGAAAATGAATGATTAAAATGAAAGAATATTGGGTTGAAATGTGACTACTGAAAACTAATTGTTATTAAAATTCTGCCTCGATTTTCAGAACAAATGCATTGTATATTATGTGATTGCCAAACCTGAACAAAAATTAAATATATGGATGTTACAGCAAGTAATGCTTTGCAGATGCACACATGCCCAGTATTTCCAGAGACGATACGCTCTAGGAAGTCTGAGTCAACAACCTATGAAAAATAGAGAAAACAGAAGAAAGTTCTAGCAACAAATAATACTTGTAAGAGTATGAAAACTCTATTTTTTTCAGTATCATCCTGCAACTATTCAGTGGCCTACTCTTAGGTAGGAAATAACCAGTATGCTGAACTTGTGATTGTTTGGTTGAATGTATTTAACACAGAATGCTACAGGATGGAAGATCTAGTTATTTGATTGCATTTTCCGCTGTTCAGTACAGAAATAGAGCATAGCCTAATAAAATACTTAAATCTTTATAAGCTGAAATGTACTTCAATAACATCTGATTAGAAGTTAATATCTTGGGTGATCTATCATTATCAGTATTAAATGTATTATCCCAACCAAAATCATAAATTTCATTTTACTTGTGTTTAACAGCAAACATGAATCAGAAAGTGTTTCCTGAATTTTATTAAAACTCTGTTATAGCTCATTTGTAACTGAAGATGATGAACTACTTGCAGAATGCAAAACGGTATAATCAGCAAAAAGATAAAGAGCTCCAAGCTACCTGTTCTGTATTGTTAGCATAAAGGGTAAATAAGATTGGGCCAAGATAGAGTTTTGCAAAACTGCTTTGGTTTTATTTTCAAGAAAATTTTATTGCTGTCTGTTTTGATGTGCAATTTAGTCTAAGTACTGAATCTGAGTACGAGAGTCTGAGTACCCAGACATTTCTGTGGTATGAGTTCTGCTACAGTGAGTGCATGGGCTGCACAGGGCTTTAGACTACCACTTGGTAGCCTTGTGGGTGGTATGTTTAATAAAATGTTGCATATTCTATTGAAATTTCTTCTAGATGAAAAAAAATTTAGCAGGTTTACATTTTTTTTTGTTTTGTTTTTAATGAGTGTTGCAGTAGACTTGTCTTTAGGAGCGATGGGGATACTTTTGAATTTACTTTGTCAGACTTCTCTGTAAAATGTGTGTGAACACACGTGTGACTATATTCTAATTCTGAGGCTGTGAGGATGGAAACCGGTGAAGATCTACAAAGATTGATCTGGTGCCTTTATGTGGATTTAGTCCAAGACCATGACTGAACTTTGGGGTTCGTTTATAAAGTAGTGGAGAGCTTTATTTTTCTCCAGATGCTGCAGTATTGATGTTGGCAGGGATGAAGATACCAGGTGTTTGTCACTTGCAGCAATATCTTTAGTCAGTCTGGAGCAAGGAACAATTAGTACTGGCCAAGATGGTGCTATTAGATCTCTAAGTCAAGAACTCCAAACTATGGCTATACATTTTTTTATTACTGGAACTGTCTATTTACAAAAAAAAAATCTCCTTGTGACTTTCTACTTTTGTTTGAATATTACTTTTCACCAAAAGTGCGTGCTATCTCAAACATTAAATGCAGACAAGTGAAGCAAAAAAACTGATGCATGATATTCAAAATATTAGGCCATTTTGTAAAGCTCTAAAGACTGACAAATGTAAAGAATTAAGAAGACATTTGTGATGTCTAGCAAGAACTGCTATTTAGAAAGAGTATAACTTGATAATTCATGCATTTGCTTCCAGTTTTTCCTCAATGCATACGTTACCAAAATATTCTTCCTTTTTATTTTATTCTATTTTTCTTCCAGATGGGTGTATTTAAGCAATATGCCAGAGTATGGTACATCAGGTTTATTAGGGAACTTTGCAATGAGAATTGCACAAATATATAACTTCAAGACCTCTCTTGCTTATTGCTGTTGAAGATAACTAGGTGATAACTGCTGGGTGCTCCCTGCCTACTGAATAGTACAGGAGTTTAGAAAAACAAAACAGCAGCAATAAAAACCTGACTCCCATGCACTGGAGCAGAGGAATAGAAGTGTGTGTGTCTTCATCTGAAGTTTTGTAGTTTAGACATTAAACAAATTCAGTGCAGTATTGAACAAACAAGTTGTTTGCTGTTGGAGGAAAGCACTTGGGGCTAAATGATTCTTTCCTCCCAGCTTTTAGGAGCAGCTATAAAGCTATTTTGCCTGTGAAAGTCCTTATTTAGGATTCTTTTAGTGGCTACTAGGGTTGCATAAATCTGCAAGAACTCAGTGGTGGAAATCCCTCTGAAAAGGTAGAGGATTTGCTAGCAGGGAGGACTGACCTTCCTGGGAGACCCTCCAAGGGGGAATTTCTCCCTGATGCCTGCCTGTCTTTAATGGTCTTGGATGGCCTTGCTGACAAATGGAGAGTAGAAGGGTGCTTATCCGCATTGGGGGGAACCTTTTATTTTCCTCTCATACCAACCTGGAGATGGACTCTCTTATTTTCTTCTGTGTAGAGACCTTAGGTTATTTGCAGAGCTGACCTAAGACTGGCTCCAAGTTTAGCATTCAAGTTGGTGTCTTGGATTTTTCCAGGTGGTGATGGTGCTATAATATAGCAAAATATTGTCTGCTGTTGAAAACGTGATGTATAAATTTCTTCTGTATTGTACCACTGTTCAATGTAGTTTTTTGCAGTACTATTTATTTTTTTTAAAAAAAGAGAATTTTTTAAAGAGATGTTAATGAGTAAACCTTGTTAACTCCACAAAGCATTTCAAAGGTGTATGTTTGCCATTTATTTCTGACCTTGAGAACTTATTTGTGAATGATTACTGATTCTATCACTTTTGCTCTGTTTGCATCCCAGATCCTAATATGTACTGGTTTTGCATTCATATGATTATAACCTTTGAGTTTTCCAACATTCTTGAAATAGATTTAAATGCAAGTACATTAATGAGTAAAAGATTATATTTTTCTATTTTTTGTCAGGTCAGTTCAACCTAGGCAAATTCAGGACCATTTGTCCTTACAGAAGCAAGCCTACCTGTAAGAAATATATTAAAAAGATTTAGAGAATGGAAGTCTCCCCACAGGAAGGATGCGAGTGTTTCTTTTTCCCGTATCCTACGTAGCTCTGTGCACTGCTGCAGTATATCAAGCCCAACTGCAGCTGGCACTCTTAGTTTAGCATTGTTTTGCAACGCTGTTGGTCATCGTAGTGAAGAAGCCCAAACCTGGCTTACTCCAAACACTGACCCCCAGAAGCTGAGGTCTGTGCGCATGGGGCAAGGGCTGGGAGAAGGGGGATGTACCTTTGCCCTTTGGAATTACTGTGGAAATAGATATGGTATTTGTGACTATATGACTAATTAATGGCTGCTAATTGCTATTAGCAGATTTAAGGCAGCTGGGATTCTGTGACAAAGATAGTCAGCACTGACTGCTGATTTGCACACCTACTGCCACCTTTCTGCTGCTGTGCGAAAATCTAAATGGCATAGCATTGTTCGGATAGCTAATAGTAATTGCTGTAATGACAACAATGCAAAGCAGTTTGTTCCTATCCTAGTGTTTTCAGGGTGCACTTTATTTTGTCCATTTTGGCCTCAGATAACCATTGAATAGTTTTGTCTCAACTCTACTCTGGCTGCTCATTTAACACATCTGTTCTCTGTTTTTTTTTTCCCCAACATCCACTTGTGTTTTGTGAAATAAAAATCCCTTAAACGTAGACTAATCAGAGTTAGTGAGATAACCGTAAAGAGGGAGACCATCACCTGCTTGAGGACACTGATCCAGAGTATTTATATCTTTCTCTCCTTTTTGGTGAAGATAGGCATAATTCCAATGAGTGTTTGCTGTGATATAAATTGGGAATAGCTGTGCTAATGCTGGTGGACTTATGCTTTACCTTAAAAATAAATTAAAAACAGAAAGGCATGTGGGAGGAAAATCAGGCTATAGATGCATGACAGTGACTGACATGAATGTTGACAAAAATCTCATCTATTTTTCTTAAAGACTTTCTTTTCAAGTTGCAATGTATGTTACTTAATAATAATAAAAATAAGACTGACAAAGACCATAGTAAAAAATATCTTCCTTTCTCTTCATTTTTTTTTCTTTTTTTTATTTATTTTGGAGGATCCAGCAGCAAGTTGCCTTTCCCTGCCAGCGTCAGCTGCTATAGTTTTGTTGCAGAAAGATTCTGTATGAAAAGTGCAGGAAAGAAATTTGTCAGAACTAGGTGCAATTACTCAAAATTCCTGGCACTAATGTATGCAGTATTTAATCTACGGTGCATGTATGTCAGTAGTCCTTTCCTTTGGTTGGAGAGTTTTAAAGCAGTTTATTTTGGTATTCGTTCTAGAGAATGTATATATGTAAATACACACAGACGTGCAAACACATGTAAATACAGATCTTTAATGAAGCTTCATTAATCTACTACTTTTTTATTGCTGTGCGTGTGAATGCAGCAGTGTGAATGCTGCACCTAGGCAGTAACCCAGCAGATCTGCTGAGAATACCTATACTGTGGCAAGTCACTAATGCCCTGTGCTTAAATCCTATAGCCATGAACTGAAGCAATTGACTTGTACATGGTAATGAAAGAGACTTGCGTGCATGGGATGAGGTAAAAGTGAACATCATGTGGAGCCAGCTGTGCCAATGCCTGTTGTGATGGGAATGGTGTTTTGAAGGCTGCGTGTTCACCCAGCTGCTGAGAAGTTTACTAAATGAATATTGCTTTAGTCTACTAGAAGGCCTGTAATGAAAAACCATTAGGGAGGACAGAGAATAGATCACGACATAACGGGTTTTCCACAGATGATCAGAGGTTCATGTACAGGTATTGACAAGGTAGGGGAGTATGTATGCCATGCAAATTCAAAAACATTTCAACAATGAGAAAAATATCTCAGAAACACTATTTGAGGAAAACGTAAGTTGTAGGGCCCATCTGTGGTCTGAAATGCCTTGCCTGCTCTCCAGGCTGGTGGTCATGGGGCAGGAAGGTTAAGTTAATTGTGCAGCAGCTAAAGAGGAGATTTCTTGTTACTATCGCTGTGTTTTATTCCCACTGATGAAATCAATGATACTGTGCGCCGATGCCATCCGCTGTGCCTTGGTAACACAGCAATGTCTGTGAGGCCCCAGAGGAGAGGAAGAGGAGGAAGGTACGAGGCAGCCTGCAGGGAGGTGTCGGAAGGGGAGCGGGGGCTCTGCCAGCTTCCTCGCCCATCCCCGAATTTCTTCCTGACTTTAGGAGGAGTGGGAGGAAGGGTGTTGTTTACCACGTCTGGGCCTTGCCCCTCGAGAAGCGCGTTTCACACGGCATTATGCCTGAGGAAGACTTCGCACCGTTCTGATATATGGAGCCAAGCTAGCTAAGTACCATTGTTATGTAAATATTTACCTTTGTTAAGAAATTTGTTTTTGCATAATTATTATATCCATTTGATGCATACCATTGTGGCTTAATAGTGAACATTAAAACAAGATCTTACACAGAGAAGCCCTTGTCATTTGGCAAAGAGAAGGGCACTAATCCTCCACTGCTCGCTCCCCCTGCCATTTTAATTGGTAATATCTTTTCAGCATGCGGGAGAAGTAATCTCCTACCACGCTAAAGCAGGCAGCCTAATTGAAAAGAAATATAAGTCAGCTAGTGCACAGCTGAAAAATTCAGCTAAAATGCAATCTGTCATTATCTTTCCCATGCCGATTTTAAATAGGTATTAAAGTAAATGGGGGAAACATCTTCTCATTTCTCTTGCGGTATCACTTCACTTTGCAGAAATCCCTAATCCTCAAATGAAGATTCTGCCCGATACCCAACAAAACACTCAAGACTCAGCCTCAAGTGTCTTGGAAACAGGATCCAAAAATAGGGGAATAATTTCCTATCATGAATTAATCTCATTTGAAAATGATTTTAAAAATACAGTTTATGCAATGCAAATCCTCGCTCCCAGAATAACCTGTATTTGTGGTTGTTATGCCACAGTCAAGAGATAAATTACTGCTCAGTGAGCTGTTTCAGCATGGCAACGTGAACTGCAGCTAGGATTAAGGAAATTGATGAAGCATAGCATACCATGAAAGAAATGAAAACATTTTATAGGGCACATGGGCTTTATTGACAGGTTTCTACTTTCTAGATACAATGAACTCTTTCAGCAGGAGATCCTATTTGAAAAGTATCCCTTATTAGGAAACTGTATGCCACACTGAGAGGTATTCACACTTTCAGTTCCCAAATTTCTATGCATTGTATTGAAATATTTTAATTTAGTTGAAGAAATACTGTGCTATAGTGCAGAACACTCCTTTAATGGAGATAATACTTTGGCTTAGTAGGGTGAGTTGGATTGATTTGAAGTTGAGACACCTTCAAGTCTGTAATTACAAATGGCAACTTCTGAGAAGGTAGAAGCATATCAAAATACATCAGATGCAGCTCAATGGAAAATTCATCAAATCTTTAACAAGTCAGGACAAACAAAACCTTACTAATGCTATTAACATTAAAGTTTGCTTGGCTCTCATCTCAGAAAGGCACCTTTTCAAATTTCTACGTTAAGTGAAGACCTTGTGAATGTGGGAATCTCAGGATCTGCACTGAATTGCATACGTGTAACAAATTTTAGTATATAGCTACCTGTAGAAAGATATCCATAGATGAAAACCATCAAATAATTCTTTTTTAAACTTTCCACTCTAAAATACCAAAGCCTATTTGTTTTTTCCCTTGGCAGCTTTTCTTTCTTATTCTTTCACTGAAGTCATGAAATGTTCGGCTCGATTAAAGAAAGGCCATGCTCTCAGGAATAATCATGTGTTGGTAGAAAATGGAATATATGATGTGGCATCCCTACTTTATGTTATTTTTCTTTGTGTAATTTAGTTCACAAATTGGAATTCTTTTTTCATATAAAGTGTGACTGAGATACAGCCTCTGCTCTGGATGTAATTGTACAGAAAGAGAAACAAGAAATAGAATTAGGAAGAATCCATTCCTAATGTGTACATTCTACTCGGTCTTTCTGGATCAACAGCAATTAGTATTTTAGTATGCAGTTCAGGAATTTTAAAAGTTCTTTCAATGAAGTGGTCTAAGGACCTTTTAATTTTTTTCTTCTCTTGCTTTTTTTCCTCAGTGTCCATGTAGTCCTAAATTCGAGGAACACAGGTTTAGAGCAAGACTTCTTCACAGATTGCTCCCATAAATTGTGTTTTCAGTCCGACTTAATCCTGTAACTGCACGTTTAAAGCAAAGCCTTCCGTCTCATTGATGTTGAGAATTTGCACTAGCTTAAATGGCTTTGCCATATTGACGTCTAATAGATGGAGTGTCTTTGGGCAGTAGTATTTCCTCTGCTAGCTCTGCAATTTTATTTTTATACTTTGCACAAACAAAGTACTTACACATGAAGATCCAAGGACCAAACTAGCTGCCTACGTTAACCAGTGGTGGTGGCAGCTGGTAATGTGAGACTTAATCAGGTTTTCAGGTTGTTGCAGAACAGCAGCCTCCGGTGCCCCATATCGCCTAGCAGTAAAGGGCAAGCACTACATTCTGGGCAGACTTATACATCCCTCCTCTGTTATCCTTCGTGGTAGCAGCAGGCACCGAGTTCTGCCTTCCCAAATCCCACCGCTGCGTGGTGGGCATCGCTGGGAGGTAGAGAGCCCATCAAGAGGCATGGCTCTCCTCACTGCCTTGCTGAGCGTTTGGTGCTTGACGCGTGCTGGAGTGAGCTCGAAGCTTCCTGCTGCTAGCAACTTCACTAATGTTCTCTGCCGAAATTTTACCCCATCTGCAAATTGAAAGTCAGATCATTCTCAGTTCAAGTTTTAAAAATAGTGCAAAGCTTTCTATTATAAATAAACCAATTTTTATCAGTGTAAAATGCTTGTAATTTGAATATTTTATTTGGTTTGTTACATAATATTATGTGAATATAATATAAATGTCAAATATCAGGAACATTATGCTTTTTTGTTTAAAACCAAAACAGGAAAGCTGATGAGTTTATTTTGAGGCGAGGGGAAAATGAAGGAGGAGGATAAAGCAACACTGAATAGAATATGGCTCATGAATGTGAACTATACAAAGCTAGATAACTTGTGTTTTTCTTTATTGCAATCCAAAATCTAGAAAATAATTCTTCTGTTGTGTTCCTTTGTTTGGAATTGGGAGAAAAAGGACAAAACACTGAAATTAATAAAAATAATACTACTAATAATCTCTTGCGGGGCCAGAGGAAAATGGGGAATTTAGGTGATACATGTACTGAGACTGCATGTGGAATGCAGATTAGTATGAATTAGGAGAAAAATGTTTGTGCAAAACACTGCCTGCCTGAATACGGATTTCATCATCAGCAGATGAAGACACTGAAAATGGAGAATAAGATTTTTTTTTTTGTTCTACAAAATGTCTTTGTGCTTTGGAAGTTATGCTGCACTAAATGCGTTAGATGCAGCCGAAGATTTAGGTGGAAAATCAAGTCAACATCAAGCTCCCTCCACCTAGGATGTCTGCTTCTCAACAGGTAATGTGCTGTTGAATGGAAATATATCACAAAGACAAGCAAAGGAGGTTTTACCAGGGTTTCACAGTAAAGCGATGCTTATGCTTGTGAGTGTGGCTACTGGTTGAAAGTACCTACTCCTGTTATGTTTCCTCATAGAAAGGTCTCACATTATACTGCTTCGTATGTAATATGGGATTAATAGGCAGTTTTGAAAATAAAACGAGGCTTCAAGTAACAATTTTGTGATGCTACACTAGTGGTTGTGTCATTAAAGATCTTCTAGTAAAAAGCAAGAACATAAGCACAACAGGGTATAATGCAAATTCCGGTTAAATGTTTAAGGGTATGTCCCTCATACATTTTTATTAATATCAGGAAATGTCAGATACCACATGGCCAGTGGTTAAACATTAAAAGACAGCATTTAAAAATCCAATGTGATTAGTGTAGGTCTAAACCTTCAAATTGTTGTTGTTATAGAATGAAAGCTCTCATTAGTCTCTTGTAAGAGTGTATAAATTGTCAAACAGGCTTCATATCATTTGTGAAAATAGACCTAAATCTATTGATGGCAAGAGGTTTTCAGTTTTCAAACATAGCATATGAATTTTAATTGCAAACATAGAGACATGTAGTTTTCTATTTTAGGATCTTCCTCACGATGTTGCTCTCTAGGTATTTTTTCTAATGACTACAAAACTATCTTCATGATCACATTTAGGCTGAGAGTGACAGATGTTCTCAGCTCTCTGTCCTTCTCTCCCAAATACCTTCTACAGATTTTTCCAGTTAAACTTGCTTTCTTAGTATATTTTGCATTTAACTGTTCAACCTCCCAATTCCACCTGTGATGATGGATGAACAGAGTAATAAACACATGCTGGTCATTTTTTTAAACTCAAGGTGCAGTGACAAAAAAGATGTGAAATGTATAAAACAATTAAAAAATTAAAAATATTTGATAAAATAATTTATGTTTCTAGTATATGTGAGGATATCCTTGGTTAAATTTATCTGTCACAGAATCTATCCCAATGTCCTCATCACCTACCACAGAACAAGTCCCAGCTGGAACCATTTATTGGCTTAGTCAAGTGCTTCACTACTTCGTTCTAAATATGTCAACTCTGATTCATCCTTTGGCTCAGTTGCTGTCAAACGCTGTTAAACGGAACTGGAATCAGTGTTGCACCTAGGTTTCCACAAAGCCAAACCCATAATCACTTCTGCAGAGATGTTCGTATTGTGTGGCACTGAAGAGTCACTTTGTAGAGGACAATGCTTCTGTGAGGGTATCATATATAGCGGGGGAAACGTCTGGGCTGATCTTCAGCAGCAACTGGAAGGAAGAAGTTCGTAACATCAGTACTTGAAAGCTTTGGCAACAATCTCTGCACTTCAGGCGTGCCAAACTTATTTGTGTGATTTACAGTGTCAGGCCATGAGCAAGAGTATGTTATGAGACTTGAATTGGGGCTATCAACACCAGCTAACACGTTGGCAGCACTTCGCTGAACTTTTGATTAGTTTGAGGTTGTAAGTTAAACTGAACGGGAAAACTGAATTAGTTTGAGATGAATAGTGAAATACAGAAAATCCTCAAGTGGGTAACAGAAGGATATATTTAGCCTACAGGTTACAGAGGCAGTTACAGAGATTCGCTCAAAATGGTATGGTATCTGCTCCAGTACATGTTGTGCAATGGTTTTATGAGACGTTTGCTTAGATTCCAGAGTGTTTTCCAAAGGAAAACTGTGTGAGATATGAAGAAGAAGCCATGAAAAGCACTCATGCAGTACTTCATATTCTGGTGAAAAATGAATAAGGCATATGAAGTATGAGGATATTCATGTGACTGCTGAGCAAGGGAAACACTTTGAGTACCATTATCTGAGCTGTTTAACAAATGTTAAACAAAATGTGAAAAGAGGCTATGTGGCCTCCAAAGGATGTATTTATTTATGAATTTCTATTACAGAATATGCTACCTAGAGAGACTGTGGAGTCTCCCCTGGAGATACTCAAGACTTACCTGGATGTGGCTCTGGGCAATGTGTTATACTACTAATTCCTGACTATTGTCCCTTACACAGGGTATGAGAACTCTTTTCTCCTGGGAATCCTGGATATTCTCAGGCATTTTTAAAATGTCAAGGTTCTTAGAGAAGGGATGTGTGTTAATGAAGAGTATAAAAATATGGTAATTTGAGGATTTTGTTTTATAATTTCTTAGAACAAAATCCTCCAGATGTTGGTTATCTGTCAAATATTTGTGTGAGCTCAGAGCTAAGTGGGTTTTGAAAAGAGAAAGTATCAGGTTCTTCAGTGTTACCACTGTTCTGTGTGTGTTTATATATATTTGCAAAGGTATATAAATACCAGTGAATAATAATTACTCCACCAATAATGTTTTGAGCCTTTTGTACTCTGGTATAAATTACTTTCCCAGGCAACACATAGGAAGATTTAGGGTTTGGTGTTTGCTTTTCTTCTTTTTCTTTCCTCCCTTCCTCCCTTCTTTTCTTTTCAACCTCTCACGTAATTTACTTTTGTGTTTTTAGTATTAAGTACACCTAGTTCCAACAAAGCTAAGATGGATTTCTTGCTGAATCACTGACACAGAGGATGCCAAAAAGTTCTAATATGTTATATTTCATAGTGCTTTGAGAGAAATACCGTTAAAGCCTTATCACATCAACTGTTAGAATCTACTAAAAATCAGTGTGAATGGAATTGTTTTTTAATTTACTTAAGTAAAAAGTAAATTTACTTTTTTTAGATATTAACTTAAGAAAATAGTAAGTTAATATTTCTACATATAGATAATTTGTTAACTCCTTTCAAGTCCTGTACACTACACTGTTCTGTAGTGACCTGAATAGAGTCCTGGCAATTGCTTACTCACACTTTTGACCAGAAACATCAGTGTTGTTATATTTCACTAATGAAGAAAGCACTGTGCATAACTAATGGATTTTATTAAGGCTAATATATGTAACAGCAGGAGCAGTGGGTAAAACAAGGAAAGATTTTGGGCAGAACTCTGTGGACCTAGAAGTCACTGAAAGGTGGTAAAATAATAAACTTGTATGACACACTGAGGAGCTGGTGTAGCTTTTGTAATCGCTGGGTGAAGACAGTGTGCTTGATAACTGTGGAGCTAGGAGAGCCCTGAAGTAACAGTATTTGACATGGCTGGGAGATGTCATCAAAGTGAAAGAGCGAGCTCTGACAAGAGAAATACTAAAAAGGGCTCCTGGTGGGAAAGCTGCTGCTGTGTAGGAAACTATTAGATTAAGATATCTGAGAAACTTGTCTCTCCTGGGATGGAGCAGTCATTCTAATAAGTGGTGGGAAATTATTGAAAGGTGTTTGCTACAGCTCCTTTTGGAGTAGTGTGAATGGCACAAAGCGCTTGTTTATGGAGTAATGCATTTTTCATTAATCTACCTTCTTCTTTCTTAAGAAAATAGTCTTGATGAGACATTCTTCATTGAAAACCATGCATTAGTCTTCTGATAATTAATGTACATCACAAGTATGATCATACTGGTGAAGATCTAGCTCCTTTTAACATAGTGCTGCAGTAGATTTATTTCACTAGATTATTGCTTCAGCAGTGAACCAGTGAGTCGAGACATAGGGAAGCAGAATTTTTATCCAGATGAAGAAATGTAAAGCTGTGCTAGTTATGGAATCCCTTTTGGCAGGTGATTCCAGAGATGTTTGCTCTTTAACTCTTTAATTTCCCTAATTTTCTTGAAGACTCTTGCCAAAACACATTGGAAAATACTCCCTCTCTAGGAACCACAAACACAAAACCAGGTTAATTTAACCATCATAAATAAAATAACTTTGTAATGTACTTAAATAGATCTGATAATCCTCAGTAATTTAATACATCACTGACTCTTCCCTGAAATACAGTGCTAAAAGTAACTTTACTTATCTAACCCTAGCTTTACACTAGGCCTTGACTGTACCAGTAGGAAGGAAAAATATACCACTGTATTCTAAACTGTGGTATTCCCTTCTGAAACCAACCAATGCACACAACATCCTATGTTTAGAAAGGATTGGTAGGTCATCCAGCAACAAATATGTCTCTGAGTTACTGAATTACTTCTGCAAGGCCACCTGGTCCAAAACCCTGAGGATATTACCCGTCACCCTTACAGTTAAAGTGCAGGCTGCAAAACGGTAGCCAGTGCAGAGGGCATCAGGAATAAGATAAGTAAAGAAATAGGGTAGTGGGAAGAAGCCACAGTTGCAAGAAAAGTTGTCTTTCCGCTAAAACTTGCTGACCTCCAGAACTGCTTTTTCTGTTTGACTGGTCTTAGTTTGAACTTTAGGTGTGATCGGATGTTCTGAACATCCCATCACCTTTGTTCCAGGTCAGTAAAGATCACTGACTACAGAAAAAAAAATATCTCCTGGCAGAGCCAGCTATGGTGCAATGTTGAAAATATTGCTTATTTTTTCTGGCACGAAGCCAGAATTTAGTATGCAAAATTAATCTCTGAGACCCTTTCCACTCTTGCTGGGCCTTGTGGTAGCTCAAGCGGGAGCTACAATACAAAGACAAAAATAGCACAAAAGAAAGAATTAAAACTACTTTGTTTTAGCAGTTCTGAACTATGTGTTTTGCATCCAGATGGGATCAAATCCTTAAGAGTCAGAACGGCTTAAATTTTCACTTGGAAAATGTGAGCCAGAAAGGGACTGTTCTGGTCACCTAGACTAGTCGCTTTTGGCTTCCTGAATGAATTTCTTGAATGAGATGATGTCTATTTTGAACGTTAAGTTTTAAGGAACTCACTTTGCTGCCGGGGTGTTCATTTGTACCCTGGCAGCTTGGTAAATTTGGCATTGCTATTGCTGGTTTCTGGATGTGAGCTTTGCATTTACTTGGTGGAGGTGGGATGCATCCAGTTTGCCCTTGCATGGCCTGCCTGGACCTGTGGGCATTTTTTTTTGGCTGTCGGAGCAACTCTCTAATGAGCAAGTCAGTATTACCTGGTTTTAGGTTACCTTTACACAATTGTGTGGTACAGTGTTGCAATAATTTTGCTATTATTATCTATTTCTGACAGGATTATATCAATCTGTTGTTCTGTGTGGAGTGAACTATCTGTGACCCTGAAAATAATAACACAGGGTAGAGAAGCACAGGCATAGGATGGGAGCAAGAGTTTTGGAAGGACAGTCTGAGGATAGTAGCAGAGACCTCATGATGCAGACACATCACCAGTGCGCAATTACTGATCCTTTGAGAAACGGCCTTGAAAGTAGGGTGTAAACAATTTAGGTGAAATGGGGATTATGCTAGGTGTGTATAACAATTCTTAAATGTGACATTAGTGTGGCTTTTTCTTTAAGAATTAGATATTTTGGACATTAAATACTTGGGAAAATAACCCTTTGATCAGGCAGGTAAGACATTAGACCAACGGTGAGCTCTTGGCCTCAGCTATGTAATGTATCCCCTTAGGCCCTAGTGTCCTGGAGTTTATTATTAATTACTTTTGCCATTAGAAATGCGCATTTTACCAGCTAAATATATTTACCTAGTCTAACTTCTACGTAAGAGATTATTGCGAGGCTGAATTTGTCCTGATTAATTTCTGGCTTGTGGATCTTCCTCTATGAGGCTGTATGTTATGAAGTTAATATTTCCCAGATAAGTTATTTAGAGATCAAGTCACTTTTTAACCTCCTCTTTGAACAGATAGAACAAATAGTCTGAATTGCTAGAAGTTTTTGATAATCAAATGTGGCTTCTAATATTATTTTGAGTTTAGGGAATCTTTTGGAATCAAATGTAGCAGACCTAGGCAGATTATGATCATATTAGTCATTCCTTTGAATAGATGAACTAGAAAATGAAAACTAGAATAACACCCCAAAAACTTTGTTACTGATGCCATCCTCTCTATATATGCAGTTTTATGTTTGGTTGCTGTTTCCATCTGGCTGTCCTAAAGGCAGAACTGCCTGCCAGTGGACTAAGTAAAATGTTATTCCTAAAATATTTTAAAATCTATTTTGTACAGTCTTTTGCTCTACTGACAATGAATCTGTCTTCCAATCTTTTTATTTCCCTTGGTGTTTTTTTGAAATTGCTTGTTTCTAATGTCTTCATTATTGTCATCTTTTTGCCTTTTCTTTAATGATTGTTTTTATCTAGAACGTTAGGGTTTAATTTTACTTGTTTTAGTTTGATTTATTTTTGTTGAGCATAATCTTAAGACACTGACAGAACATTTAAATATAAACTGTAGCAATATTTTCCTGTTTACCCTTTTTCCTCTTGTGATTTATCTGGTAAAGATTTCCGCCTTGTGAAAATACCTTCAGCACTGAAACAGTCTAAGCCTATAATTTTTGCATATAATAAATGCAGCTGTGCTACCATCATCTCAGGCTTTCTGCTTGTTCAGACAGTTCCTCTTTACTGTCAAGATGAGGTCTGATAGAGCATCCAGCATGCTGGATTACTCATGTCAGAAACCTGTCATCTACAGTTGTTAACAATTGCTTTAGAAATTTTCAGATTATTTTTATTATTGAAAGACTGAAATCTCTATCATGAGTTGGTCGTACTGAAGTCACTCATGATAATAGAGCTTTTCTGTGGAATATAAAGATAAATAACTTGCTATGCCACTCTCACGTGATCTGTGGCTTGATGCAGAGGATATCTACTTATTTTAATATCCATTATTCTAATACTTTTTCTCAATTTCCTTGTGCCTCAGTAATCTTGCACGGCATAAATGATGTATAGTACACAAGTCAGCACTTGTTCTTCCTTTCATTCTTGCTGTTCGCACCACTTAATATCATTTGGTCACTCACCCCAGTCAGATCCAGTGTTAACCGAGGACAGTGGGAAGACTTCCACTGACTTCATCGAGATTTGAATGAAACAGCTACTCTGCTACCAGGAGTGTTGCGTGATGCCAGCAGAGCTCCTCTAAGAAATGGTGCCAATATTTAGCATAACCGAGAGCACAAAGTTCTGTGCGTTTCCATATAGAGTTCATGAACACGTATTTTAGGTGCTACCATGAAAATGAAAATTATAATTGATATATTGTCTCTTTGGGGAAGCCAGTACTGGGATTCATACAACCAAACACCTTAGTTAATTTTGGATCAAACACATTTCTATAATTGGAAAGCACTGAGAATATGTATACTTGTGAGTATAGCATTTTTTAAACCCCAAAGGTTTAAACCCAGGGTTGATTTCTGAATATGTTGATTTTATGTACATTACAGGCTATCGCCTATTGGAAACCTTATGCTTCATTGACCAAACTGCTTGTAGATTTAGGGAAAACAATTACCAAGCGATCACTTTGCCACTAAAATCGAGACAGAGCATCTCAAAGCAGTTGTGTCGTTTATATAACCCAGCAAACTGTCAGAACTCTCACTTTATCTGGAAATGTCTTCCTTTTTCTCTTCCTGATATTAAAGGATTGGTCCAATGGCTCAAGCAATTAACATAATTGACCTTCATGGTTCATTTTACTCAATTAACATAATTGACCTTCACAGTTCGTTTTCCTCATTGGCTTTGACACACTCAAAACATTGTTGATCAGCTAGTTATTTAGTGCCAAATATTGTTGATAGAAGCATAGTAATAACAGTGCAGCATCGAGATGTTGATAACGGAAAGGCAGTTTTTCCTGTTTGATGCAGCCTTGGCTTACTTTCTGATCAGTAGTTGAGGTGTTCAATAGGGGACACCTGGGTTTGCCCAGCTGTGTCCTCACGCGGAGAGAGAGAGAGAGGTGCAGCAGTGTCCTAGACTATTGTGGGGCAAAAAACAATTCTGAGACCCCCACACAGCAAAGGAGATATCATAGGGAGCTGTTTTGATGTCTCAGCAGTAATACAAACATGTGGCTCCACGTTGCTTTTCAATATATGGAAACAGTTCATGTGAATATTAGAGAGATACTTAAAGGGAACTTGGCTAACCATCATATTTTGTCTTTGTCACCAGAAAAAGTTATAAACCAAAAAGAAAATGTAGTCACTTTATTTATAGACAAAATAAAAGAATGCAGCCGTAACTCCATGCGCTAAGCTATAATATTCAGTATTCCTTCAGGAAAATGAATCCTGTAAAATGTAAGATTTTTGTAAACAGCCAAATATCTCATGCTCATGCCCAGAGATTAAGAGCCTTAAGATATTACAGAGAATATTACCATTTGTCCTTTTGCATAAGGAAAAAGAGAGGAGGGGGGAAAAAAAGTCTCTATACCTCTGGCAATTGCTATGGGATTTCCCCTTTTCCATCATCTGAAGTATTTATTGTAAATAAATACTGGAACGCACAGTACTCCTTAGTACTTTGTGTCCTTCACTTTACCATAGCTATGGAAGCTTGTGTGCGTAGCACTTGAAATAAGTGATTCTACTGGAGTGTCAAGTCTGCGGCTTGGTGACCCGCACCGCAGAATCGGACAAGATTGCTGCGCGCTTTTGTCAGGGGTTGCGCTTATCAACATCGTTACTCACAGGGTGCTGCTTGGGGAACGAGCGCGGGTGATATTCTCTTCTGCACACTTCAAGTCTGTTAATAAGGATTAATGTGAGGCTTAGTCATAGAATTTTAAATATTTACAATGCACCTATTTACACAGTCTTACTTAGAGGTTAAGTACTCGGCTAAATACTTGTGCTGACTCTTAGTGTCTTTTTACAAGACTGCTTTACCAATTAGCAAATAAATGGAAAGAATAATGATTGTAATTTTACATAAATACATACTCATAATATACAAATATAATATGAATTCAATATCTGTGTTATGTATTAGTAAGAAATGTTTATAGTGAGAATCAGTCTTGTTTGACCTGAAGATACTCGTCATTTTTTTTTTCCTTCCTGTTGTCTATACTTTTTTTTTTTTTTTTAAACCCCCCTGAAGTAGTAACCCATTAATTTTCCCGTGTCTGGAGTGTCAAGTACCTCATATATCACAAGTCTGCTCTGTAGTTTCTCCTGTACTCCTCCTTTCTTCCCACCTTCCTCTAAGAAAGAAGCTGCAGTGATTTCAGTGCCCCCTCATCTTGCAGTGCCCCGTGACCCCAGCACCCTTTGGGAAGGAGCGGTCTGCTCAGTTGCTCACGGTGTGTGCAGCTCATCATCCCTCGGAGAACAGCAATGTGTGTACTTGTCCCTCCTGAACTGCAACTGGGCTTCCCTAGTTTAAGAGATTTTAATGTGAAATAATCTTGTGGTCTAAAGACAAGCTACTATTTCTTGGTGTTTTCCCTTAACACATAGCTGATTACCTTGCTGCAGAAGGCAATGAGTCTAGTGTCATTTATTCTTTGCAGGCTCATCTCACTGTGATGTTCTTACTCTGATTCAAACAATTTAATTACATTTGACAGTCTTCCTGTTTAAAAGTCCAGTTGTATATTTGTAAGGGACTTGATGAGCCAGCATATTTTTTTATGTTTGTAATTATTTTTTTCCTTAATATGTGTTTCCTTAATATTTACATCCAGATGATTGTTTAAATTCACTCATTGAGTAAATGCAAAAATAAGATACTTAATTCACTTAGCTACCTCAAGGTGCCAGTGAAAGTTGGTATAAGATCAGGTCTTTAATTTTATTAGACCTTCAAGTTCCAAGTTTTTTTTTTTTTTTTTTTTTTTTTTTTTTTTTTTTTTTTAAGAAATGCTAATAATGATCCATTTCCTGCCTATTCATGAATATCCAGACCTGAAATTATTTTTTAAATGTGTTTCAAAACAGGCAGTAATGTCTGAACATTTAGGGGAAGAAAAAACAATACAAGAAAAATATCAGTGCTGTGTCTGTGCAATTCTATATTGTGAGCAGCAGTTCTAGGGCATGGTAGGAAAAACTCCAGAGTGAGAATAATTACAAGTTGAGATGAGCTTTGTTGCATTAGCCAAGGGCTCATCATTTTCCTGTCTCTTGAGGACTTGAGATGCGAGTCCAGTTTCTCATTTGCATAAGATATTACATTTCTCTCTTCTGACCTAATGAGGGCATACATTTAATTTACATATCATCTCTAAAACCACCAAACAATTTAGGTAAACAAGGCAGAAAATGAAATCCTATGTCTTTGGAGTGCTTTTAAAGCAGGAGGGAAGAAAGGTTTGCTTTTCCCTCTGCAATTCTGTTTTTATATTGCTACAGCAGAAACCTAATAATACTTATTTGAGAGTTCATAATTTATTCACTAAACTCGTAGCTTTTTATGCTTCCTCTTGGCATTTCCCTGCCCTGCAGAAGTGAAAACTGGGGTCAAGCAGTGCTAGAAAGGTCAAATCTGGCTTAATGTGTGTGTGCAGGTTAGATGAGCAAAGGAAGCCTGACTCTCGTAGGCAATCCTCCTGTGAAAATACCCACGAGGAAGAACACGGCAGTAAAGGGAAGGGAGTTTCATTTGCACATATTATTGGCCATGTAGAAAAACATATCCTTAAAGGACCAAGGAAGAGACTATAATATGTGCTATTCATCAGGAACTGAAAGTTGACTATGCCAGTGAGGCAAAATACTTTTAAATTAGTTTGGAATCAGGTGATTTTCAATTCTATTCTGTCACCTTTTTCGTTCCGTCTTGAACTTATATATTTAGAAAATATTTAAATAATGGCACTGCAATCTGAAATGGTACTTTACATCAGGCAAGATTCAAAAGAATTTTCAGAAGAAATGAGAGAATTATTAAACATCAGACTTCAATTGAGCAAGCCTAAATTCCAGCTAAATCCTTGCTCTAAGTATTTCTTATTGCCTCTAGTCATTCACATAACCACTCATTAAGAAACACTAGATTTAGACACTGCTATGAGTGGATATTTTAATTTCCTTAAGTGGTAGATGGAATTGAACTGCGTGTGTTGAATAAGAAGAGAACGAGAAGTACAACCATGCTTCCTAGTTTGACAAAATTCGGTCAATTTATGTCCCATTTCCTGACTAATGGGACCATGTTTGCCAGAGAGCAATCTGTTTGCTCAGGATAGGTAAAACTTTCTAGATGTAATTAGTTGACGCTTTGGGAGAGCCAAAGAAACACTGATATTTAAAGATGATGATCCTATTTAAAGGTTCATTTGCATTTCCTCTGCCCTTAAGATATGCTGCACACCAGCCTGCATGGCTGAATCCTTTATCTGAATGACACAAATAGTCTTACAGATAGACTTTTGTTTTGATTTTTTTTTTTTTTTTTTTTTTTAGCTAAAATCATGTAAGTAGCTTAAGGCTTCTTTTGCCTATGCCGTCACCATCCAGCAGGGAAGCTAACTCTTACTTCATGTCACTATTGCTATATAGGAAGGCTTTTGTACAGGATTGGTGAAAAATAAACCCTATTATTTAACTATTTTCAATTGCTGTATTGATATGTATTGGAAATCACATACTTAACCCATTTGTTATGACAAAAAGCAGTTATAGAAATAATGGGAGAAACTAATGCTTTTAATTATCCGTGTTTCAGGTTGTACAATTTGTGCTGATACCTTATAAGGATATAAACTATTTGTGCTGCAAGCCCTGCTGAAATTGTCTGGAGCAACTGCCTGCATTTCCAAATGTAATTGCTCATAATCACTAGTTTCACAAGCAAAATCTGTCTTGCTTGAAAGCTACCACTTTTGCCATGGGTTCCTGTCTCCCACCCTTTAATTTCTTTTATGGAGTGCAATACTTAGTGCCCTGCCTCCAGACTTGCCGCAACTTTGATCCCCCCCTTTCCTTTTTCTTCCAGTCATCATATTCCTTTGAACTCTTTCACTAATACCCAAGTTATCCATCCATCCACCCATCTCTGTGCCAAGGTCCACCTCTGTGCTCTCCCTCCTGCCCAGAACTGCTTCTGTGGGCCCACCTGTCTCCGTTATTTATAGTGTTACCTCCAAGGGATTATAAATCCTTTTTCTGGAAGTTTATATATTGTGTAGTTCTACAAAAAGGAGAAAAATGAAATAGCACCTTTTGAAGCTTTCTAGACTTACAATTTCCTCACTCAGCCACACGATCTCTACTGGTTGATTATTCCCTATATTTGTAATCTGCTTTGAAAAATAGGTTTTGCCCAAATTGTTTATCAATCAACGGAATTGTTCACATGAAAGACTTGTCCTAGTGTAAGTTATTTTTAGGCTTCTACAAACCAAAAAACCCTACAGTCACTGTCATTCCTATTTCATATATATATATTTTTTTGTTATTTGCTTGCTGCTAATATGCCTGATGTCAGCAATAATGTGAAGCAAAAAAAAAAAAAAAGACGGGGCGGGGAAGAACCATTAATATATATTCTCTGCTACTCAAAGCCTTCATCTTTTATTTTGAGTTATATATAGTACGGGAAACAAGACAATGCAATATAAGACTTTTCTGGAAATGCTGCTTGTTTGGTTTGTGGAGAACAGATGAAAAACTTCTGTTTAACAGAACTTGAATAGCTTAGTCTGGCTGAGTGTAGTGTAGGATATAATTTTTTTTTTTAAATGAAATCATGGTCATATTTTTTCTGTTACACAAACCTGAAGTGAAAATATATATTGCATCAGTTCTAGTAGGCCTTTGTTTGCTTTCTAGAAATACAGCATTTTGTGAGCATACATGTGTGAGAATTTGGTGGAAAACCTGAGCTTGTGACCATTTACAGTTAGTCTAAATAACGCAGACTTGAGTGTTTCTGCTGTGACTGGGGGAGAGTTACTTGGTGCAGGTGCAAAACAGCCGGGCTACCCTTGGTGGATATGGAGTTGTGCCTTTCCTCTAGCCCACAGGGTTCTTATGATCTGTATCCTCAAGAAATACTCTTTCTCTTTGTTATTATGAACATCTCTAATGCGATTTTTTTTCTCTGTGTATTTTTGTTGCAAAAGTTTTTTATTGTTGTTATTGTTGGGCCTTTTAAAAAGTGAAGGGGAACCTTAAGCCATATAAAATGTATTTCTGAAAGGAGGAGAGGCTGTAATCTTATTTCCTACCAAACTGATGGTGAAATATAACAACAAATCACACTGTTCTGGGAGGCAATACTGCCATGAGAGTCATTTTACTTTCTGATATTTTGAAAACACTTTTAAAACTTGTTCTTTATAAAAGCAAAGCAAATAAGAAAAACACTTTGAAGCAGCTGGCAGATAAAGACACATATAAACTAGGTCCCAAACCCAACTTTTCAATATTTCAGTTTACTGTTAGACTAGTGTCCTACTGATAGAGGCTTGTGTGTACATGTTTCTTTGCAAGTGTGAGTTTGTTGTGCATAGACATGACTTTTAAATAATAAAAGACTTTAAAAAGGTATTTCAGAGGGGTAATACATTATCTGTGATCACAATATTCAGGATATTTCTATTATCTGGTTTTTAGACATGCTGCCTTTTACCTTGTGCTATTTTTTGCATATACAGAGACCTGGAAAAATAGACAAAGTGCTTGTGTGCTAATAAAATCATCTGTTAGGTTGTATGAAATGTCTTTATCTGTATTTTTTTCATTTTTACTCTTATTTTAAGATTTTTCCTATTTATCGCTTTTTTATATATGTAATGAATTTTCCAAAATGTGCTTGTAAGCTTTTGTGTACATATGTTTTCTTCATTTGAGAGTTTGTATATGTGGAATATTACAAAGATCTGATATTCTTGAAACTAATGGTGTATTTCCTAGAAGACAATAATTCCCTTTGTTTTTTCTTCTAAATTTTTTTCAAGTTTTCTCTGTTTTACCAGTCCTTTCTAAGTCTGTAAAATTAAATGAAGGCATATAACAACTTACAAACGGCGTGTCATGTGAAGATAGTGTTAAGAAAGGTAATGAGACTGCATGAGACACTATTTACACGTGACTCTGCTGATTTCCCATTTCCAGATGTACTAGTCACTAGGATCCATCTCATGTGCTCTCCCCGGGTGTTTCTCCATTTTCTTTTCTGTTTCATTTCAAGCTCCTCACTAAGCAGCTCCAGAAATATCTGCAATACTCTTTTTGGCTTCTTGTGCACTCGAAATTGGTGTCTTTAGCCACTTGAATTCTTCAAAGCACCATTTTTAGGCAGTTTACAGTAAATTGCCTTTGGTCTGCAACCAACAAAAACAGATTAAATCATATGACACTTTGCTACCACTGTACTACAGAAGCAGATATTTTCTGTTTCCGAGGTAGCTCCTTTTAGTGCTTTCTGAAAACATGGCCTATGGTGTGTGCGCAAGGAGATGGAACAGAAGGGTTGAACAGGAAGCCTGTGATGGATTCAGGGGAACTACTCACAAGGTAATAATGTCTGTTGCACTGCTGCTTGCTTTCTTCAAAAACTTCTTAAAAAAAAAAAAAAAAAAAAGACATAAGAAAGTTATTCAGATTGCTAGAGCCTCAGAGTCTTTTGGTGTATTTGCAGTGATAGTGTCCAGTGGTTTCAGGCTCTGCCTAACCAGCTAACGTTGCTGGTTAACGCCAGTACCAGCACACAGAAATGCATTGGATTTTTTTATTGTCCCAGGTAGCAGCTCTAAATCATGAACCAGAAATTAAATTGCTTCATTAATAAGCCATATTTTGCAAACATAACAGACATCTCTGGTTTTCCAAGAGTGAGCTATAGCATTACTTGGCGAATTTACCTGCTTGTTGTTTTGTATCTTAGTTTTCCCATGGGAGCCATATCATGCAGAAGAGTGATAGGTGAAATGATGTTTTTTGGAGAGTTATAGTGAGAGGTTTGAGTTTTGCAAATTCTTATGGTTATGCTAGAGTATGTATTGCAAGTTGGCTGACACGCGGAGAGCAGACCTGCATCTCTTCGATACGATTTCCTTCCATGCGTCCGCAGATGATCTGTTCTCCTGAGCACTGGTTTGTTGCAAAGGGTATTTTTACTACTTTGCTGGCTTGCTGTAGTTTTTCTCATGCTGTTTTTTCTCCCTTGGTCGTTATCTAGAGAGCTGACCTTAACGAAGAAGGGCATTTAGAGACTTTCAGGGGTGACTCATTTCATGTGTCTTAGATGACATGAATCTCTGTTTGGTGCACTGAATCGGTCCCTGGAAATGCTGACAGAAGACAACTATGAGTGTTAACCAAATCCTGGGTGACTTAAGTAAAGAGGTAAATTCCAGTTGTTTTACTAGATGGAGGGCTTTTGTTTTTATTCCCCTCCAAACCTGGGGGGAAAAGCGGACCTTCTGGGGAGCTGTTTTCCTATAATGGGTGGTTTATTTCCTTTGGAATTTGCAGTTTATCAGACTATTTCAAAACTTTGTGCTGAGCATTATCTGAAGTGCAGTCAAACTGCATGTAGTATGTAGTATGAAGCATGTCAAACCAAAAGCTAAAATTCTATGAAAAGCAATGTCTAGCACAAGCTCAGAGGACTCCTGTTTTCTAATAAACTCATTATCATTTTTAATCTTGCCTAGAAGATGAAAATCCTCTTCAGAGTACAAATAGAAACAAAGGTGAAATGGCACTTCTCCACTTATGCAGCTCAGTAACAGGTAGCTATCAGGTTAATTGGAAAAATTTGCAATGCATTCCTGTTAAACACAGGCGTTTCTTTCTTCAATTTAGCTTACTAAACAAATGAAATGGTAACAGGGAGAAAAAACATAGAGCTTAATGTGAAGTGCAAAGAAATATAGAATTAAAGCTTTTGAATGTATAAAGTATAAAATTATGATATTTTAAAATGGTGTATTAAAATTATATGGTTCATAGTGCATAACATACTGGGATAAAATACATGACATGGAATATATCATTTCTATTTGCTTTATAAAATGCTTCTTATAAAACATAACTATATTTCTACAATATAAGTTTGTTTTATTTGGTTTAATTTCTCTTAAAAATAAGCAAAGGCTACTGATGGTCCAGATACTGTTTTAATATACTAGTCTTTTGTGAAGTCTGCTGGATCTACAAGGGATTAATGTGTATCTGAGAGCTCATTGTGATTTTGAGGTATGAATCATGGTATACCCATCCTAGACGTGTCAGCCAGTTATCATTGCCAGAGTCTGTTTTTTTTTTTTTTTTTTAAATCATTTCTCATCTTCACTGATGTAATCCCTACTTTTATGATCTATCCAAACTTTTCCTCTTTGAGCTTTAGTGGTTTGTAATAGTTCAGCCAGACATATCAGCTAGCCAGTCCACCTCATGTCTGGCCATTAAAAAATTGTTGCCTATTTTTTAATTCAATTTAAAGCTGCCCTGTTCTTTTTCAAAAATATCTGTATCATTACTTCATAATTACTTTTCTGAGGACAGTTTGACCTTGGGTTTTTCTCTCTAATTTTTTATGTGTCTTTTCCCACTGGATTTCTTATATATCTGTGGAAACTTTCACATTAAATCATACTTTCACTTCCATGATTATGCATCTTCAAAAAAAAAATTATTTTTTCATATTATAGTCTCTTCAATAATAACATGTGACTCTGTATCGGATAAATGAGACAAAATATGTGCATATTTACATTATGCTGTGAAATATAATTCAGGAAGTGTTCGCTCTTCTAAAAGAATTATAGAAAGCATTTTACCCTTTCAGTATTATAATGAAATGTGATGCACAAAATGGGTAATAGGACTCTAACTTCCCTGTGTGTTTATGTGGGTATGTTTTAGGTTTAGAAAAAAATGGGAATAGATGAAAGAAGGAAGTACAAGGATTTTCTGTTAAACTGTGATCCGAAGGTCTTGTTTTGCAGCGACTATGGTATGAATGGGAAAGTGGGAACATGATGCCAAGATGCGTCTTTGAGATTTGCCTACTGGTAGCTCTGATGTTAAAAGGCTGCTGGTGTTACCCACCATAAAAGACCTAATACATTATTATTTACTCTTCTAATTCTTAATGAGCTCTTAATTGGGCATTAAGTTCCTTTAGCCATATCTGAATTTGCCCAGCTCATTGGCTTCATTAGGCATAAGAGGCCAAATCTGTCCCTAATGTACCTCCATTGGCTTCCCTAAGATTGCACCAGGGAACAATTAGTTCTATTAAAATGATATTAATGCCACATATTGAGGATGTATGTATGTTGACACAGTATTAAAGTTTAAAAAGATCAGCTTTATGTACAGGAAAGTGAGAATACATTATTCCCGTACAGAAGTGTGTTTTTTTTTTCCTCTCTTTCCTCAAGGTTTGTTTTTTAAGACCAGATTTATCTATTTCATTTTTTTGGCATGGGTTAGTTTTATACAGTGAAGAGACAGAGAGACTGAGCAGACTCTCTCTACATACCATGTCTACGGAAGACTATCTCCAACCTGTGCTAATGATTTGCCTGAAAATGAGCAGTGCATATGCTCTATTATCATTGATTTTTTTTTTGGCTTCAGTGAAGTCAAAATTGGTATAGAGGAAGCAGTTTAGACACCGATTTTACCAAACGCACATGTGTGGACCTCACATGGACAAAGGTCTGCCTGTCCACTGCCTGGTGTCCAACATGCTCATTAAGGTGGTGAACCTGGTCATCCAGTTTAGTCCTGCACCTTGAGCTCACCTGTTTTCTATACAGTGGGGAAGCCTTCAACACTGTAGCTTAACTTAGTGCTCCCTGTGCTGCCATGGATGCCCTCTGGCTCCCAGCGTAGGCTTATTATGAAAATATCAATCTAAAAGCAATATGATTGAAATAAGGAGTTGCAGAACACGGGAAAAGGTAGTAATTACATTACAACACTGACATTAACAGCTTTTGAAGAGCTAATTGGGCATGTAGGTAATCATTCTTAAGCTATGTGGTTATTATTACTTATTGTTTGACATGAGTAATTAAAGCAAGATTTTTTTGTTTGTGCCTTCTATCAATGAAATAAGTAGAAAAAAATTAAAACAACAGCAAAAAGTCAAAATATGTGTTTAAAAAGCTGTCTTCCACAAAGTTCTGTATTTATATCCTCTCAATTTATAAAGTCTGTTTTGTTTGACTGAATAGTTGATCTTTAAAATGGGCCAATATTCTGTGTTCTGGAAATTTGTTCAGCCTGTGAGACCCATTCAAATTGGTCTCAATGGACCATTCCCATGAACTTTGGAACTGTCCTAACAGTTGGCTAAAGTAGTAAAGGCTTTTGTTGTTGAAAGCCTTGCTTTTACTGCATGATCTTAAGGTGCTTTTCTGTCAAGAAAGTTTTTGTTTGCCAGTTGGCAGGCTCAGATCCTTGCAGCCCCAGAAGTAGTCTCGGTTCTTTTTCTTATCTGTCTAGTTTTTGTGAGAAGCTTTTGCAAAACCTGTGCTGTTTTGTGACCTAGAACCACCACTAAAGGTGCTCTGCTATTAGATCCAACAGAAAATCTGTGTTCTTCAAGGTGGTAAGATTGAGTCTCTTCAAAAAGAGAATTTGTGGAAAAGTATCTTTAAATGCCTATTTTGATATTATTGAGGTTTTCCCAACCTGTCTCATTTTACTTCCTTTGTAACAACAAGTGGTAAAATGGAACAAAAGGAAAGGGAGAAAATTGCTTAGCAAAGAGGAGAAGACAGAAGATTTAGGGCAATGGTAAATGCAGTGGAGAGTACACCAAATCACCAAATATAACTTCTTTGCCACATTTCCCAAAACAGCTGGAACAAACCTGATCAGAATTTTGAGGCCTGGTCACATATTTTACTCTTTTTTTTTTCTATTTTAATCAGTATTTTAATAGTTTGTATAGAACAAAATTATTTTTACTTAAAGGCTTTAATCAATAAAGGGCTTAGATAACACTTCTTGGGATGCAAAGTCTTGATAAATTGGTTATGTGCATAATTTGTTTTCCCACAGCTCTGTGCTAGTGCAATTTTAGAGACAACCTATTTACTTTGTAATTGTATGAGTAAGACCTCAGCAGCTTAATAATTATTTGACCATGTTTTGCATCTTTGATGAAACTCGGAAAATTTCAGCTAATGATGCTACTATTGCCTGGACTAATTATCACTGTGCAGAACTAAAATGTCAATGCTCTGAAGCTTCATCTGCAAGAAGCATCATGTTTTATAGAGGCAGATATTCTTACCATGCTACTTGCTAACTCATGTTGTATATTATACAGAAAGCACTACACATTTATAAGTGCAGTTTTAAATGGGCAGTTTGATAGGTAGAAGTATTGGGCTTTTATCTAATATCAACATTACATGCAAGAGTATCCACTCCTCGGGAATAATTAGTTTGTTTAAACCTGTTTAAATTTAAAACTGTCATTTATATTAATTGAGTGTTCAGAATTCTGTTTTTACCTCTTCAGTCTTCCTTTTCTTTGCTTTACTAAGCAATAGCTATTAAAGATTGATTAAAGGTATGTCCCTTCCTCCCCCTCCCGCTTGTGACACAGTAAGGAAACCATTTGCCTTGAGAAGTCAAGTCAGTCGGCTTTGTATTGAATAGATTTGTACATTCCTGAATTACATTCTTACAGTTATATGGATATTTTTACTTCACCCAGCAAGTAGTTTTCAATCCACAGCAGGTCGTAATGCGTGACAGATATCTGTTCATGACGCCAGGTCATACATTTCCATCCCACTGTTGGTTAAATAGCTGCATTTGGGTAATGCACGATCATCACTAGGGTAGGGTCAATGAGGGAGCTGCACTGGCTAAATCAGTCTTTTATATATCGGTAAGCATAATAATAAAAAATAAAAATCAAAACTAACCCAAAATGTTTAGCAATATCAACAGTTAACTGAAATTTCTAAATTGTCTGTCCTTGCCTTTTTAAATTAATAGAAGTGAATATAATAGTTATAACAATCATAATCTATCTTTCTATTATCTATCTTTCAACAACAACAAAAAAAAAGTGAAAAAATCTACAACTTTCAAGCCCGAAATCAAAATCAGTTTTGCATTGTTGAAAAATGTGGAGCTAATGGTTTTCTATAGAGGAAACACCTGTTACTAGTAGAGAATTAAAGCAGTGTTCCAGGTCCCATGAAAGTGAATGAAGAGCTCAAGGCACCACTCAGACAAAAAGCCTTCAACAAAATTCAACAAAGACTATCAATCATAGCAGAAAGCCTTGATGAAATGTTTTCATTATTTCTAAACAACAAAAGGTACCTTTCAGGGTGGGGAGGGAAGAATCCTTGGGGATATTTCAGCTGATTAATTATACAAATAGATTGTCTTTTTAGGAACAAAGTGATTGCAAACAACATTGCAAGTCTAAACTTTAATGTGCCTCTCAAACTTCAGGATGTAGGCATTTTGATACTGATCTGTTGCATTTAAATTTCAAAGAGTACTGTTTCATTTTCAGTAAATGCTTGCATGTCTAGTAGGAATAAAGGAATTGAGGGTAAAGCTGGGAAAGGATATCACAGAGGGATTTATGTTTTATTCTTCCATTCCAGCTCCTACTGATCAGTATCTTGTATGGCAATTCATCCCATTGATTTAAAAGTGAAGACTTACATATTTAGTCACCATTCAAGATGAAAAATGTAGGACATTTCAACCCATAATTCCCTGAAATCAACAGAATTCTATATGTGCAGCCAGTAACTATACTATAAGGGATGACTCATTCTAAAACAAATATGAGGTATGTAAAACTTGAAATTTCATTGAAACCTGATATAATAGAAATAGCCAGGGACTAATGAAAATGAATTCCTTAGTTTTTATAAAAGTTTCAGGAAGATTGCATTCCCCCTTTTCATTTTTTTTTAATTAGACCAAAAAGAACCAGTATGAGAATTTTCATGGTTCATAGCATAACTAATGACAGAATTTTATTAGCGGTTTGCTGAATTGAGTCCACATATTCCTTTTGAGCTGGAGAATATTGTTTCAAAAGATAGCTAGTCTTTTTTTGGAGAACTTCAGGAATCAAAGAATAGGTTAAGTTTTTCCAAAATTAATAGTATTACTAAACATTTGTACCTAAATTCTTGTCTGAGTGCATCTACTCTCACTACTTAGATATTTCTGTATGTCATGTTGTACCAGTGTCTGCAGTGCAATCTTTCTTTATTAAAGATCTATTTTCTTCTACATACTCTAGAATTATTTAATTAAAATCAATTAGAAAGATACATTTATTTAAATTTCTCACTGAAAAACAAATTTAGAGTTTTGCTTTCAACCTTCATTTTTAATATGGCTTCTTGATGTGCTCAGCCTAGTTACAAAGCAGTTCTCCTATTTCCTTGAACAGTTGTCTCAAATATTTTGCCATAAGTCATTTCCATGTTAAATCAAAGGAGGTTCAAATAACTCCTAATTTCATCTCATTTTATACTCCAAGAAGTGAGATGTGATCTCCCCTATGGACCTGCTGCAGCTCAAGCAGCATTTGAAAAATTAGCTGCATTCTGTGCCCTCTGTGCTCTTACAACAGGCACGTGAATGTAGCAGTCACAAGGCGCTTTAGTTTACACACAAAGTTTTTGGAGAAACGCAAATACACATCAATATCTGGTACAAATTAGGTATGTGCTAAATATTATTGAATAATAAGATAATCTTTTTTTTAAATCTTTTGCCACTCTTAAATACCTGAAAATTTCAGAAGTTGTGAATTTACAAGACTGCAGCAGATTAGAGCTGTGCTGACCCCTTAAAGTTATGCTACAAACAGTAGTATAGCATATCTATGCTTCATATTAGGAACCTATCTATTTATTTATCTTGTCTAGGCTTCTTTTCAGAATGTTAGAGTAGGTAACCAAAGGCATCAAATATACATTTCACAGGAAATATTCTCTTGAAAAATCATGAAAAGTTATGCTGATATCAATAATACTGGACCCAACTCTGTAACTTAAAAATATTGAAAATTAATAGAGGCAGCTAGTGGTACATTCTATGAATGATATATGTATATCATACGCTTTAATAACAAGAGTAAATGTATGTCTAAGTGTCCCCTGCGATATAGCTTTTTTTAACATGTCACTGAATTATCACAGATGCTCTCAGTGCAACAGTCTATGAGTAATTTTGTAAGTAAGCATTGCCCAGTTTAACCTTGAGCAGAAAATTGAGTAAAATCATTTCAGAAATGTGTAGAAAGAGCTAGATATGATGCAAAAGTCTTTGGGGTTCTTAATAAATTAGTATCATTTAGTAGTAATTAGTATTTTTAAAATATGCCCTTCTACTACATGTGTGAAGGTTAATTGTCTATTAGTTATCTATTACTATAAAATTTGTCTGTGATTATAGAAACATGCAATGGCAGGTCTCTGTCGCAGACATCTCTGTGCTCCCCTCTCCTCTTGGTTGTGGATTCCCGCTCATGTATGGCTCTGCCATCGCATGTTACAAGTTTTCAGCTTCGTTAGTAACCAGCCTTTGATTTTTTTTTTTTTTCCCACTTAGGCTGGCAATCATTTAAAAAGGCTCCTGAAATAGCAGCATGGCAACACACAAAATCTTTCGCTGGATTAGACTTAAAAGCTGTATGAAAGGATAATTTTCCTAATCTGTGGAAACTGCCCACTCCCTTCAGTGAAGGAATTGTTGTACTCATCCCAGATTTTCTTAGCAAGATGCAAGGAGAATAACTTTGCCTGCCTTAACCAGGAGTATAGTAGAGAACCACTGACCATTTTAAAATATCACTCATGTTTTGAGTGTTACAGTGGAGGCAGTTGCCCTGAAAGCAAAGGAAGTTGCCCTGAAAGCAAAGGAAAGTCCTTCTGGATGGTATTCCCCTGACAAATGAGGCAAAGCAGCTGTTTTCCAGAGGGCAGCCTGAGAGAGGTGGGTATGTTAGGCAGTGTGCTCTGCCTTCTGTTCCTTTTTTTTTTTTTTTTTTTTTTCCTCTCCCCTCAAACCGAGAAACAAAACTCCAGCTTGATGGTTAAATCAAACCAACATTTTGTTTCCTTTGGTTGCCTTACTCTTTTTTCCTCAGGAACATCTTATTTCCAGGGATAAAGAAACTTACCACAGCAAACATAAGAAAAATAGTAATGGTCATTACTAAACATTGAGTACTTAAAAATCATCCTTTGATCGTGAATGCTTTTGGTACCAAGAGACAGTCTTTTTCCTACCTCATATACCTGTATGGTGCATACATGTATATCTTATTTTTTATTTTGTTATTTAATCAAAATAGCTCTTATAAAAGTTCCTTTCTAATACTCTTATGAAAAAATATGGTTACAAATTGTGTCTTATAGTTGTAATTACATTACAATTAATGTGATAAAGACAGTAAAAAGTGCAGAGCCAATTCAGAACTCTACTTATGCAACTGAAAATAAATAAAAAGGATGATCATTTTCTGCCACAATTGATGCTATAGTGATACTGAATTTTGAAGCTAACAAAATCTTTCAGTACAGAGAAGTCCTACAGTAAGATACAATCTTAAAAAAAAAATTGGCTGGGGATGGTCCTGAAAGTCAACAGATGCGTAAGCAGATTCTGTTCCTTTTTCTTTTTTTTTTTCTTTTTTTTTTTTTTTTCTACATGGCTCCATGATAGGCTCATAGACAATAACTGGTTGCTTGAATTGCCCTGAATTCTTAAAGATAATTTTTTCGGCTTAGTAAGATATCCCATAAAGGCAATCCATATGCCTTTATTTGGGCACTAGGGTTTTAAAATCCCTCAGTTAGTTGTTTTTGCTGTGTGGCCAAAACCAGGGTGGGATGAAATACAGTTATATTGGATTTTTTAAATAGGGTGATAGTGGATACTTCAGCCTGGTGATGCCTCTGTCGCTGTGGCATGTGTGCTCCGTGGAGCCCATGTTGGCTGCAGGATGGCACGTCTGGGATCCTGATTCCCAGGCCTTGTCCTGCCGCAACACCTGGACTTCCCTGTGAGTGGGAATGTGTCCTCCGGGGGCTGCTTTCCCCCAAACGCAGTTGGAGATTGCTAATTACACCTAACGAGACACATTAGGGGAGCTGCGGATAGTAGGGGCTTCTCTGTTTACTGGCTTCAGAGAGTCTTGAGCGGTGCTCACCATTCTCATAGTGAGATGTTTTCTACTTTTTCTTGTCAGAAATAACCCACAGATTTTGATGTATTAATCTCTGTGTTCGCTGTAACCAGGCTGTTGATTTATAATATCAAGGCAGACTATTGGCCTGCTTTATTTATTTATTTCTCTCCCTCCCCCCCCCGCTATGTTAGACAGCCTGGGATGCCATCTGCTACTGGGATTCTTATCCCTTAAACTAAATGTGTAATTCAAGTATACAATACAGTATTGTGCTTCTGTTATTTTAAACTGAACAGCTGCTGGGTACAAAAGATATACTCCAACAGTGTTGTTTTAAGTATGCTATCTATTAAATATCAATGAAGCTACGCATTGTTTAGCACCATTATCAAAGATGAGGTTTTTCTCCAAGTAATCACACTCTGGGAAATAAACAATCTGCAGCACATTTGATGGCATCCAAGCCAAGGTGTGGAATTTCATTAGGCTGCTGAGTGTATCTAATGCTCTCATTTATCAACGCTTACACAACAACGAGGTTCATCCACTTGAAATGGGAGGTCTCTGTACTTAAAATAGAAATACGAAGGAAAACTGTGAAGCGATTTAGGCTAAAGAGGGAAAGGGGAACTATGGCAACATAAACTCTTCAATGAATTAAGTAATGAGTAAAGAGCGCCTTCCATCTTTATTTACTCTAATTAGTTCTTGAGACAAATGGTTAGTTGACTGGAGGATTTAAACAAATTGTATCCCTGTACTCTGTACTTTAGGAAATGTTTTAATTAATAACTTTTTGTATAAGGCATGCTTGGTATAGGTTTAAAAAAAAATCAACATTTTGCTTCAAACAAACAGTTCTGAGGGTCGCTTAATCCATGCTAGTCATTTTTAGCCTGGGCAGGATTTTAGGAGTTTCAGTACTGTGAAAAAAACTAATGGAAACTCATCAGTACACACTGTTGTAAGAAACATGTGGGCATATGTCATATCTTGTTGGTGTATCAAGAGTTATGTTCCAGAAAGAATATCTGGAGGATTTTGTAAGTGAGTGTTATTCACATAGAGAGCTGCATATTAATCTTCTGGACAAACAGATCTGATTCATTAGAAAGTGTAGCCCCGAGAGAGGGGCAGGAGAATGGGAGATAGTTGGGAGAGGAACTTCCATTAATCACCATCTGCAGTTAGTTTACAATTGTCTGGTCAGAAAATGAAGTAGGATGTTGTTGCTTTGCGAGAAAGAAGAGCTTTTAAAGGACTGCTGAAGCATTGTATTAAAGACTGGCTGTAAAATATAGGGAGAGTCTTTGCAGTCAAAATTAGGAGTGTTTTGTGCCACGTGTTTTAATTAATGGCATATGGCATTTCTCTCTGTGACCAAATAGGCTTTTATTCTGGGTGGGCAAGAAGTTATTAGTGTTAGTATTACAAAGACATATGTGTGTTTATGTGTATGTATGTATATATAGTACTTCTGGGTATCAAATATTGTTCCGTGAATGGAGAAAAGCACAGAGCAAAAGTAGTCTGAATCTGTGAGTTTCAGTCATGATTTTCAAGGTACTTTGAAGGAATTATACAGCTATCTGCATCTGAGTGTCAATGAGAGCTGAACGGCTGGGAGGCACCCTCAGGTATCTTTGAAATACCCCTCTCAAAGCCTTTAAAAATTCATCAGCAGGAGATACCTTTGTTCGGATTTTTTTTTGTCCCGGATTTTTGTCACGGGCTCTTTGGCCACGTCTGCTCTCTGGGTGTAATAAGCAACAAAGCCTTAAATCCAGGGGACTCCATTAACACTCGATGCATCTTTAAAAGTATTAAGGCCTAACAACACCACAGACTACTTTACATTTCAGCTGTAAGATGCTCAGGGGTATTAGGCATTAAGCCAGCATGGGAATCTGCCATGTGTTAACAATTACCCTGTTTGTGACATATAACCTCTCCTGCCCAGCCTTCCTCCCGCCTTCCGCCTCATGGTGGCCCATTTGAAAGCAAATACAGCAGTGACAACTATGAAGGTGGGAAAGTCTCCTGGAGTTTGGGTTTGAAATTTGAAAGGGAGCAAAAACTAATGCTGTGCAGCCCACATGAGACAAAGTGGCAAACTGGCTGCTTCAAATATTTAATTCTCTAGGTTTCAAATCTTTCCCTGAAAATCTATATTGCGCTTTGAAAAGCTCAAACAGATAAATTTAAAAAGAAAATTAAAAAGAAAAAGGGTTGCCAGTATGATGAAATGAGATATTTTGACATTTATAGAAATTGCTTACACTTATAAAACAAAATCCCTGTAAAACTGACTTGATTTGTGAAGTGTTTAATTTTCCAGAGACATCAGTAGTCTGTCAGTATGTTCCGCTGAAATGTCAGAGATGCATATTAAAAATAGTAAATAACATATTTACAAATGCAAGCATCTGAAACTGAGCACAAATAATGTAATAACAAATGACACCTATGGTAATTTTGGAGGGGGCATTATGTAAAATATGAGTCAAGTATTGTTTACTGTTCTGTGCTTTCACTGTTAGGTGAAAAAAGCAATTTCTATGCTCAGCCTAATAAACTTTTGGAATAGAGCAAAGTCACTTTTAGGAAGGTGATTTCAAGCGATGTAAGGAGCTCATTTCTTATGAGCTAAGGTTGAGCCCGGTGCATCACAGCCACTACAGGTTGGCAAGTTACAAAGGAGCCATTTAAATGTAATGAGTCCTATGCAGGCAAGAGGAGAAGAAAATTAGCTGGTGTTGCGAACGAGAAGAACATGACACAAGCAAGAACAACCATCTTTGACTAGGGTGTTTACTAGTTAGTGATGCTTGTGTGTGTCCTTTGCAGCCTTTGGTGTGATAATAATCTGAAGGAACGGGCAATGTGATTTCGTGTATGGCTGGCATCAGCAGACCTCCCCCAGTGAAGAAAGTACAGAAAACTTTAGGGTTTATTTAGTCAGAAATTGCTGCTTCCCTGAGCCCCGAGGACTGTGGGACCATGCAAACATACGGTGAGAGGGAAGGAAGACCTGGTGGACTTGCTTTTTCTTGCTGTGCAGCTAAAGTCACCAGGGTTCCCTCCTTGCTCCCAGGGATTGTGCTGGAAAGAGACGCTGGGAGATGGAGCTGTGCCACACAGGTCGCTTTGTAGCTTCTTTTCCTGACGGAAATGCTGCTAGTGACGGCAATCCTAAAGCAAATTCTATTTCTATTTTTTCCCTGCTAGTAGCTGCCAATGTGTTTTTAACCATCTGGAAAGGATTAAGGAAACTGTACTGTTGGTACCAACCTCTGAAATGCACTTTTTTTCTGGTGAAAACCCGCCTTTCCAATCTCTTACTAGTTACAACAATACTAATTCCAAGGCTGCTGAGATTATGAATCTCTTGATTTAAGTAAGTGTGTCAGAATTCAAGGACCGCATTCTCTATAGCCATGCTGTTATATTTAATTAAAGACATTGCTATCATGATCCTTAGCACTCTGGATTAGCACTAGTCTCTCGGATAAAATGAAGCACACTAATTGTAAGCTGATTTGCTGGTTGTCTTCATGCAAGTAGATGGCACCGCTATTTACACCAAATGCGGTCAAGTATCCTTTTAATACAGACACGGATTACACACATTAAGCACAAGACAGCGTAATCCGAAAGCACACTAAAATGTAACAGAAAGCTTGACAAAATCTAAGCCAGCTGTTACGTGGCTATAAATTACCTCTGCAGCCTCTCCTAAGAGCTTTAGTGAAATAAATGCAATGGTGAAGAACTAGTCGAGGAAAAACAACCCCACAAATCTTTAGAACAATGGCAGAGTGATAAAATTACCAATTTTAAACTGTCCCAGAGGTATTTATACAGGATTATTTTATTGTTTTTAGAAAAAAAGTTTTAAAGAACCTAATTATACTGTAAATGTGTATACACGGTTTACCTGCTCTAGCCCAAACCCTAAAGAGTTTTACCTTTGGCTGCAGAAGTTGGAGAATGGCTTTACAGATGCTCTAAAGGCAATCTGATTCCTTCCACATAGTTGTTTGTTGTCATTTTTTTCCAAATTTCCTTTTTTTTTCTTTTTTTTTTTCCAATTTCAATCAAACTTGTTTGAGTAGTAGCTAGCTTTTCTGTTTACTTTACAGATTAGTGTGATTTTGAGGGGCATTTGAAGATTTTATCAAAACTAGATGTTAAAGCTTTCCAGTAGCTTTTGTTTAGTCTTTTGTAGGTGATTTTTTGTTTTATTTCCTTTTATTTTCTTCTCATCTCTTGTATTTACTATATTTCTGATGGTATCAGCTGGCAAAAAGTCTCTTTAACTGAAGATGTGTGGGAGGAATAGTCAGGAAAATTATCTTTAATTTTAGCGTTTAATGTGACCAGTTCCTGAGTCAAGAAGAGCATGGACAGCAAAGGTTGTGTTTCTATGTTTGGTAGTGATTTAATAAACTTAGTAGTAACTCTGTTTTGATAAAATGACTTACACTTTCAGAGGTCAGGTTATTAGATTGAGTATTCATAATAAAATCATTACCAATGAAGAGAGAAGTCAGGAGACTAAATCACTGAAGTCAGCATCCTCAGTCTATACAAGACACCAGAGATGAATGACTTCAGAATTAAAAACAGAAAAAAAAATCCTACTATGTATACGGTCACATTTCTACTAAAAAGCAAGAAAACAGTGAGAAGGATAGAAACAAAAATAAACTGGCCATTTTTCTTATTTTTCTAATAACATAATGGAAATCAGTCAGACTACAGATGATGAGCGTTGCTTTTGTTTCTTCTTTGTGGTTTGGTTTTGGCTGGGTGGTCACTGCTTTGAATTTTTATTCTTCTTGTGCAATGATGATCCTGGGAGACTCCAGACTCAATGAATTGCTGCCTGTAGCTCAGATGTCCTTTTTTTTTTTTTTTTTTTTTTTTTTTGAAATATATTGGTGTATCTCATAGGAATTGTGAGTCTTGATTAACAAACTCATTAATATTTGAAAATAGCTTTGACATGTTCAAATTACGTGAGTATAAATAAAATGGTACTTTTTTGTGAATATAACCCATGGTTCTCTTGATGGAAGGGTATAGTCTTGTCTTCAACTGTTGTTCTTAGAATGATGTTTCTATCAGCATAAAACAAAGGAAGCTTAGAGGGGAATACTACTTATTATTATCACTACCTTCCTTGATATTCTCTGCTGCTATGTATATTTGCTCTTTTGAATTACTGCAGAAGTGTTTTCCTCCTGCAGCAAATGAAAAATAAGCATTCAGATGCCTCCATGTTGAGGACCTTTAGCATGCTGGTTTGGACAGAAAGGCTCACTCCTTCAGGTGAACAACTACATGTGCTAACAGATCTCTTCAGGTGTGAGACTGAAAATGGGAATGTCGCAGCGACATAGTCACTGAGCTACTGTCCTTATCTCTCAGCATTTCAAATTTGTGTTGGCTTGACAGAGATCAAGAGCAATTGCTATATTTTATTGATTTGAGCTGGAGAGACTACCTTAAACCACCTGCAGTACGTTAGACAGCTTGATTTTCACCTGTAAAAGTTATTGCACTTAGTAGACCTTCCTGTTTCCCTATTTTTTATTCTGTCCTGAAAGGTGTTGAGTAGAGGAGACATGAGTTATACTTGATTTAGTGAAAACTATTGCATTCCTGCATTTCATTCAGTTCTAGCGAGAGAACTGATTCTGGCCAGCAGAAACAAGAAATATCTTTTCTGGACATGCTATTTGTTCACTTATTTCACCAAGGTCTGAAATTCTGCATTACTTTTTGGAAGAGTTGTGGAGTTTTTGACTACTGCCTCTACAGAAAAGCTACTAGTTAGGGTCTTCAGACGACACAGCTCTTGCATCGCTCGTGGACCAAAAGTTGGTTCATGTAAACAGAAATTTTAAATGAGCTGAGTTTATAAATATCACCTAAATTTCAGAGTGCTTTGGCATTGCCACATCAGCAGTATCAATACTCAGCTTCTGTGCGCTTTAGTTTTAAAGCCAAACTTTCTGCTCTTCTCAGCACCTTTTAATCTCCTCCAGTTTTCTGATGTTGATCTATTCCTGCTTTAGATGCATTAAGCAATTAAAAAAATTAAACAAACCAATTCAAAAAGCCATAAAGGTCTTAACATATATTGTAGAAATTAAGGAACACCTCAGTTGTAGATGTACTATGGAAATAATTCTTTTTCCTCTCCTATTTTTATTGTAGAATCCTCTCTTTTTATTTAGCCATATATTTTTTTTTTTTTAAATCACTTAATGATTCAACTGTTAGGTGTGCTGCTCATTAAAAATTTCAACTTCTTTCAATTGCATGGAAATACACAATATATTGGAGACTGGATACAGACTTTTGTGAATACACTTTATTTTTGTATGGGTCACATGTGAAATGAGATGCTTCATAAGAATGTTCAATCTAGAGGGCTCTTGGTGTTCCTCATCAGACACCTAGGAGCTGTAGATATTCTTTTGTTCCCTACTTTGTGACACAGAACTTGAAGTCTTGTTATCCTGCACTAAAAGCCTGAGGGAGAGATTCCGTTTTCAAAAAGCCACCTTCTCCGAACCAGCAGGAACTCAATCGCCAACAGGATTTGTACAAAAGATAAATTTTCCGATAATCAAAGATGCTTCTTCTGTAGAATTCTACAAGAACAGTGGGCAAGTAATTCACTAGAAGATAAAACACCTATTACCAGCACAAAGTGTAAGTCCCTTTAAGCAAGGTTTTGCCTGTGTGAATGACCGATACCATCTGGAAGCCGAAGATTGACAAGCTGGAAGGCAGTTAAAGATAACAACAAGGCACCTGAGAATCACCGAGGGAATTTATCACTGTCACCGTGTGTGATAAGTAGCACACCACAAGTGTTTGGGGGTTTTATTCTCATCTGTTTCAACTCACAGAACCTGTTTCGTGTTCAGGTAAAGCCAGGAGATCTATGGGTATTTTTGTCATAGTACAGTCCTACTGGCTTCCAATTAATGCATTTACACAGCTAAACAAATACAACTCTCAAAAAATGCTGTCGTTACTGTTGTCTAAGCCATAGAAAAGAGAGATTAGCACTTAAAACATGCAGGTTTTTGCAGTCAAACTTAATTTTGCCACATCCCTGCTACATTCCAGTACAGAGAACATAATTGTATTCTAGTAGTTCTTAATTTACTCTAAGGGAAGTAGTTGTGTAGCATTTTTATTTCTTTTATGTTAGGTTTGTGTTGAGTTTTTAATGTAAGGAAACTGTAAAGGAGGTGAAGAAATCCAGAGGCAGGGGGATTTTTTTTACTTATGTTGAACATGCACATCAAAAGTGAAGCACTGCAGGTGAAATCCACCCATATGCGGATAACTGAGTCAAGATCTGTGTGCTCATTTAATCGCACCACAGTTCTCAAAATATAGCATGGTGGGAGTTGTGATACATGAAGTGGCAGATTGGAGATATGGCTGTGAACAAATCCTGAACTCCATGCTGCCTGGTGAATCCTGTTTTGTTGCGAGTTTTCTATTTTGCATCCTAATCTTGATTTATTTTTATTTGTATTTGTTGTTGTTGTTGCCTTGATGTCATATTATAACTTCAGTTGTAGATTAAGCAGTTTTCCATTTAGTAGCAGGGAACTTGATGCCTAGTGGAAAATATGTCTGAGAAAGCACGATAAAGTTGATAGAGCATCACAAATGCCAAGCCACTCTCCCCTACAGAAGCCCTTTTCTTCTATTAGCTGGTTCACTGGTGTGAGTGGTTCCTTGTGTTTGTGCTGAAGGAACACAGTGAGGGGAAAAAAATCCTGAAGTGCGTACTTGAGCTAAAATGGGACAGACACTATCATAAAGGAAACCTTTTTTTGTTTTTTTTTTTTTTTTTTTTTTAATATATAAGATTTAAATAATTTTTTAGGGAAGAAATGGGTACAAAATTCTTTAAAAGACAGTGCCTGTCCTGCCCTGATCAATCTAAACCTTGATCCAAGGCAAGAGAAGACTGGGAAGGCAGGACTGTTGAAGGCTTTCCCTGCCTTCTCTCTTTCCAGACCCGCAGCCTTCAGTGCGTTTTAACCCCGAACTTTTGGGCTGGCAACCATGGTGCCTAGCAGTGTCCTATGCTTTGCTGCCTGCCTCATCTTATTCAGGTGGTTAATGAACAAAAACTCAACAGAGCAGCTTGGAGGTGCCTTTGGAGGAGAGCGTGGAAGGAAAGCGGCTCCCCGCAAATTGAGTTGAAGCAGTGTCGGTCATGGCAGGTGATACCCCTTTGCATGTAGGTGCCGCGCGTGCGTCCATCGTAGCTGGGAATGTCAGAATTTGGCTGTTGTATTTTTGCTTACTTATAGTGAACTGAGTTTTCTAAAAGGTTAATTTGATATCTGAAGCAGCAGTGGGAGTTCCTGATGTCAGAAAAATTCCCTCACCATGCATACCTTTGCTAAATTTCCCTTAAAACCAAAAAAAGAAAAAAAAAAAGTGTGATATATCTAAATCAACCTGTTAAATATCATCAACACTATGCTGATTTTGGTGTTATCACCCCAATCTCTTTCTCCGAATGAGATATGAGTTGCTTCTAATTTAACAAGATTCTCCCTGCCCTTGCCCTTGAAAAACCCTCAATGACTGGAAAGTTTCTGCCTGAAAAGTTTTTTCAGCTAGGTATGATAAATGCAACAGGGAGTAAGACACAGGTATTATTATATATCTAGTCAAGAGCAGTACTATAAGTAAACATGTTGAATTTTTACAGATTGAAAATTTATGTAACAAGGCATTGGGTATATTTTATGGCTTCGTCCTTAAAAAAAAAAAAAAAAAAAAAGGCGCTAGTCATAATCTTTTGTAGGAATGCAGCATCGTATAAGAGCCTTTGGACAGTCCTGCATTATATAGATAGTGCCTTAGAGTACCTGGTATTTGAAGAATGATGGGATAATTGTGTGAGTTTTGTTCATGACCTTACCTGCCTCCTAGAGATACTTTTCAAGTTCGGAAGCAAAGACCCTTAACTAGACAAGAGGAAACTGGGTATTATTAGGTTCCTGTGAGCTCTGTATGATTGTCAATTAAGGGGAATATCTGGGTAATGGCTTCCAGTTGTACCAATTTGTACAGGATTCTTGTAAAATGACAGCTGAACATAGGGCATCCCCTACAACGCGATGTAAGGGACTGAGCGAGAGAGAGGAAAATGAAGGAAGAGAGTTCTGAAAAAAAAGAAGCAAAGCATGGCCCTTACCACAGAGGAATAGGGTCCCAAAACCCAAACTGCTTTCAGAAGAGAAAGCAGGCACTGGGGTAAAATTGTATTAGAAATGAGTAATCCTCATAAAACTCTTGATCCTCTGACTAAAAGTCAGGCTGTTTTGATTTAGAGCTTTGATTATTTTGATTTGAATTGAATGCTATTTGTTCTAAGGAGAAAAAGGGCCCCTCCTAACCTGTATCTTACATCATCTTTCACCTTGGCCTCCTGGTCTCTCAGCCATCCAATCTATTTCATTATAGGAATTCATTTTTAAAATCTTTATTTTTCATGTTTAATAACCTGAGAAGAAGAAAAATCTAACTTGATACTCCATGGCCTAGTGAGCAGACTCATTACAGCTGATCAGAAAGAATTTAACAAGCTGCTATTAAAATGTTTGAAGGATATTCATTTTCTTCATCCTGCACAGCAGTGTGGTGCTGGGAAAAGCAGAATAACATTTACAATAAGGCAAGTGGCTGTAATTGGTAAGGGTTTTCCATGGCGTTCCTGAGGCAGAGGACAGCAGGCTGGTCTCTGGCGGCAGCCTGGTTCTTGAAGGGCCCCATTTTGGACGGTTGCTGCTCGTGGCAAGGGCAGGCAAAGGTAATGGTGTGGGATGATGAACTCCCTTTCCGTATGAATCCTCTGTTCCTTCTATCTAGAGTGGAAGGTTCTGGTGTGGTTCAAAGGCTCATGTTACTTAATTACTTGAATTTTCCTTTGTTTTTGCCCATTTCTGTGCTTTGGTTCCATGCCCTGTCTGATTTGAAGAATGCAAATGAGCCCAAAGCAACTCCCATGCTTATCAAGGTTATCGGTGCAGAGCAAGCATTCTGAAACACTGTCTGCTCAAAACACTATTTGTCCTAAGGAGAAATGTGCTAGATATATCTGTTACAAGTGATCTTGTGTTTTCTTGCTCTCGCTCACAGTGATGGTTTTCACACAGAAATATATATAGGTTTAGCAGCCCACATGTCTTCATAGTATTTTCTGTATGAAAGAGCGTTTGAATTCTGTGGAAGGAACAATTAGGTGTATATACATAGTTTTTATATATAAATATATATATATGTTCTTTGTGTGCAGGATTAATGCTTTATTGCTGCTAGTTTATATTTACTTATAAGCAGTTTTAGAAGTAGCTATTACTTATGCCAAATTAATGGAAAAATATGTATGTGAGTAGTACCATGCAGATGAAGAAAATTGTGCAGACTCAAAGCTGAAAAATATGAAAAAAAAAGTTAGTAAAAATCCCTGCAACCATTACTGGAAAAGAATTATCCACCCAGTTCTTTTAGCTGCAGAGTGAAACAACAGTATGATAAAGGTGAGATGATTACAGCAATTTCTCTCTCTAGTTATCATTAATTATGAAATCTATATAGATCTTAAAATTCATGGGTCAAGGGCTTCTTCCTCTAGGACCTCAGAAAGGGCCTGATCTCATTTTTTTGGCAAGAGGAAGTTTCCTCTTGCTTTCAATAATCAGAGGTATAAACTATTGGTATCTAGATACTTTAACATTTTGGAGTATATTGCTTATGATGATATTCTGGCAAGTCACACAATATAAAAAAAAATACACAAAAAAATTCTATATGATTTATTGTGTAATGATAATTTTCCTCTTTTCTGATGAAACATTTCTCCCCTGGCATAATTCTTCTGGATTCAAAATATTGCTTTCTTTTGTTCGTCAGAAATTAAATAAATGTGTAGTACCAAAAATATATGGCTCCCTATAAGAGGTATAAATCTCAGTTTTTCTTTCTAGTTGCAAAAGGGCAAGTTAAAAGCAATTCCAATGACGGCAGTTGTGACACATTTAAAACTGACGTAATTGCTGTGGGAATTAAGACTGCCATATATTTCAGAGACACCAAGCATTCAGGAGCTACAAAATTAAGTATAATAATTGTATGCACTTGAAATATTGTGGTTAGTGATTAAAACAAATGATTAGGAGCCAAGATTGCTTGAGTCTCTTCTTGGCTCTTGCACCAAGCCATTTTGGTGAGTTTGGGCAAGACATTTGTCTCTATTCTGCATGCCCTGCTGTGACCCACCATCACCCCACTTTGCAGTGGCTTCTAGGAGAGTTGGACCTCCCGGCAAGAGAAGACCAGCAGGACTCTCGTCACCTCCCTTCTTTCCCTGTTGAGGAGGGAGGAGGTCTCCTCTGTCCTGAAGCCTGGTGGCAGCCCCACAGCTCCACAACCCCCTACCACAGTGTGTTGGGTTTACACCTGCCCCTCCGAAAGCTCTAAATTTCCCGTGTGCTGTTTTCACGTAGCATGGCGGTAACTGTGGTGAAACGCCACCAAGCACGTGTAATACGGCAGAGCAACACAACGCTCTGGCTCTATCCAAGATGATGTATATTGTACATGACATGTCTTCAGGGGCCGTGAGAAAGCGATGCAACATTGTCAATCTGTTTGGCTGGTTTTCATTTTATCCAACAAAAGCAGTGCTTTCTGAGCTCTAACTAGGATAGAAGTGTCAGCCTCACCAAGATTCATTAGCTGGAGTAGGACTGTTTTGCTAGGCAGGTATTTACAAGCCTACAGCTGCAGCTGTGTCTGCCTTGCTGAAGCAGTTTAATGAAGCTGAGAAAGTCTACATAAATTACTCTGGCCAGGCCAACTCATTCTTGTAGATAACTGAATTGTTCCTTCTATGGAATAAAAACTCTTTCATATAGAAAGTACTACTAAGAAATTTATGTTTCTAAAAAAACTTTAACATAGGTCTCTGACATAAAAGTTTGCTAGATGAAGCCTTAATTGCTGTTTTCTTCTCAAGTTCAGTTTAAAAAAGTGGCTTCACAAATGGTATCAGTATGTTCATCATCTTTTACTGGCATTACTTCCAGCAAAGTCATCACAGGCAAAGACTGATACAACCACTTTGCATCAAAATGTGGCCATAAAAGTATAAATTTGGCTTTGCTAGGCGTTGTGAACATGAGAAAAAAAGCATTGTTTTGCTGGTCAGAGATTGTTACCCATAAAGCCCTGGTCATGGTGCAGAATTTGGCATGATTTTGTGTATCAAATGCATCCTGCCAGCAATCGATTACCAGGGATACAAGTTTATTCCAGAAGCACATAATTCTTTTGAAACAAAATTAAAATGCCTCAGCACAAGAAGGGTTTGCTCTTCTGAAAATAGAAGTTTTGCAAATAATTTGATCATTGAAGATGAAAAGAATGAAACAACTAGTAACGTAGAAGTGAAGATTAATATTCAGATGCAGCACACAGAACAACTATTTTGCCAGAAGATTCTGGCCCATGATTAGTAGCATCATTTTTTTTTTTATTTGAATAAGTAATGAAGCAGTAGGGAAAGAGGGGAGAAAAAAATAAAGAAAGGATGCTTAAGAAAGTAGCAGTGCCAATAGAAATAGATGGGTGAACCATTTTTTCTGATAAACGTGATTGATATTTAAAAAGTAAAATAAAATGACATCAGTTTGCAAAAAGAAATGCAATACTAACTTTGTAAGACTCAATCCCACAGAAATAAGAAAGTATTCAGAAAGAATGCCTCAAAGTTAAAATTAATTTAGGTTTCTTCTGAGCAACCTAACCCATGAACTAAAATAAAAGATACATAATGGAAAAAAAATAATAAAATAACAAAAAAAAACCCCACAAATTTTACAAAACTTTTACAGCCTAGTGAAATGTCAGCTAAAAAATAAAGTTGTACGCCTAGCTCATAGCCTCTCATATTCAGCTAAGCCAAAGCTTTGTTGTTTCCTACTTCATCTCTTTCCTGCAGTGATTTTTTTTCTGAGTATCAAGCAAAATCAAGATAACAATGAGGTAAAGGCAGTTCATGAGTCACATATATATAACTTTTGATGTGCATAAATATTTGAAAAGTTATCTCTACCCCTCCAATACTAGAGTACTTTCCATCCACATTAATTTTTGATTCTAGGTATGAGTCACTTAAATCAAGGGGACTTGCAAAATTATGTTGGGAGAGTTCAAGGCATGAAATTCATAGATCGGGGCTTTGGTCAATATGAAAAATCCATAAATTAGAAAGGTTCCAGATCTTTTGAATGCATTCCAAAAAGATTTCATCTTGGCCTTAAGAATTTCTAGATTATATATGGGTGGTTTCCCAAATGTATAATCTGGGCCTTTTTCTATTATAGAAGGTACTCAAAAAAGAAAATCAAAATGCCATGTTAATAGATATATTAATTTTGAACAGCTAAAATCTGTAAATAATAGGTTGCAACTTTAAAATCCAGTGATAATATGAATGATAGTATGAAATTTGATGTATCAGTTTATGTATTTTGCCAATAGGTGGTGCTACTATTTTTGCATTCAGTACTAATCTATTGCAATTCATACCATCTGCTCAGACATTCATGAGCATGAAATAGTCTAAATCTTAATATTTTTTTTCCCCTAAAGTAAAATGACACATGGTTATAGCTTTAATGGCAACAAATAAAAGCAGATATAACAGATCTGGAAAACATGATCTTTTTCATATTTAGAAATAAACTTTTGAAAAGTAGTTATGTAATAAAGGAAAAAAAGGGGAAAAAAAAAAAGTATTTGTGCATAATTTTGTATATATCCCACCTGTGAATCACTCTGAATACTCTTGTTGATAATTTTCAGTAGTCAATATGAGAAATATCTTTGTTTCAGGGAACCCATATGTTAGATAAAGTCAGAAAAGATTTTAAAAAAAGTAAAAAAAAAAATACTCATTCAGAGTTAGGTAAATGCTAATGTTACCTTATGGCCTTTGACGTTTCTCTCTGCAGTAGTTGAAATGGCAGAGCACTTTGTAACATAGAACAGGCAGAAATCCATTTCAGGGGCTTCATAAATACAGTTCTCCCACTTAGTCTTCTATCACTCACTAGATTCATATGTTATTTCTATGAAATGCAAAACGTAACATGCATCAGAGGCGACGTATGCCATTTTGGAGCTTTATTACCACATACCTCCCACATCGGAAGGATCCTCCTGTCAAAATGGGATTTCAAATGGCATGGTTAACTTCCAGACCAGTTGCTCCTCTGAGACGGTGGTCAGTTAGGGAGCTGCTCTGCTAGATTTTGGAGAGGGCTTAGGAGCACTGTGCCCAACCGCAGCCCTGAGTGGTTCCTCCAGCAGCTGCTCCTACGTTCGATCAAGACCTGAGGCTCAGCAGCCGCCGGGAAGGCTCCTGCCCGGCCTTCTCTTCAAGAAGGGACTTTATCTTCCTTCTTCGGTAACGTCATCAGCAAAATGTCAGCTGCGGCTCGGGCACTTCTGTCCGAACTGGAGTTTTGGACAGAGATCCCAAGCTCGTGTAGTAGTAGTAGTAGTAGAATCGAGTAGCTCCCAAATGGTAATGTTTGTCCACCTGGACTTTGCTTGAACTACCATTGGAACATACCATTGGAAGGTGCCATGTTCTCTTAGCTCTTTAATGTTCAATTTTGGCCTGTTCTTGCTGTTGCAGGTTCTGTGATGGGAAATCCGTGAAATCAGTACTTTAGTTGTGTAACATTAGAGACAGACGACATATCAGATACGTAGTAAGCTGAGGAAAAGGGAAGGAAGACCAATAAGAAAGCAAGTAGAGGCAGAAGTTGATGCCAATAGGCACATGGTTGCTTTTTTTTTTTTCTCTCGTGTATGTACTCTTGCTTGCCATTTTTCTGTCTTGCTCACTGCCTCTCTCTTCATATACATGTATGTATATATACATAAGGGGGAAATATAAGCTGTCCCAAAGAGTTTTAAGAAATGTCAAATCTCTCCACAAATTGCTACGTGTTCTTAAAAGTAGGCTGCTGTATTTCATTGGTTATTATATTGCTTTAAAAGAAGTGTCTGTGATGTATCAGATTATATAATTAATTAAGAGAAATCCAGTGCTCATCTGAATTTAGCATGGTGATTATATCCAGGCACTGAGGAGGAGAGGCACAGAGAGGGAGCTTGACTCTTTTCATTCCTTTTTACTTCTAACAGGGTACGAATGGGATTTAATAAGGCATGTATTTGGTGCAGTAAAGAAGCAATAGCAAATTGCATTCATCTGACAATAGGAAGTCAAGGATGTATAATTAATTTCAGTTTCAGCTTGTCTTTCCTCTCTGGCACTACACTTAAATTATTTTAAATAGCTTTTATCTTCAAATGATAGCTCCATGCAGAATTGGAAGAGCCTTGTCCTACACACTGATACTAATGATATAAGCATTATTAAACAAATTAATTTTAAATTTTATGTCTGTGCCATTATCATACTTGAGTGAAAAGTGGATCAGTGAGAAAATATTTCTCTGGGTCCAGATAATTTTTCCTGAAGGTTAAATAGCATGCACTGGGCTGATCTCAAATGCTCGAAACATGAAGCATGAACACCTTTACTATAAAAACTCTAGCATTTTTCAGAATTCCTGCAGAATATCTTGTCCCACTAATAATAAAGGCATTCAGGGAGTACAGGCAGTCAAGGAAGAGCAAGTCTTGGGACTATTATTTCAGGGAAGGCAAAGCAGACAGTCTTATAAACACACAGCTGGTCAAATAAAGTTCATTACTCCCATGGCACAGGAGTGGGGTCTGAAAAGAAAGGATTGGATGCAAAGGCAGGTGAAAGTTGAGCATGAAAAACAGAGGTTGGACTTACGAGTTAAAAATAAATCAGGCTTTTTGTTATTACGTGGGTTGTCTTATTATGCTATATTGTTTTTAGAAAATAGTTTTGACCTGGAACATAACAGCACTAGCAGTTGTTCTGCATGACTTGCAATGTTTTACTTCACATGATACAAACAGCTGAGTGCAGAAACCACTTTTGCTGGATAAGTGGTGATTTAATGCACCAGTTATTCATAGGTGAAACTAGTATAAAATGTTGTGGTGACTTGGAGATGAGATTTTTGTTAATCTATTCGCTGTGAGTTGGCTTGAATGGACGTATCCTTTGCTTTGAATAAACACTCAGACCAGCAACTTGCAAAGCTTGGAGTCCAGATGATTCCCAAATTCCTAAGTGCCAGAGATGATTACAAAAAGATACACGCTTGATCCCCACAGCCCTAAGGGTTGAGGTAAGAGCACTCGCTCAGAAAGCTCCTGCAGGACACAGGGATTTTGTGTCCCAGCCCAGGCAGTTTGCCAAGGATGGAAGAGAGATTCTCAGTTCCTTGCGTACTTGTAGTAACGTGACTCCAGACCTTGGCGTAACGAAGTGCCGGGCAAGGTGAAACTTTGGAGAGCAGGTCCGGTGTGCTTGTGCCTCCTGCAGGGGCTGAGAAGAAGAATTTGTGGAGCCCTGGGCAAACGGCTGAAAGCTGTTACCGAATTTCGTTCCCCCAAGAGCCCCTTGAAGGACGTAACATACATGTCACTGACTCGCTTTAAATCAGTACAGCTTCTCAGCTCCAGTGAAGTTGAGCTGATTTATGCTGGCTAATAATTTGGCTGTTTCTTAAAAGTGTGGGTTCTGCAGTGCAGTGCAAGGTGGACTCGGTCCAGTGCTATAGGAAATCAGCATGACTCTTCCCATCGACTTTATTGGGCAATGGCCTTGGTGAGTTATTACTGAGGGTTTTGTCTTGCAACGTGCCGAACGGCAATCAATAATGCTCCATGACAGAGACAGAAAGCTTGCTGTTATAAGGAAGATTTACCGTTTCCCACTATCATAGAGAGCTCACAGTTTTCCAGCTGTGTGGTGACTTCTCTGTGTTTCTAAATCATCTGCCCACTTGGAAGAGAGGCAAGACCAGACATCTTTCTGGTGCTCATCACCAGGGAATGCTGCTGTGGTCCTACACTTGAAATGTGGAACTCTGAATATAAATTATGATAGGTAAACATACTTATAATAGTGTTGCAAACTCCTGCATAAAAAAGTTATACATTTTTTGACTATTTTTCAAATACTAGTATCCCTAATATTTCTTTAGTTTAGTTCTTTGCATTTTCACTCGACTAATGATATAAAATTAGGTCAATTCTTGAATCTTTTCAACCTTGTTTTGGCTTCCAGTCATTGAGAAACTAACTTTATATAGAGATAGACTCTTAAAATGGAAGATAGTCTTCTGTAACGTAGCAAAGAGATACTTAGCTTTATCTACTGAGGTAATAAACAAGGAAGAGCTATAGTTAAAAAGTGTATTTTATTTTATTTATTTATTTTTATGGAAACTTCCTTTTATCGCTTAGGATGTGTATTCCTGATCTATGTGCATACAGTGAGAGCCCTGAGATCGGTTAGAAGTGTGCCCAATAGGTAAGTGAATTAGCCCTTCTGTTTGTTTTCAATGTGTGCCTCTGAACTTTTCGAGAGAACACAAAAGGTATCAAGTGTACTTAGTTATTTGTTCCTCCAAAGACTACTGTTCTGAAAAAGCTGAAACATCAGAATCATTATTTTATTCATGAAGAATAATCAATGCATCATAGAGATAAGTTGGATCTTTATAAAAATCTCTAAGACCATGCCAAAACTTCTTGAATGGAGGGGGAGGGGGTAATGTATAATTCTAATAGCTTTTTTTTAGACGTGTTTACAGTTCACAGGCCTGATAACTCTAAGAAATAGTTATTACGAGGGTTAAAGTATATGCCTGCACAGAGATGTGCATAAGTAATCGCTAAAGGCTCTATAGCACTCTGCTGCTCATGTCTTCCCCTTACGCCAGGACTTTCTGTTCTGTGTAATAGTCTTTCTTTTCTTCTTTCTCAGTCGTCTTGGTGATGGACTTCACTAGAGATTCAGCTCTGGCATCAGTGAAAAGTACTTCTTTCCCCACAAAAGAGTTTCCTCAAGTGCTATCTTATTTCTTTTAGGGGTATAATATTTGTCCTGCCTATGGGGATAGATTTTGCAGTTGAACTAAAAACAGCATCCCTCCGGAGGGGCAGCTGTGTACACAAACATAAATATTTTCAGTTGTTTAGCTTAAAAGAGCTAAGAGAAGATCACACCAGAGCAAAAGAGAAGAGCACACCATTTATTTCCTTACTCCTCCTTCAGTAATACTAGAGGTAAACAAACGCATCATTCATTTAATCTTTTTTGCTGTATCACTTACAGTGCTAATGCACTCTTATTCCTAAATATATGCATGCTGTTAGTGAAGTGACACACCTGGGGGAAAAAAAAAGCAAATTTAAGTAACTTTACAACCACCTAATTAATTAAAACACAATTCTACAGCAGGTCTCATCTAGATCTCTCTCTGGCCTCAGTCAGCCGGGTTTCCCAAAGGCGGTTTCTGTGATTTCAGCACGTCGGTGCTTTGCCTTTGCGGTGCTCGACTCGGCACCAGCTGCCTTGTTCTTCTTAGCGCCTGTGAGTGAGAAGAAAGAAATAGGAATGCGAAAATGTAATATCACTAATGTGATGTTAATTCACTGCTTTTCCTTCCCCTGAGCGTAAGGAGGATCAGCAATGCTAAAACACACCAACACGTTAGTTCTCTAGGAGTCCCAATCTAATTAGTGTACAGGATACTGCGTTCAGAATTATGACCGACTAAACTCCCTGTTAATTTAATGAACGTGTTCATTTTCCCTAAACCTACATATATATTTACATATGTATACACACACACATATCTAAGAAAACTCAGTCGGTATGCTTGGTTGTTCTGTCAGTTCCCTGAGGCCACATATTATAGGAAAAAAAGGTAAGTATTTTAAGTATTTCATACACAGTTTTGATCCCTGGTGTGCTGACGGTTCATGTCTTTCTTCTGAATTTCTCATCTGTAGAAGGTGCTAAAATGGATATGGTTGATGGGAGGCTTTTCCCAAGGAGTCCCAGAGAGGCACTAAAAGCATGAGAAAGTTTAGTTCTCTTGCCTGGGTAGCCTCTGGTTGAATTTTTGAGTCCTGATTGACAGCATTCTGATTTCTGATCCTTATTAACATAGTCATTGCTGTCGTTACTGTTATTACCAAATTATTCCAGTGGTGCTAGCGTCTGACCATTTACTACACGGAGACTGCAGACTGCCATGTGGATTTGGGGGCAGGCAGCAGGGGCTGATAACCTGTGATTAGCTTGATCCTGATCAGAGCCACACTGCTGATCCCACGGGGCAGTGATCTGAGTCTTATTGCTGAAACACTGATTTCTCCAGCTCTTCTTTGTATTTAGCATGCCTTAAAACAATTACTTCGCTCCCTGGCAGAAGTGTTTTTGAGGGCTTGAGGTTTGTCTGAGCTATTTGCTGACTGTCTATCAGGACTGACTTTGAAATCCTGATCTTCAGTCTGGACAGAGATTAGCTTTGTGGCTTTTGTTTTTATTTTATCTTTATCTTATTTTTATTTTATATATATCTTTTTTTTTTATTTCTTTTCCGTTGGTTTAAGGGGATGTTGCCTCAACTCACTGTAGCGGGGTGCGGGCATCGCGATGGGAGTAGTTAGGTCCAGTAGCTGCTGAGGGCCTTCTTGGATCCCTGGAGTCCAAGAAAAGTTAAATAAAAACATCTAGTAGCAGAAAACAGGTTTCTCTTCAAGCTCCTAGTATGAAAAATGGTGGTTAAGGCATCTGCACTGGAAAACCCTTGGAAAAAAGAACACTCGGAACTTATGTTGGGGGTTGGTCTTTTCATGCTTTCCTCCTCTTTAATTATTGTGGTGAATTGTAGCGTTATTTTAATGGCTTCCATAAATTGCACCCCAAAGTGATGGCTTCTCAGTCACAGCAGATGCATAACAATGCATGTTAATTATAATCATCCGGACTTCTTCAGGAGAAAAAGTAAAGCACTGTATTTGTCAAAGCATAATATATAAGTATCGAGCTGCAAAAAATAATCTAAAAGATTATTCATCTTAAAGATGAATTTCCTTTCCTGATAAGGAGGTAACAGCCACAGCTATCCATTACATATCGCTCCCTCTCCATCCCACCTGACTACTTGCTTCTATTTCACTTTGAATTATTAAAGATCAGGATTTGATTTTATTTTCCTACATCTATACCCATTGATCTACACTGTAAGAAGAAAATCCCTGAAGGATGTTTTTTGAGGACGCTCTGTAATACAGAGCCCAATATTTCAACAGCTCCCATGTATACGTGCCTCTCACCACCATGGGTTTTTGGACAGGAATATTACTTATTGTTTTAAGTAGTGATTTTTTCCCCAAATATTTCATCAAGAAGTTGAAATTTTACAAAAACAAAAACAAACAAAAAACCCCACATTTACAATCATGATATGCTCTGATGGTTTCCCAAATTTCTTTCAGCGAGAAAAGTACAGCCTGTTGAGAGGACCTTGTGCTTACGGACCCCAGTGCACTGACGGAAGCGGAGCAGGCGTTGAAGCTCACATCTTGACCACTCCAACAGATTGCCCCGCATGACCACTTCTGAGGGAGAAAGGTATGCTGTTCCCTACAATTTTTTTCCTGAAAACTTTCAAAGGGAATGGCTTCAACCCAAACACAGGAGAGGCTTTTTTGTTGTTATCTTTTTTTTTTTGGTAATCTCAGTTCCAGGTCTTATTGACACTACATTTATGCTGTGGAGTGGCAGATTTTATATCTTTGGGCATTCAGTAGCCTATCAAAAGCATGAAATTGCTGTTTGAAAATGCCATTAAAAACACCTTTTCATCTTGATAGTTCCTCTAAAATGTTAGGCTTTTAAAGCTCCATTTTTAGTCATGGATAATCCCCCTGCAATTCGACACCGAAGCTTCCCCATTCTGGTCTTTAGAGCAATGCCGTTTGGGAGACAAAATGAAACAGGTTGAAATAAAGGAAGAAAAAACCCACTAGCACTTGAAGTTTTTAAAACTGGCAGCTGCCGAGAGGACTAGGGTAGCAGAAATGCTGGAATAAAGCTGAGGAACGTGTTAGCAGGCAGCAGAGGAAGTCAGAGATGATCCTGCTGTTGCAGGATATTGGCAACCAGAAACATGCAGCACCAGCTACATCGCTGTTGCCTCCTGCTGCGTACACTACCTGAATATGTGTTGTGTGTATATCTAGAAAATAGAAAATATTTGATGAAAGTATTAATAGTTTAATCTGCTGATAGAATAAAAATTTCAAATGCTCTATTAAGATTATATCTGTATTTTTTTTCTGCTCATCTTAGCAGCTGAATCTATCATCTAGTACATCTTTAGGAGTAATGAAACTTATTTCTTTAATTTCCTTGCTTGTCATTTATACTAAAGGTTATTTTCACAAAATTTGCCAGGTCACTTACCTCAGTGAGCAATTCTCCTGTGTTTAATCCCTGCACAGTTCTCCGTTTCTACAGTATTGTCCCTATAGCAATTGCATTTACTTTTAATAAGAATTTCTTTTATCGCTCATTTAGATTCAAAAGACTATTCAGGTCACCTCACACAAATATTCCAGGATCGCTAAAAATGTTGTTGCCCTAAATCATATTGACTCTCTCTTTCTCTTTATTTTCTTCTTCTTTTTTTTTTTTTTTTTCCCCTTCTGAAGAAATATTATTGGGCATGCAGAACATAGGTAGCATGCTTCCCCTTTCTGTAATTCTAGCAGCTGCCTTATATCACTTTTCAGTATTTGACTTGTTAGCCAGCGTGGTCCTAAAAAAGCTTCGCTGTGGAATATACTCTAATGCAAGGCCATTGTGCAGATATATATTTATTTTTGTAATTTTATTGTAATATCTGTTTCTCTTGACTATTCAATACTTACTTGTAGCATTTTACAGAGAGTTAATGATTTGTGACAGTTTATTTTATAAACAGACATAATATGTTTTGCTATCTTGAAATTCACTACCTCTTCAATGAATCTTGATCTTGTTGTATGAAAAGTAAACATTGTGATTAAATATCCAGTGTGCAAGTTACATAATTAAATACTATTTTCTTTTGACTTGTACAGTGATTCAGTACACCTTCAACTTTGTGTTTTTAAAACACATAAGTCAACCAATCAAAGAGCAGAAGCAGTGCAGTGTGGCCTGTATAAATAACACAACATGATCTGCAGATTTAACAATGAAAAATCAGTTCAAACAGGTTCCTAGTGAGTAATAAAGACCTGGATATTTTTCCTAGTGAAATATGTTCCTTAGTGTTTGAAAATAAAAAGTGAATAAAAGTGCTTCATAAACAGTTTTTTATAAAGTGTGATTATATAGATTTTCTTTATTCAACTGAGTCTACATTACCATTTTTCCATTTTTAGAGGAATAATTTCTGATAGTCACATAAAAGGAATAAATCTGTGTGTTTTTAAATATGTCTATATCTTTATATTTGCAGAGGGGGAAGAAAGTATCTTCTAATATGAACATTACCTGCTTTCAAGCAAAAATGATTGAGCTCTTTTCTGTCACTTCCTTTTGCTATTTTGCTTTTTCAAACTAAATTCTTCCTCTTTCCAAAATATAAACTCACTTTTTTTTTTTTTTTTTTTAATAGGTCTTACTATAGACAAAAGCACAGCTGTATTTTGTGGCCACTGAACCTCTGCCTTACGTGTGTAACCACAGCCCTTCATCAGGAGGCTGCCCGTGTCACTTACAGATCTGCAAGCTGGAGGGCTCGCTGTCTCTGCAAAGTTTTAAGGTCTCTTTGTGCCACAAAAAAAAAAAAATCTCATCTCCACTTCCAAGAGCTGCTAATTATATACAGCATATTAAATCAAGTCCACTTGGGAAAAGGCTTCCTTAATTAATTAATTTAATTAGCAATAAGGCAGAAGAGGGAGATACGGTTATCAGGAGGTAATCATACCTTTGGGACAGTGAATCACAAAGACAAGACTTGCTTCATCTTCTCATGGTTGTGGTTTACCACTTTTATGTGGTTTTAATAAGTGACCTATAGAAACTTTTGAGTAGTATTATGTTTGTTAGTGGACTCATAAAATTTCCTTTAGAACAATACAATTATAGTTTATTTGAAATAAAATGTGTGACTTGTAGTCAGTTTGAGCATAATAATTGGGGGAAATCATATGGAATAACATGATCTTCTGTAAGCTATACTGCTAGAGAATAGTCCCAGATGGATACCAGAAAAACTATTGAGAAATTATCCCCGTTTTGGCATTGTTCCTAAAACACATTATTTTACTATCAAAATGTGAAGGGAAAGACTTCATCGTTTAAGTAAATATGGCTTTCGACAACCATTCAGTTAGATCCCCAAGTTTCTCTGGAGTTTGAGAAACAGATGGAAATCTTGGTTCAGTCCTACTTGGTTTATGTGTTTCTTAGCTAGAAACAGACTGAGACCAGGTCCGTATTTCTTAATGTCCCATAGACCATGCAGAGTCCAGGTAGGATGAGTCAAAGCCCAAATGTCAGTATCCTCTAGATGGTCTTTATTGCTCTAGATTCCTGGCAACATATCAGAAAAATGTGAATGTACAGTGGATTTGATTTACTTAATTCAAATGATTCTCAAAAGTAGCATCATCTTAACAAAAAGCAGGGGTTATTACTGAACATTTAATACTGCAACTCTCATGTTGTCAGTTAAAGGATTTAGGAGTAGATATTGCCCTATTCACAACATGTTTGGATTTGATGTGTTGGATTGACTCTGTCCTGTCCTATTTACTCTGTTGAGCTGTACAGAAGGGAAGAAACGAGAGCCAAATCAGCTCACAGTGTGTTATAAGATCTGCATTTTCTTAAAGGATGATGTTCTTTTACCAGGAGACTCAATACAATGTATGTAGCACAAGAGGAGATCAGGCATCTCCTGAAGATTTCTGACTTTAGTGGAAACAATACTGAAAGATTACTGTAATTTTGAAAATTGGTGTGACTTCTTGCTCCAATAAAACAGGTATGTATCTCTCCTTTTCTCTTATTTCAAGTTCCCTTGATGGTAGGTGAACGCCTGCCTGCAGAACTGCAAAAAGGCAGGAGGTTCTGAAAATGACATCTAGGCGCCTGAAATTGCAGCCTTTCAGAGCATATCAATAAGAAGCTAATTGCATATAATTTCTCACTATAGTTATGATTTCAGTCATGGCGATGAGGTGTTGGGTTTTTAATGCCCATTTTAATTTTGTGATTTATGCTATTTTCCCAAAGTACTTTGACCTTTTTATTATACTATACTTTGTTTGGACGGACACTTCTTGCTAAGAGTAAGTTTTCAGGGAAGACAAGCAGTAAGAAAGAAACTGCTTTCAAATGTGTTTGAATGGGAAGTGTATATATCAGCATTGAGAGGCGGAGTTGGAAGAAACAGAAAAGGCTAGAGAGCAGGAATGAAAGAGTTGGAAAAAAAAAATACTGTTTTATAGTTGAAGGCTTCAGCTGAAAAACATATCGATTCTCTTTTCCTATTGCATTTTGCTTTTCAATTTTAAGTAGCTTGAGCACTAAGTTGAACCTGGAAGAAATTTCAGAAGTGTATTTTCAATTATATCAGAAGACATGATGCAGTAATCACCACAGTAGCCCTTGCTGTACCCAGCCCAGTTATATGCCTTCCAGCATACTCTTATGTGCTTCCGTTTAAGACCCTTAACCACAGTTTTCTGAGGTCCTGCTGCTGCATCAGTGCAGGATGTTGGTGCAGGATGGCCACCAGGCTTGCAGTGGGATTTTAGCTCATGCTAGTTCTGCAGCACGCCACCAAGCACAAAAAGTCAGGGCTTGCGGTAGCATTTCAATGCAGTACTCGTTAGATGAGGGCACCTCCAGCAGCCCACTTATCACCAACTATCAAGACCCGTCGCTCAGATCGCTACGGTTGTGTTTTTGACGCTGCTCTTTCTTAACAAGACTTTCTTAACGAGACTATCTATTTGAATGGGAATACATGTTGTAAAATCATGCATTAAAGGTCTGCATCAATCATATTGAAAAGCTAGCAAAAATGAAATATAATGTTCATTTTATCACACTTTATAAAGAAAAATGCCTTCCAAAAGAAAGCAGATTACATTTTTATATAAACAAAAGTCCAGACTGAAGTGAATTACCTAGGTATTTGAGAGATTGACTATCACAGAATTTCAGATACTTAATAAATTCCTGGTAGCATAATCCCCAAAATGGCCTCTGTTAAAATTATCTGAAAATACCTCATAACTTTTTAACTTATGGAAAATTTATTATACACCTGTGATTTAATACTAGTTGCTTGAAAAAGAAGGAATGTAGCAAGAAAAAGTTTTTAGGGAGTAATTTCCCTTATCAATATTAATTTTGTCAAAAAATTATTTTAAGTACTTTTATCTGAAATGAAATCTTAAGCTAAGCTTTTTGAACTCTTAATTTAGGTCAATTTCCCGATCTGGTTTATTAAATGACATTTATATCATTTTGCTAACCAGCTTATTTGATTGTGTTCTTTGAGGCAGAGAAAAAGTTACTGGATAAAGGCAGCAAAACTCTGTGAAATTACGGATTTCAATTACTATAGCAGTAGCTGTGTATGGACACAGAAGGACATTAAAAAGTCACAGTTTTTTTTTTTTTTGGTTGGTTGTGCATTTTTAATAGAAGTTTGAGTTATTTTTGTCTGTGCACTTAGTGCATCACATGGCATCTGACCCACGCTCAGCTGGGAGTTATGCAGGTGGCTAACATTATGGGGAGCTACATTTAAGGTACTTGACTTTATTATGCATAATATCTTAAGGAAGGTGTCCTTAAAGTTTGCTTAAAGCCGGGATGGCAAGCAGAAAGTGTACTGATTCTTTTTTCTTTTGACGTTTGAATAAGGAAGGATGTTGATTTATATCCAGGTTGGTTTCATTCGCGGTGTACTCTACATGGGAGCTGGGCACCGGAGGCTGTTGCTGTCATTGCATTTAGCCTCTCATAAGCCCTCTGGTTTGGGCACTCACTTAAGCAGAAAAGGGGAGGAAAACAGTAAATCTGGAGATCCCATCTTGAATCCAGGCTGCTTGGCAGAAAAAGCAGTGGTCTAGGATTTTAGCCTCAGGTTTGACATCAGTTTTCCTTGCTAGTGATTGCTGATCTTTTCTTAATTCTTCATCAGTGACTTGGATGAGGGGACAGGGTGCACCCTCAGCAAGTTTGTGGATGATACAAAACTGAGTGAAGTGGCTGACGCTCCCGAGGTCTGTGCTGGCTTTCAGGGGAACCCAGACAGGATGGAGAGTTGGGCAGAGAAGAACTTCAGGAGGTTCAACAAGGACAAGTGCAGGATCCTGCATCTGAGGAATAACCAAGGGCATCAGTACAGATTAGGGGTTGACCTGCTGGAAAGCAGCTCTGCGGAGACAGATTTGGGAGTCCTGGTGGATGACAACAGGTTAACCATGAGGCAGCAATGTGCCCTCGCGGCCAAGAAGGCCCATGGGATCCTGGCTGCATCAGGAGCAGCGCTGCCAGCAGGTCGAGGGAGGGGATCCTGCCCCTCTGCTCAGCTCTGGTAAGGCCACACCTGGAGTAGTGGGTGCAGTTCTGGGCTCCCCAGTAAAAGAGGAATGGGGAACTTCTAGAAAGGGTCCAGCGTAGAGCAATGAGGGTTATTAAAGGACTGGAGCATCTATTGTATTAAGAAAGGCTAAACAAGCTGGGCGTGCTTAGCCTGGAGAAGATTGAGAGGAGATCTGATCAACATGTTCAAGTACCTTAGGGGGGAATGTAGGGAGGATGGGGCCAGGCTCTTCTCCATGGAGGCGGTGACAGAATGAAGGGTAAGGAGTGTAGGTTGAAGCACAGGAAGTTCCACCTCCGTATGAGGAAGAACTTCTTTCCTGTGAGGGTGTCAGAGCCCTGGCACAGGCTGCCCAGGGAGGCTGTGGAGTCTCCTTCTCTGGAGATCTTCAAACCCGCCTGCATGCCGCCCTGTGCCGTGTGCTCTGGGTGTCCCTGCTGGAGGAGGAGGTCCCTTCCAACCTCAACCATTCCATGATTCTGTGACCTGCCAGCGAGCCCTGAGGGTAGCACTTCAGGTAACTCCCTCCCTCACGTCCCCTTGTTCCCATAAACCCAAATCCTGGGTTTTTCACTCAATAGAGAGCTTTCCAAGGTTATTTTCAGGATTTCTGCTTCAGGGAGTTGTTAAGCACAAATACCCACAGGGCCTTTAGCTGATATACTGATGATGCTTCTTTCCAGTCTAAGACCCCTTTGAGTTGGATCTTTAATTTAAATTCCATGAGTTCCCAGCCTGGCACTTTTCCCTCTTTCATCAGCCTCAGCCTTGGCCCACTGCAGATGTGAAGCCAAATGCAATTTATTTAAGGGGTTTCCTTGCAACCTGCACAGCAGCTTAGCTGACTGGCTAAGTCAGCATGTTCATCTGTTACTCCTGGGATCTGCAGTCGGATTCCCATCCCTGAGGCACTGCCAGCGCCAGCGACGTTAGCAGAAATCCAGGCTGAAGGTGGGAGTGAGTCAATGTTAATTCAGGTAATTCAGGTTTTGTGCCATGGCATTTTGGCTGGCTTTTGTTTTTGAAGCGGGGAGGAGGCAATCCAAAAAAAAAAAAAAATCCTGAGGCAGTATGCAAGTTTGGGATAAAATGTCTAGCAAAAATGTCCAGCAAGCGTCAAACGAAATGCTGGAATAACCGATCTAATCCATTTCATCCTCTGTCAAATGACGGAGCAAGATGCTGGTATTGCGGGTAATGCCGCACCGCACAAGATGCAACTTCCTCGTGAGACAGGTGAGAAATCCTGACAAGGGGCAGCAGCCCCGCGGCGGCTGCCTCCACACGGCCCTCGCAGGGAGTCGATTCCCAGGAATTTGCTGCCATGTGGCCTGTTCTCGTGCTCCAGAAAGGAGCTTCCCGGCTGCTCAGCCACCGCTCACGGGAGGATCCACCTTCCCCTGGGCCTCTGCGTCCTCAGCGGAGGGGCCCAGGACGGGGCCGCAGAAAAAGCTGGAGACGTCGCTGGTTTCTGGCGATGGGACCTGTAGTTTCCCCCTGTGCCTTACTTTATATTTTGTGTTCTTGAATGTGTGGGGAGGAGGAGAGAGAAAGGAATTAAAAATAACCCAGAAATGTGCTGAAATTTGTCTGTGGAAATAGCTTTGTTTCTGATCAGTTTTGCTGTAGGACTGACATGGCTGGGACATAGCACTTCCTTGCAAGACTGTTCACCTGAGCAGCAACAAACAGCAGAAGAAAATTCATCAATATTACAACTTTAATAGCTCTGTACATCTGTCAGCTACCTTATCTGTCTCCTAACCTGTGCTGCCGCTTTAAAAGCGTTTCACCACTCTTCTGTGCAAGATGGGTTTGTTTTCTAAAAACTCAGTCCCTCAAAAGTTTTTTTTTTTTTTTTTTTTTTGTGTTACTTCAAGTAAAAATACTGTTTGGGCCCATCTTTGGTCTTGAAGCTGCGTGTCCATCTTGAAACTAAAATGGTTTTCCACGTTCCTGACCAAAGTGGACCCTTCCGCTCAGTTGTCCTTCCACTTTCGAGGTCACACCAGTGTCCTTAGCATTTCCTGCCTCCACCTGCCAGATCAGTCTGAATCTTTGACTTTTACTCCTCTCTCATTTCCTGGTTTGCAGGTTTGAGTCTTACAAAGCAGCGTTCATGCAAGTGTCACCTACCTGCTACCTTTAAAAGTATTTCATGTCTAAGAAAGCAGCTCCCTTCCTGGAGGTTTGAATAAACCTGAGGTTTGAATAAACTGTGCAAAGGTCTGGCATTTTTTTTTTTTTCCAAATCTGCTGGTGTCTGAAGACAGCAATTTCCTATCTCTGTTATCATTCCCAGTGGAGACTTCCAGTAGATGTTTAAGCATTTGTTATCTCAACCATTTCCATATCAGTTTGAAATGTCTGCAGATGGAGTGAGAAAAGCCAGTATCGAACTCCACTGCAGAGAGAGTAATCTTGTAATCTGCTGCAAAGCATTATTGCTTCTTGGAGGTGAAAGTTACTGATATCTGTGCGTGCATGTTTGAACTTGGGCATTAACCATGAACTTCTCCTGGGCAGAATCATTGTCTTTTCTGGAGACACAACAAAAACAAATGCTGACTTTAGAGGCCACTGTTTTTTTTTGTTTTTTTTTTCCCTTGATTGTTGTTTTCTGGGAGGTTTACCTCTCTCCTAAAGGATAAAAGGTGCCAGCGCTGGTCAATGCGAAGTTAGGCCAGGACGAGCTTAGCTTAAGGGCAGGACGAGCAGCTCTCGCAGCTCCCTGTGCCCTGCCAAGCCCTGGCCCTTCCCTGACCGGGGACACCGCTCTCAGAAAGATGTTTCCGCCAGGACGTCAGTGTTCCAGACGATGGCACATTCAGCACTTTGCAGGTAATTATTCTGAATTTGTCTCACTTTTGTAAGAGCTTCATGATGTTGGTTTCTTTTCAGCACTTTTCCCCACTTGCTTCATTGGCAGAGGGCTCCCGGACAGTTAATGTAATCTCTGGGCAGGACCAGTGACTTCTCTTTCTCCTCAGCATCTCCCCCCTTCCCGCCCGTGTTGATGCCAGATCCATGGGCGGGTTTCCAGGGCAGGGTGTCGGGATCGCGGCCTGGCTGCGGCCACGGCCCCTGCTCCCGCCTCCCAGCCGCTTCCCCCGCCACCCTCAGTGCAAGCGCGGCCGCCCCTGCTGCTGCCGCTGCTGCTGCTGCTGCCGCTGCTGGGTCACCCTAGAGCTGGTTTCCCGGGCAGTTTATTTCCACCTAACAAGTTTTGTGTTTTCCCCTGGGCGGCCCGGTGGTGTCCTGCCTTGCTTGGCAGCGCGGAGCTAAACGCAGGGTTTCCTGCTGCCTCGCGTCGGGGCAGGTTTTGCAGCCGTAGATCCTGTCACGTTATATATGTATTGTGAGGACGGAATTCCACAAAGTTATGCCAACATCGTAGTGTAGAGCTAAAAACCTTGTGTTTGTAAAATGGCATCTGAACTGAAAATTTGGCCTTTTTATTGACATCTTTCACATATCCTGCGATATAACAGTCTCTAAATGAGCTCTTCCCCAGCCAAATTTCTTTGGGATTGGTAAACTGTAATACTGATAAACCATAGTACACAATGCTCATTAATGAGATCATTTTCAATTTGTGCTATCATCAAAGGCACCAGTTTGGTGCTGCCTTTTTGCTGTTTCTGAACTTCAAAATGAGGAGTAATGAGTCTGAGTGATGACTCTGAGTTTCAGAACTCAGGAGTTTCTCATTCGATGCCCACGGTGGGTGCCGCAGGCCGAGACCCTGTCCCGGCCCCCTGCAGTCTGCACACGTGCACGGGCGCCGCCAAGGAGCCCTCACGGGGCGGCGCGTTCAGGGTGTCACGGCCTCTCCTCACCACCCTCCCGCCAGCTCGGGCTCCCTTCAGGACCCCTGAGGAGCTGCCCGCCTTCCTCGGGATCAGCCCCATCTTGGGGGGTTGCGGGAGCCGGAGCCACCCCCTGGTGCCCGCGGGCACCGGCCTCTCCCGCCTGCTCCCGTGTGCGGGAGCCGCCGCTGCGGCTGCCCCACTTGCCCCGGCCGCGCTCCCTGCGAGGCCGAGGGGAGGATTCCTGCGTGGTGGCTGTGGAAGTGCCGGTGTGGGAATGGATGTTTTGATACTAACCTGTATCACTAAACACACCCAAGCGCTCAGCCTGGCCTGTGCTGTCGGGCGCAGAGCAGTTGCTCTTAGCACCGTGCTCTTCCCGCAGCGGACGCCGGTGTCGCGGGAGGGAAGCTGCTTGTTCGCAAGCCCTGGTCTTGCCGTTGCCCTGGCGCTCCCCCGCCTCGGGTCGCACCTCGCGGGGAGACGCCGTCGCACCCTGCATGTGGTTGTGGGGCTGCGAAGGAGCCCAAGGAGCTGACGGGACTTCACTCCTGCTGGACACGACGCCCTCGTGAGCGGCTCCCCACACGTGTGGAAAGGTGAGCGCTTTGATGAAATGAAACCGTATTACTTAATGAAACTTTAACTGCTCCTGCTTGTTAAATGGGGTGGTGTACAAGATGCGGAAATGAGTAACTTTTGGCTGCTAAACATGCTGTGATGTTTAGTCCTGTTAGGTGTTTTTGAGTGCCTGCTGTAGGGGGTGATGTCGTAACACAGGCAACTGCTGCCACCGAGTACAGAAATGGCTGAAGAACAAGTTAGAGGATTTTGAGCTGTAACAGTGTTTAGAGGTGTAACAGATATAATGCTATAATGTAGGGGTATAAACAACCTGATGGTAGCGTAAACAAACCAACCGGCCAACCCCAGGCACCTTCTTAAGCACCTTTTCTCCTCTGTCGGAGGTGACCGCTGTGCCCGTAGGGCCGAGACGAAGCGGAAGACGAGGCGGTGGCCGGAGGGCAGCTCTGAGGTGAGCGAGCGGTGTCGCCACAGCAGCCCTGCGGGTGCCGCTCTCGGGGGGCGGCTCAGTGGGAGCAGCGGGGGCGATGCCCAAGCAGGGCCGCCGGGGCGCTGGCGGCAGCACCAGGCAGGGGTCCCCAGGGAGCAGCGGTGCCGGAGACCCGGGCAGCACCGGGCGCTTCCCATGGCCAAAACCCACCCTCTGACAAGATAACTTCTTTCTTTAGTCTTTTAAATAATTCTTCCCATTACATTATGTTTGTATACCAAAGAAGCAATGTGTACAGGTGCTTCAGTATTTACAGGAGCTTACACAGGAATATAGTTATTTTCTTTTTTTTGGTATCGATCTCCCTCATAATATATTTGTTTATTGTACCCTCATTCTGGGCCTCTAAGCACGAGGCCAAGAGAAAATGTGCTTTATGTGTCTGTAGGAAGTTCCCCGTTATTTGGCATATCTGATGTAATTCCTCGATGCCAGAAGTTTTGGCACAAAGTTATATTTTTAAAGCTAGGTTAAAAAAAAAAAAAAAAAAAATGAAAATTCCCCCCCAAACTTCAGGTTTCAGATACCAAGGAACAATTTCCCGGACTAAGGTGTGCAGTGAACTGGATGTTCATGCCCATGTTCCATGTGCAGATGTGCCCAGTGCTACCCTGCTGCGCCGGCACAGATGCAGCAAGGGAGCGCTCTGCTCAGAGGAAGATGCCATTAAGTTGCAGACCGAAACATTTTGGAGTTATTTGTGTGCATCTATTCCTGACTTTAAAAATCACACATATGGAAACGTGGAAGCATGGAAATTCCTCCCTCTTTTGGCACAGGACTGTGGCAGCAGTGGGATGTGGTAGGAAAATCCATCCCTGCACACAGCAGATTGCAGCGCTGCCCCGGGCTCTGCACCGCGGGTCGGGTCGGGCCGGCCCTGGGGGCGACGCTTCTGGCCGTCCCGCAGGGTTTTCTGGTGTTTTCCTTGGAGCTCCCATCATGTTTCAGCAGGGAAGAAACCAGCATAAAACTGTAAAGTCTTTGGCTCAGAACGACATTAAAAACACGATGGTCTGGCTGGTGTGGTAGTACATTGAGGCTATGGTGCACGTTAGGGAAAGAGAAATGTGGTTTGCTCAGCTGGGGATAGAAAAAATGGAAAATTGAATAATACCTAAGAAGACTGGGTCTGCCTTAAAGTAGAAGTGGGACACAGTGTTCAAATGGGCAATGTGCAAACTTCTATGGTGCAGCACGCTACAAAAAACCCTTCCAGTACCGTGTTTGCTGGGCACATTTCTGTTTCCTCCCACGTGCTGATGAATGCAGAGGCAGCTACGTCCTGAAGCTTAAGAGAACAAGTAAAACTTTCCGTAACGCAGCCTAGATCAGTAACAGCCCCCGGGCCCTCATCCCAGCGGGGACAAGGCAGGGATAATGCAGGGCTCTGTGCCCCAGCCCAGCCACAGAGGCCAGGACGAGGTGAGGGCAGGGGCCCAGCGGGAGCCTCATCCGGCCAAGGGCCCGCGCTGAGGGCTGCCCCGGTGGCAACAAGAGCTGGCGTGGCCGGGGCTGCAGTGATCAGCGGTTACCGCTCATCACCTCCCAGCTTGTTCCTCTACAGCTAAAAGCCATACCCAGGAGTGAATCGATCTGCTGCTCTTGAATAACAACAGCAATGCAGTGCCAAGTACTGTTACCTGCATGCTGAGAAAGGACCAAAACAGCAGAAAAAGATCATAATGTTGTGTTTTATTCAGGAGACTGTGTGTGAAGTAGAAGGACTTCGGATGGTGCTAGAGGTCTCTTCCAGCTTCAACCATCAGTGATTCTGCGACTTGACCCCAGCAAGCACAGTGTGCTGCGCTCGTCGCCTACCGAGGACCAGCTCGCCTCCCCACGTCTTACAGTCCTCCTCCAAATCAGAGCTTTGCCCTTGTAACATTTTTTGCCATTTTCCCAAACGCGTGATTATTCTATAGAAAGCGCTGGGGTAGTGGCATTAGCTGTTACAAGTAACAATTTTGTCTACAAGAAATTTTTTTGCTGTTTCTTTGGGTGCTTTTATTTACTATAATTAGTATTGACTGTGATAAGTAGAGTCAAGTACTTCCCCCCCCCCGTAAGGAAATTACTAGGGGAATACTTACCTTTGGAGGATCTTTCATAAAACAAACAGCACTTGTTTTCTCTGCAGTTTTCACCAGCATCTATTAGAAGTCAGAGGCTGAGTGGTTCCTGCCTCTACTTGTTACTGTCCTTTTATGCAGTTCATAAAGATTCTACAGTAGCTTCTATTTAAGAGGGGGGAATTACTTTGTAACAATTTTGTCTCACTGTCCTCTGTTCTCCTTTGCTGCCAACAGGGCTTTGAGCAAGAAAAGGGCACAAAAACTGGCGTTTTTGGAAAGGAAAGGAAGGCCTGTCCTTTCTTTCCTATCTCTGGGGCCGTTAGGGATTTTCTGTCTCCCACTTTCCTTTCTTTCTCAGTCCCTCCAATGTGTGGTGCACCAGGCTACACTGTGGCAGAGGCAGAGAAAGCAGTTTTTGAGGTCTCACTCTTGTTAATGCTGTTTGGAGAGATCAGAGCAACTGTAGCAGGGGACCCAAACTGCTCTTCTTTTAAAAACAAAAACAAAACAAAACAGAAAAAATTATATTGTTTTTAGAATGTCTTTCCAGATTGTGTTACTGTCTTAACTTGTCTTAATAATTCTGCGTATGAACTATGCCAGGAAGGGGCAGTGCAGAGACAGCAGTGTCCTCTGGGTCGGTTCCCAAGTAGGGAGGCCCAGGTGATTAGGGGCTTAATTTTTCTGTGCTTAATTTTTCTTGTTAATATCCATTAACTAACTGCAATCAGCCTCAGTGAGACAGGATGTGAAGTGCTTTTTTGAAGCTTATAAATTAACTTTTGAGCTGCTATACAATAGAGAAACTACACATACTTTTAAAAATATATTTATTTTTACAAGAGGATTTGATGTTAAAAACAGTAACATACAAAGTAAACATAATCACTTTTCCCCCCCTGTTTTTTAAAGGCTCATTTGCTGAAGGGGACAATTAAGACATCTTGGGAATGGTGAAGCAGCACATGCCTGGAGAAGAGGAGCTACCCTTGATATATTAGTGTACAAAAGGTTCAGCATAAGAGTAAGGAAAACACTTTCAGCAACAGAAGGTCTGACATTTGCAGCACAAGCTAGCCTATGTGAGACGCACAGATGCTTATCTTCGTACTTTCCTCACACCCATGACCCCCTAAGAGAGTCTGGTAACTTTTCAGACTGCTCCACTCCCGACTCATCTCCCCCCCTCCCCTGCCCACTGACTTCTTACATAAACTTCTTAATATGATATAGAAGTTGCAAACAAAATGTTAAATACTAAATACAGGTTGACCTGACTGATTGCAGTGGTTCCTACATTGGCCTGCTAACTGGACTGCATTTAGCAGTCAGAGCAAGTGCTTGACATCTGCCCACTGGAAAGGGCTACAGCCTCACACTGATGAAACCTAAAGAGCCTCTATGGAACAGCTACCTTGAGCCATGGGGATGTGTGTGTGCATGTGTGTATTTTAGGTGTTCCTGCTTACAGTGAGCCTCTGGAAACTGTAAATAGAGAAGTATATGTTTCTGTCAGCTGATTGATTTAGTCACATAATCCTTCCTTTGATGTCTTGGGTCAATGAAACCCTAGTACCACTAGGGTTTAGTAGCAGATATATTAAGAAAATTTCTCTGTGATCTTTCCTCCAGCGGAAACGGCAGTTAAAGTTATTACTCTGTCACAGTGAAGGAGTATTTGTGCATTCTTAATTGGCTCGGGTTTTAAAATGAGGTTATTCTTTAGGTTCCTAGCAGAGCATAACTGTGGTCACGGGGCTTAAGTTACAAAGATAAATTTGTAATCATATCTCTAAAAACACTATGCCTCTTGATTTTTGTCTAGTGAAGAGTTTGAGTACCTAACAGGAGCTCTTTGTAGATCTGAACCACTGCCCTAACAAGAAGCCCTACTGGGAAGAGCCAAAGTGCAAACACATTCCCTGAGTTGTTAGCAGGTTACTCCAAAAACGATGCTAGAGGTCACTCACTGTAGTAACACTGTAGTGGTCTGCACACATCCCACCTACCTTGGTGTGCTTAGCCAATGCTTCCCTAAGGCTACTAGGGCAGGTTTTCCAGCTTACGCATTTGGTGTTCAACAGCAGGACAGCGTAATGCCTACTAATTTGGTCTTTCTTAGAGAGAAAATGTTAATGACCTTTTTCACAGGCTCTCGGGAAAGGAACATCCTTTTGCTCTAGGGCTCGACTCCTGTTCCTGCTGAACTGAGCCAGTGTATAAAATCAGAACTGATATCAGCTCAGTAGGCACCGGAGGACGGGTCCATCAGCAGCGTGGAACGGCGGCAGCCACAAGGGGCAGCTCCAGTTGCCAACAACCACTTCCTGCAAACAACGCAGATCGCTACGCGCCACCCGCAGAGCAGCCGTGAGAGCGCCCACAGAGAGCCTGCTTTACAAAACACAGTTTTACAGACAGTTCCATTTTGAAGTCACCAACATTTATTATTTCCTCTGTCTTCCAGAACAGCATCGCAACCCAGCCAGTGTGGAGGGCAGCCCCGTCCTGCAGCCCAAGGGGAGTGTGCGGCCTCCCGCGCTGCACCCACCGCCTCGGCGAGGTGCGCGGGCCGCGCGGCCGTGCTCGTCTCTCCTGCCGGGCGCAGAACTTAGCCACTGTGAACACAGAACAGAGAATCACTGTTCAGCAGCCAGCTAAGCTCTGCGCCGCGGCAGGGAGGCCTCGCGCCGCGCCTGCTTGTTGTCGCCGCGATAGAGCAAGGGCAGCTCGACGTTCTCCAGCGCCGTCGTCCGCGCGAGCAGGTTGAACCCCTGGAACACGAAGCCGAGATACTTGCGGCGCAGCAGCGCGCGCTGGTCGCGGTCGAGCGCCTCGACGTGATGGCCGCGGAACAGGAACTGGCCGCCGGTCGGCACGTCGAGACAGCCGAGGATGTTCATCGTCGTCGACTTGCCCGACCCCGACGCGCCCATCACGGCGATGAAGTCGCGCGCGTGGATGTCGAGGTCGATGCCCTTCAGCGCCTGGAACGCGGTCGCGCCCTCGCCATAGGTCTTGGTGATGCCGCGCAGCCGGATCAGCGGATCGCCCGCGGCGAG